>CALNHX010002248.1:0-187143 GCA_940337035.1 Agriotes lineatus | reverse complement strand
AGCTATTAAAGAGACCATTGGAAAAAGTTAATAAGTGCAGGCAATTTTTGCAACCAGCTTGGTTTGCTCGCTCAAGCCATAATTTAAATTTATTTGCACTTGCGTGCCTGCGCCATTAGCAAAAGTACACTTCCACTGTTTTCTTGGGGCACATTGAGTAAACAATTATTATTTAAATGATGTGTAATGTCAAGGCGAGAACGAGCGGAAATTTGCATAATAGCTGCAACAATGGATTGTTCGATAACTGTTCTTGTTGTTTTTGTAAGCTGTGCAAATATTCTGACAGGGAACTGATAAACAAAACTTTTATGTACACAAAAAAACGTTTTATCATAAATACTGCTAGTGTTTGTTTTTGGATTTTAATTTAAAATTTATACTTTCATTTCAGAATGCAAAACTCTTCCTTGTCCTAAAGAGCAGAATTTTTCAGAAACTGTAGATTAAAGTATTTTATAAAAATGTTATGGAATATGGCTGTCTACCATTATATAATATATTTATTGTTGTATTAAAATAATGCTTCCAATAATATTTTAAGAGTAAGATGAGGCGATTCAGTCCGACACCTCTTAAAAGCAAGGCCTCAGTTCTCTGGCGTGACGTCAGCACAGTTAGATTTCTACCTATTTGTGTTGTCGGTTAATAATTCTTAATAAATGTATTGGTTTCAGAATTCATTATAACTTTCGCTATTCTTTCCTGGCGATGATGTTGGCGCTCAATAAACTGAACTAAATAGTCCTATTTTGTAAGAAAGTTAAGAACCAGCAGCTACAACAAAAATTGTTATGAACATTTAAAAATTGTTTATGAGAATGCTCAAATAGGGTAAAGTATCCAGTGATTGGCCTCTTAAGGAGAGTTCTTTATAAATTAAGTGATTTTGAGTTTTTCTTGGCATTGGTAGATATTCTTGTAGTTAGTGTCTTATGTATAGTATTTAATGTTTATAATTACTGTTATTTCGGGCCATTATAAGCAATATTAAAAAAAATATTTCGCCTAATTAGCAAATACTGCATAATCCATAGTCATTGGAATATGGCACATAGTTATTGGCATAAGGAGTTACAGTGATTGTCATGCGTCTTTCTCTTGCATATCATTTTATTTCAATTTCTTGGAGATTGCTATTATAAAATATGAAAATTTGTATAAATACATACCTTTTTTTTAAATAAATAATTAATACAAAAATTATAATTAGACTGCAAAGTAAAAAAAAACATTTTCGTCATCGTGAAAATCCTACTAGGCAAATTATGCAACATAAAAAGTAAGAAATCTGCGCATAAATATGCAGATACACTTTTCTAAAATTTGCAAAACGAGGTAATGATGAAATAATTTAAAGTCTATAAAATCAATGCTTTATATTGAAACATAATAATTACATTTATTAACTAGTAATTACTTAATTAGTTATGAAAACGGTATATAACTAAATGTTTTTCACAGTTTTCAATTACAAACCTATGCTTCCTACCTGAGTACATATAGAGTGAAACCCCTCTATTACGGAAACCCATGGGGAATCTAAAACCGTCCGTTATAGAGAAGTTTCACTGTATTTAGAAATGCAGGTTCTTCAACAGATATTTTGTAGAAAGTAAACAATTTACCTCCTTGCCGGTTTAGTCTGTTCTAAGAATAGCTATTCTGTAGTATGAGAAAGAGGCCCACCTTATTGTAAGTACTGTAATTGCACAACCCCTTTACTGCAAAAATCACGATCCATAAATAAACTTAATCCTCTTGTGCTAGTGCAAGGTTGCTTGTACGTTTAAGCAACCTTGGCAATCACAACATTGTATATATTTACTGAAAAATAGCATTTAAGACCCATATGTTCCAGGAACTCAATAGTTCTTA
Source organism: Agriotes lineatus (assembly GCA_940337035.1). NCBI lineage: Eukaryota > Metazoa > Arthropoda > Insecta > Coleoptera > Elateridae > Agriotes > Agriotes lineatus. Next base: position 185,265 of record CALNHX010002248.1, on the reverse strand, counting down.
GTTGATGAATTATGATCGGTTACTGTCATTCTGTATAAACCAAAATGTAAATATTACCAGTACTGATACACATAAATTGAGTTTGATGCATTTTATTCAACTCTTCGGAAACTTGATATGTTATTTATTTTAATGATCTTAATTTTAATTTATATTAACATACCTTTATTACTATTAACTATCGAGAGATCCAATTGTAATGATCATTGTAAACTTTTCTATCTTATGCGTATAGCGAAACTTAAATATTAAAAAAATCTGTAATGATACACGCACACAACTTCCCTTTGCAGTGATCTTATAATTAGCACCGCGAAATTCTAGTCCAGTCAAATGATAGAGAATAGGGGAAAGTTTTGGAGTTTTGATATTTGGTTCCTATATGCTTTTTGGGTCGCTGTATACGAGTATTAGGTTTGCCAACATTTCATTTATGAAGATTCATTTCATATACCATTTTTGATTTACGAAAAATGGATAGTTTTCCAGTTACTTTGAAATAAACTAGGATAATTCCCTTTTTTTTGCTTTTAACACCTAACTTCGCGGTGCTCTCGCGGCTGAATGATTGGTCGGAGAAAAAAGCTCTAGTACATAAAATGTAGGAAATTTCATATAGGTTCAACATTTATGACATTGGATAGTTTTCGAGTAATTTTAGATAAACTAACACCGTTTTTGCTTAAAAAAGCGTGTTTCCGATCAAAATTCTTGTTGGCAAACCTGATATTTATGTACAGCGATCTAAAAAACATATGGGAACCAAATATCAAAACTCCACCAAAACGTTCCCATATCTTCTACCATTTGACTGGACTATAACTTCGCGGCTAAACGATTGGCCGAAGAAAAAAATCTCAAGTACATAAAATTTAGCAAATTTTATCTTCTTTCATTTCATATAGCTTCAACATTACGAAAAATGGATAGATTTCGGGTAATTTTAGAAAAACTAAAAAAAAAGTTTTTTACACCGCTTTTGCTTAAAAAAGCATATTTCCGGTTAAAATTCTTCTTGGCAAACCTGATATTCGTGTACAGCGACCCAAAAAACATATACAACCAAATATCAAAACTCCACCAAAACTTTCCCCTATTCGCCCTTTTTGAGCTCCGTTTTACTGGACAATAGTTTTATAAGTGCAAGATACTAAAGAAAATGTAAAATTACAACTATAAAGCAGCTAACGAAAATTTTAAATCAAGTGTAGCATATATTTCTTATAGAGTGGGAAATAAAGAAAAATCGAGTATGTCACTTCGGATGGATGTATACACGATTACTCGAGAGCGACGGGGCCTAACCTATCAGAATTACAATGTGGATATGGATTTATAGTTTATCATATCTTCGCTTTTTCCTTTGTCTTTTGTCTTTATCCCTCGATATTTATATTTATTACATATTCCTAGGACGTCTTTATTTTCTATGATTAAGCGTTCTGAGCTACCACCTATCACACATATTGACTTGTCCTTAAATTCGTTTCCAGTTGTTACTAAAGTTTTAATCTTTACTTTCAAAATGAAAATAATTATCTTCGAAATTACTTGAGCAGATTAGAAGGCCGGCTAGTAAGCAGCGGGGACGGCTGGTTTATACTTCACAATAAAACTTCTAAATTAGGACGCCAATGAGTCTTTCTATACGACGAATTTACTCAGTTAGTGACGAGAACTCAGAAACTCAATAAACGGTAGCCAATCCTCAGATCACCTGAAATGAAAATTAGATAGATCAGATGAAGCAGGGCGCAACAGTCAATAACACATAATATAATAGCATCAAATATAATTAACCAATAATGCAAGCTATAATTATATATGTATAGTGTAAAAGGTACACACATAAATAAATCAGAGTTACTCTATTACATATTCTTTCCGCGAACACAGATCATAAATACATCATACCAGCAGTCTGACGTCAAAGAATTCGGTGGCGTGAAGCAGCTAGGCACACGCTTAAATGAATATCCTTATTGTGAGTAACACTCACTGGACCCTCTGAAGAGAAGTTTTAGCGCAAAAAGCAATGAAAATTTACAGGGTAAAACGTAAGCAGATCTGAATGATCCGGCTGCCGATCGAGTTCGTGACTTCAAGTAAATCAGTGCTAAAAGCCCCTCACAATTGAGTGTGCAGGCAAAACTCCCATAGCACTAGGCAAACTGAATTATATTACCAAAGCATGTACGTTTGCGACAGCTAACAGCCAGAATGTAGAAAGGACACTCTGAAGCCAGCGCCCATTTAAGAAATTTTCCATTATCTCAAATCCCACCACAAAAACTGAGCCAAACCATGAATTTCGGGTGGCCAAAAATTAATAATGGGCCAATAAACGAGCTTTACGAATACACGACTTTTGAACGGTAACACAGTCCCGATTTTTATATTCTTGCGTAGCTTTCTGTCCATGTACGCTATAAATTTGTACACATCCCTATGTTGAAAAAAACCATGAATTATTTTTAAATTATGTTGTTCCCACAGATCAATAAGTCTTTCATTGTTATAAAGAGTCTTCCCCAAATTCGTCCACAACCTGATGATTAATTTTTTTCCACTCTGGCATTTATATCTCCTAATATGATGACTTCTCTTTTTGATCGCATTTAATTTATTATATCAGCCCTCCAATCTAAGTATTTTTCTTTCTTGTCTGTGCTTTCATCATCGTAGGGTGATTAGAATTCTTTTACTGACTGTGTTCCAATTTATTACTTGTTGATTAGTATACATGCTTCTCTCTTGGCAAGTTCATGTTTTCTTATTCCGCTGTTTACAGGGTGTATCTAATCGGTTGTACAAGAAGTGCACTACGGTATTTTACGCTTAATAATAAAACGAATATGTAAGAAACATTTTGCATTTTACGGACTATTTTTCAAAATGTAAGCAATTTAAAATTCGTCAAATCATTTTTTATTTAGATGCAATAATTAGATTACAAGTTCAGGATATGTTTCGAGTGATCCGCAGTTCCTGATTGTATATTTGATTGCAGACCCTCATTTTTCATTTTTAGAAAATGTTTGAAAATCCTTGAGTTTTAGGGGATTCTACTAAATTTTCAAAATAGATTGTTAGTATGATTTCCGGCGATCAGTTGTAATGGGCCAATTTGTTTCACCCTATATATACATTTTATATCTTTTTACCATATTTTGTCAGTGATAAAACTGAACCGAATACCTTATTATGTATTAAGTTGATACGCATTATAAGTGTATCGGACGTGCGGAAGTGAAATGTACGAATGCAGCAGATTAAAGACGTGTAGTTATAGATAGAACCAAGCCCGCTGGTTTAAACTACCGCGAAGGCAGTCGCGTCTGAGCAAGCGACCCGTGCATGTGTTGTCCAAAATAACCCCAGGGACGCCAAGTGCTAATAAAAGGCACCAAAGTGCACAGAGAAGTGTGGTGTTGACCTGAATTAATCGCCGCCGACGCAAAGAGGTTCCTAAGTGGGAACACAGCATACGAAGGCATCGAACTACCTGGGTAGCATCATCGAAGTGCTGCTGCTTCTTCCATACAAGGAAGCTGTTGTATTAACGCCAGAGAAGCGTCGTTCTTGCCAACCACGAAAACCCTTGGGAGCAACCGAATGCAATATTGGTTTCTATTTAGAATCGCAATACGAAGTAAGACACGATTACATCTTGGGCAATTGTTTTAATAAAGGATTTCGGGTCTAAGATGACGGGGCTTACCCGCAACCAGTACGAAGTTATTGCGTCATCTGCTGACTCAGCGTGTTAGCTTGATTTGAACGTGCCAAGGCAGCGTTCATGTGCATTTAGGGTACAGTCTTTTTATATCAACATTGTGTATTCTTACATGTATTTGTATGTGTGTTATACTACGCGAGTAGAAACAGCTTTCGTCCGTAGATATTACAGTAAGGAGCTTATATTGTTGACAGCTTTACTTGTATATTTGGCACCGATTATTATTGGTGTATTATGCAAATGTATTCTCCTGTGTTTGTGTTTCCTTTACAGATTATATATGTTTTTATGTAACCTGTTGGGTTTTTATTGCAGGAAGTGTTTACATGCATAATTGCAGCATTCTAGGTGACTACCAGCAAACCCAGAGCAATATCAGGCCCTTAGCCGCACTGAAGATTTAAATTGAGTTTTGTGTCTCTACGACTGTTTAAGCTAGCAAACCCAGGGCAATACAAATTAATAGTACAGTAGAGTATAGGGCTAGGTAAACGTACCGTTACACAGTTTATGGCACCGATTTCATGAGATTGTTCCTGGGTGATGTGGATGCGATTTTTTAAATTGTGCTTCATGCAGATTATGATTTCATAATTATGGTGGAAATGGTCGCTCACCCTTAAGAATTTCTGTGTGAGATGGCTAAAATCAAGGCGGTTAAACTGGAATAAGAAATTATGTTCCTATCGTTCCGTTTGAACAACGATTTCGATGTTGTGTTATTTTAGGCCTTTTTCTCGTAGACTCTTGTGGCTCAGTGTTCTGTTTTGCATATGCTCCCCCTAGGGATCTGATATCGCCTGCTATAGGGCCTGGAGGACTAACCCCTACACAGTTCTGAGCCCCTCAATTCATATGACAGCTTTCGAGAACTGAGACCACACGGCCTTTCCCCCGTGCGACTACTGGAGAAAACCTGATCCACTATAATTTGCACCTTTGACAGCCTCTCAGCCAGAACCCCCCCCCCCCCCGGCCCCAAGCTCGTAACTGGGGATAGCTTCTGCATAGATGAAGCCTGCCCTATTCCTCTAGGTATCTTCAGCGTATAAAACCCGCATGTTTAAGTCATATGAGTTCTTGAACTGAAAATACCACTCCGTATTATTTACGGTTACGCTGGTGAATCTCTAGCAGATGGTACAGAGAATTTGTTTGATTCACACAGATGCGTGCATCAAAACCTTTTTGCTTATAATTATTCATGTAATTCAAGTCAACTGTTCTATCTCATTCAAAGGTGGTGGTAAAGTCAAATTTGCATCTTGCCGTATTTGTTTGCCTCTGTTAATATTGGAAAGGAATTTGTAAGCTTCCCTTAATGGCTTTTAAGCGGATGGATACACTTTCTAATAGGACTTAAGCCGACTTAGCGTATTTGGGACTCATGTGTTTATGGATTTCGTTCAATACAATGCCTCATTGAGAGAGCTTAGCATTAAGATTTCTTAAAATAAGCATTTATTCCTAAACAACTTGCGACGCTCCGATTGGCTACGCAGGATCGCCTCAGCCAATAGTGTTTGAGCCTTCCCCTCCTTGTTGAATTTGCGAGTTCAGCTCATTGTCAATTCAGCTTTAGTTAGATTCAGAATTTCGAGTAAGCAAGTTCAGCTATGCTTTGTGCTGGTTTGCGGTCGGTCTAGCTCCCTGGTAAAGACGTTTCCAGGTTGTTTTGTGTGACGGTTACGCGCAATTCGCTATTTTCGTGTGGCCAATCCAAGCGTGTCACAACAGTTGAAGCTATTGTAAAAAACCATCGGTCCATCAGTGACGTTTGTAATCGTTGTTAATCAATATACTCGTGTTTGTTAAGTCTTGTTTCACTCCAACAAATAACTGAACCCAAGTCAAGGGTTATTAAGTGGCAGTTCCCGGCAATCCCATTGAACCGGAATTCGCAGCGGATTAACTGGGGGCCCCATTCGTGGAAGCATCTTTTCAAGTTAATCATACAAAAAACAGAATTTTAGAATTCTATCGTCACGATGTATTCAGCTTGAACGTTTGAGTTTTAGTAAATTAGTTTGGCGCTCTTTATATGTATTGTTTGCTAGATTGGCTGTTCTCTTAGCGTTTTTAGTTGCGTTAAACTCGGGTGTTAATGCGTTCCTCAACGGTTAAAATGAACACTTATGCGAGGAACTACTGGAGCCAAAACAATAAAAAAGAACTACGTATTGCCGCGGAAATACACCAGTTAAGTGTGTAATAGATCCTGGGTGCATGGTACCATTCCCGAGGTTTCGTCTTGTAATAAATTATATCTTTAAGCAATTTGATGAGACTCCCGTTTGTCGATATCGCAGTAAGTAAGTCACCCCTATACTCGTAGTTAGATACTCGTGCTCGGGACAATTGCGAGTAAAAATTGTAGAATTTGTTTTCACTACAATTTATTGAAATTACAACCTTGTTGCAGCATCTTAATACTTAAAACTAAATTAAACCTACAATCCTAATCCCAAACAAGTATAACATATCCCAGATACATTTTGCACAATTGGATATTTTGCAGAGTTGTAAATACTGTAAATAAACATTTAGGTAATACCAATTTCTGGTATTTTTTTATTTATTGCTTTTGTGAAACAGTTAATGGTTTAGAAATTTACACTGATACTGTAACGTTTTGCCCCTCTGATTTTAACTTAAGTACTGCTAATTAATTCAGGTCATGTAACGTTTTGAACTTTTATCGGTCGCTGCGAAGGGCGCTCTGTAACGTTTTGAAACTGGCGTGATATGACTTCCATTAACTTAGGAAAGCCTCAAACGTTTATTAATTTCTACCTCCGGAAAGCTCAATGGAAAAAAATGTTCACTCAAACTCAAGTATATATGGTCAAGAAAACACAATTTATAAAGCAACGTTATAATATTTTTAATTAGTTTGTACAAGGCTTAATCTTACAGACATTAATAAAATTATATTTTATTCTGGAGAGGTGTTTCTTCGGTTTCTTGGTGTACTGCAACCCACTCAGCACGTAACTATAGGTGGCGGCGGCATTTGACCTGGAGTGAAGTATGTATTCTGACCTGTATGTTGGACGTCCTGAACGTCACTCTGAGATAAGCACGCTTTGTTTACATTTTTACACTCCGCAAACATACTGAGAAATTAGAGAGATTATGAGATACCTGCGGCTCCGTAAGTATGTAAGGGCTAGTGTAGTTTGTGATGGTGCCCTAGAATGGAAGTTCGTTATTCCAAGAGTAACGGCGTCATGTATTTCAACCTGGAGAGATTCGCTCGCTTTAGCGGGCGAAGAATTTGATAACTCCAGTATTAGCTGGAGGCGATGATCTTCACACTCGTGCCTGAGCAGTGTAGTTTTCCTCTGGATGATGTTCCGGGAAGTATATGCAGGTTTGTCAGCGGTTCAGTACAAGTATGTTAGTAGATTTAAATTGTTTTGAGTGTTAAACCATCTCGGTGAAGTGGTTCGGAGCGACGGTATTTGCGCTTGGGAACGGAGAAATGGGGATCGCTTTAAGCGGTTCACCCTGCGAGACAGTTTAGTTGCCAATCCAGGGTTTAAGCCTGAAGGATTCTATTTTACGAGACAGTTCAGCTGCAAGACACAATCGAATTCTGGAGGCTTTGCTTTACGGGATTAGTTAGGAACGCAAAGTTAGCGTTAGGGCTGACAGATCAGCTGCCACCTCCCTAATAGCCTGGACTGGTAAAGGTTGGACGTCTACGCCGTTAGACAGTTCAGCTGCCAGTCGGAGCACCCAGGAGGGTTCAGGAGAATTGGCCTCAAGTCGGACGGACAAGATTAGGGGCTGGGCTCACTGGATCTAGTGTTGCTGGTCAAGATTGGTGGACTCAAGTAATTTAAAATGGTTGCGGAGTCTGCTTTTATATTCTTCGGTCCGCGTTATCGGTATAGCCGCTCTGGGTATTCTTGAGTGGAAAGCGGCCTCGGGGTTGCCTCTTCGTGCCTTTACGCATAGCGGATGCGTGATTTGTTATCACCAGTTCGAGGGCCGGATAGATGTAACGGTCGATTACGCCTTAATAAGCAATGTACAAATTAAATAAATTTTTGATGTAGCATTTATAATTTGCTACAGATGTTAGCGTTACAATACCTGTAGGTTTTCTGGTTTGAACCGTCTCGAACTAGAAATTTCCCGTGTAGCAAGGTAGGTATGATATGCACTGGCATGCTCGATAAAATGATATTGTTTTCTAAAGTATGCGGCTTTGATGCTCCGTATTTTTCTGTTGTAGATTGAAAAATATAATCAAAATAATCAGGGTTAATGCTCAGTTTTGAATAGCGTTTGCCAGAAAAATAAAACAGATAGAAACAATGGTTCTTGGGTTTTCGTTTTAGTTTTAGACGTCGAATATCGTAGTGCGACCGATTAGATACACCCTGCATATTTATATATTTTCCACACTCTTCAATTCATTGGCCTTTCCTTTATGTTTCAGTTAGCGCCATTACATCACTTTTCATTATGTCGATCTCATATATTTTATTTTTAGATTTTGCTTCACTACTCTGTACATTCCAAGTTCCGACTACTATTGCTTGTTTTCATAGTATTCTGTCTTAGTTTTTCGTCTATACTTGAAGGATTGCTTATACGTGGTTTTTTAGTATTGTTTTTATTTTATGGGGTCCAAGGAGATGGAGTGACACCTCAACCCCCAACCTGGAGGACCAGGGTATCTTTCTTTTCTCTTCTAAGACCTGCCCGGCAAGGGTGATCTTACCCAGTAGCTACCCTAGCGTCAGCATAGCCCTCGGGTTCCTTGATGCATTTTAGCGCACACATTCCCATATTTTTGGTGTCCATTGAACAACTCGCGGTGTTTAACATTACAACATTTAGAACAAGTTTAACGATTGCTAGTCGGTAAAGCTTTTTTATCAACTTACTTGCTTTTGGCCTGGTTTAGCTTTAAAGGAACAAAAAAGGGTTCTTGTAAAAGAACACTTCGATTAACTTGGAGCTAAAAGAGCTTGTGTACATTTGCATCCAACCGCAAGCTTACAAATTATAGAAATTGTAGACTCCCTTTGGAATAAGTAATTTAAATTTGTTCTGCGCTCAAGTCAGAGCCGTTAAAACTAGCAAACGCGGCCAACACAATAAAAACACAAATAGAGCGTTATTCAAACCCGTTCCACGTTATTTTAATCTTCGAAACCTGTGCGCTTAATTCATAATCCTTCGGAATCAGATTATTCTAACTGTTAAGAAACGGCCTTATCGCAACATCCTAAGGACGCCGGGAGCCGCCACCGATTGAAAATGGGGCCGAAATTATTCCTGATCTCACAAAAAGACGTCCAAGTTATATTGTTCAAGTAAGCGTGAACATTACTTTAAGCCTTAATGCCATTCAGCGCTTCGGTGACATTTCTGTGGCGGATTAGTTTTCTGGGGGCCTAATATTGGAGGTTTTAATTTGGAATGTAAATCTTAAGCCGAATACCAGTTTGAAAGCGATACGCCTCCGAAATCGCATTAATCCGAAGTCGCTGGCAGACGGCCCTTACCCTCGTTACCTTTACAATGACTGCTGCAGCAACTGAGTAATTGCATTTGAAGCAACGGAGGTAATAGAATGAAATTAACAATGCTAGTAGACGTGCTAAAGAGGAACAATAAGGCGCTGTTAACATTTAAGTGTGATAAATAAAGCAATGCGTTACGTATTGTGAGCGCAAACGTGCAAATAGGCGCAAGTGCAAAGTATTTAGTACTTCCTAAGTAATATTCGATTGTGTTCGTATCGATGAAATGCACAGTTGTACATTGAGTCGCTTAATTAGCGATACGCCGATAGGCAATTGAAAACCGCAATTCGTGATAGTCGGGACAAACAGGACCGTAATGAAATATTCGCGACGCAAATTACGCTCATTATAGGCGGAATAAGCTCTTTTGTAATTTAATAAAGAGGGCATGCAATTAGGTATTATCGAGTTAATACGACTGCATTTTGCGGTCCCAAAAGAATAACGTGATGCGATGGCCTTTGTATCAGAGAGAATGTCCAACGGTACTTCGATCGTGTATGGATCTTTCTTTAATGACATTACTCTGTGAACAGTTTGCTTTTGTTGCCTTTATTTAAACAGTTTTAATTTTCCACATCCCGTATTAATCGAATTTTGAGGTAACCAATTTTTTCGTAATCAAATCCCACCAAACTGCATTCCGTCAGTTCCAAATAGTAAAAATGATGATTCACCGCCCTAAAATGCATTTAGGGTGTATCTGCAACCACCCTGTTATAATTGGTATTACAGTTTTTGTCATCCACTGAATGACTATTTTCCAGATAAGCCTCTAAAGGGACTTGTGTATAACATCCCTGGAAGTAGAGCTGTGGTCTTGATAAAGCCTCATATATTTTCTTTATTTTCAAACTGATCTAGTAAAGTATTTAAATTGATGTTCATACTTTCACATTTCTTGTCTGAAATAGTTTCTTGAATTATTTTAAAATTTAGTGTTTTTGCGAATATCATCTTTGACTAGGCTTTTAGTCATCCGCGCTGTCTGCATGGATATTCTTTACAACTTTGTCTTCGAACTATTGGCCCACAGTTTAGAGGCGTTTTATGAAAAATTGTCATCAACTTAAAAATGAAGAATCATAAAAATAAAGAAATTAGGAGACATTTGTTAAGTCAGTTTTAAAATTAACGCCACAGCGGCATTTGACGCGCACAAAGAAGAAAGGGATTGGCAATTCGTTGAACTCGTTGAGCCAACCTTCTTAAGCAGAAATCGCCAAGCAAAGAGTTTGCGTGACGTGCGGATTATCTTTCTGCGAATGTAGCTGTTTAGGAAAGTCTTAACGTTCCAATTTTGGCAAATCACGACGAAGTGCCCCAACTTTACTTTTTTACGACGAGTGTTATACCCAGCTTGAGTATTGCGAAATTACATATCGGCCTCCCATCAAATATATTTAAAGAAATCCTCGTATCGCCGTGTCGACGCCCTGTATATCAACGCCTCGTCCCGACGGAGCCCTGGAGAACCTGTCGTTACTAGCGTGTAGTTAAACGCCGATTGCTCGTAGTCAATCTTTAAACTGGCGTTATTCAACAAGTTGACGCAGCTCTGAAGATCTATTATGTCGCGTGTCGAACGACGCCAATTTACCGGTCGCAATTCTTTGAGCTGTCCATTCTCTTTTTATCAAGATGGTTGCCTGAGTTCCAGGCAAACTATTTGCCGTTATCAAGCTTTTGCTTTAGGATAAAAATTTTTGCTCAGCCCTGGTGATCGATCTGTTTTATCCTCTCATTCAGCTATGCGGAACCTGTATTTATTAAATATGTGGTTTCTGCAAATGTCGCCACTAACAAGGTAGGTTTGAATCCTGGAGTTAAGTACGCACATACTTCCAATCGCCGAGAGGAACATTTTCCCGGTAGAGTTTTCCGCAGCACATCATCGGTAGACAAACACCAGGTGGCACCTTTAATAATACAGGAATTAGTCCTTGTATCTTGTCAGGTGCAAGTGTTTGGATTATTGCAAGCGAGTCCCCCTCCTTTTAAGTATTTCAGTTTTAGGTCCACCTCTCGCGCTGAGCTACTGAAATCCTTTGGGCTTGTTACCTGACGTGAACGGTATTTCTTCTGTAACACTTTGTAGTATCGGACAAATAAAAATTAAAAAGATAATTAAAGACACCCAACTATATAGATCTACCAACTCCAGAAATGAAATCAACTTTGAAACACCGTATTAATAAGAAACGTCCTGGAAAATCACATCATATGAGAAATTTTTAAAATGGCAGTAAAGGTAGTGGAAAAAAATTGGGTACTCGATACTATTACATACATTCCCGAGTTGAACGCGATCAAAAGCTTTAACAGAGAAATTCGCCAGCGTAATCGTAAGTAAAAAGGCTTAACATTTCATAGAAACTGCACTAATGGTATTCAACAGTTTGAGGGCTTAAACACCAGAGTTTAATACACCGAAGGTACCTGATGGAATAGGGCAGACATCGTCCATGCAGAAGCTATCCAGGGTTGCGGGCTTGGGGGTTTCCTACTGAGAGGCCGTCCAAGCAAATGTGCAAAGTAGGGTGGAACAGTTTTTCCTCCAGTTATTGCAAGAGGGAGAAGCCGTGTGGGCTAAGTCTCGGAAGCAGCCAGTAGTTCAAGTTTAAATTGACTTCATTATTACTGTATTATTGCTTTTAGACAAAATTAGTTGGTTCAGGTTCATAAATGCTAAAATGGCTATCTCGTATGTTTCCACTACGGCTTAGCCAATGATAATGCTTTAAAACCAACATTTTTGTATTCAGAGCGCTATCCAGGTAATCATTTACCACGTTCTAATACTTTCACTCAACTGCATCTTCACTTGCAAGACACTGCAACCTTTGCTCGTACACGCGATATTGCTAGAAGACCTAGAACTGTTAAGACTCCACAACTTGAATAAATTCTTGAAAATCTGTTGCATCCGTATCATATTTAACGGATTCACACTTTGCTATCAAATGATTATTCTCTTCGTATGAATTGGAGTCGATGGGTTTTGGCGAGGGCTGCAGATACTCCTAGTTTACCTGCTAATATTGTTTGCGAAACTTAATCTTGACACCCCTCGATGAGATAAAACCGTAACAACAAAAAATGATCTCAAAAACTCATAGATAATTAAAGCATGTTTCCAGGTATTGTTGAGAATTATTTAATTGGGCCACATTTTCTCCTTTTACGATTGAATCGCGAGGTATATCATCAATGTTTTGTAAATCAGCCTGGATCCCTTTTCGACGATGTGCGTATTAAAACAAGACAACAACCCTGGTTTATGCACGACGGTTTTGCTCCATATTTTTCCTTAAATGTACGTAAACTCCTGAATACTAGTTACCAAAGCCATTGGATAGGTCCACATACTTAGCCTCTGTTATCACCAGACCTTGATTCTTTGGATTTTCTCGTTTGAGGCTTCAAAGGAAAGTCTAATTGGAAACGAACAAGATCTTCGAAACAGTTTTAGCAGAGCACTGAGTCTATTAGCAACACTTCTGAATTTCGAAAAAATGAGGCGTCGAATTGAAGTATGTATTATGGTTGGAGGTGGTTATCTTGAACATCTGCTAGTAATTACCGGTAATATTAAAATAAGTAAACATTTTCAACGCTCTGCATTTAGAAAATTTAAGGTCTGAGTATACATGTTGACAACTTTTCTTCTTAAATTGCTTAAAGAAGCACCGTTTTTACTCTTTAGCTTATTTAGGAAATACCTTGTATAGCAGTCATTAATACTTTTTGTTTCTTATAATATGAAAGTATTTTGACTGCATTATTGTTACTATTTTTTGAAAGCATTAGTTAGCAATGAAAATATTTAGGCAAAAATATTGTGAAACATATCTGTCCTATCGCAGCGGAAGTAGTTACGTTGATTGACTGCATCTGTTCAGGTATTATTCGGCTCAAATGCAGCTGTTACGAACTGATATAAATAAAGTAGCATTTCCAATAAAACACGTTGTTTGAAGTACATGGATTAACACTTTCTCGTTGTAAACATAGGGTAAATACATATACACGTATAATGCAGATATTGATATTCCTCTATAGTGTAAAATTTAATTTAGATAGTTATGTACACTTGTACACACGTATGCAATTGTATATATCGAGCTGTGTTTTCAAGAGTTATTATCAGCATATTCTGCAGTCCCATTTCATATTTGTAAAATTACTTACAGATGATTATTAGTGAATTTCTAATATTAACGTTATCTTTCAATTCTTTATTTTAAGATTGCTGTAAATAACCTTTACATTTAGTTTTATCTTGGCTCATCTTTTTTATCTCTTCTGATCTTTACCCTGGTTATTTCTGTGATTACTTCGTTAACAGCAAAGCCTCGTTCAAATTTAAGATCTCCACTTTTATGATCCTCCATTTTAAAGTTCTTATATTTACTATAAATATATTAACATTTTCATTATAAGCATACTATTTTAGCAGTATTTAGGATATTAATGTGATTTGATTTCAATCAAACCAAGTTGCAAATGTAATAGGGCGTGCAAGAACAAGAATGATATTTTTAACACATGCTAACTTCTGCAGTTTTCTTACCTGCAAAAGGTTTTAATTAATTCGGAGAAATACAGGTTTTGCAATGATGCATTTTCAACGAATATAAAGAGTTGTTAAAAAATGTATCTTATTAAGTGCGTTTGAACCAATTAAAGTTTTGAAAAACGCCACTCTCCTGTGGCGACGGAAACTGGTGCAATTAATAGAATTCTTACAGTTAATCGCCCAGAGACGGATTGAAAACGTTAAATTATCCCAGGAAAGCAAGAATATCTGATTACAGTCAGTACCTATTGTTCGAATAATGCACAGAGCTGAGACCAAATAAAGAAATAAAAACCTAGACGCAAGATTATTGCATGGCTTCATAAGTAATGGATGTTTTTTAAATATGTACAATTTGATTTAGATATTTTACATAATTATTACAAAAAAGCTATTGGCTTTATCTGATAATATTTGTTAGAGTTAGAGCAAGATCAGATAAACACATGTAACTTAAATCATTGTGTATGATCTATTTAATTTATACCTACTGTTTGTAACTCACACCATAAGTTTAATGTTAGACTATTTTACTTTCCATTTAGCTTTACAAAGTGCTTTAATACAATTTGTGATCAGATTAGAAAAAAAACTAATAATAAAAGGTGTATAGTGGTAATTTTGCTCCCAAAAAAATGGTTTTGATTACTAAATACTGTTTTGCTGTAATATAAAAATAAATTTATCGAGATTGTTAATATTTTGCATAGTCAACAGTCAGAAAAAGTAAGTTTTTTAAAATCAGGCTAATAATATACTACTATAATATTCACAATATTCTTTCGACAACTTAGCTGAAATTCTATTGCTTCTAGTGTTAATTTAAATTTGGGCGAAGCATAAAGTTTAATATCATCACGGTCGATTGTCGCTTATTTTAAACAGGATCGGCAATTATCTTTTATAAAATACGGAGTAAAATGAGGAGTTGCGTATTTGTTATTCTAAAACCAAGTAACAGTCGATAAATGAAAACCATTTTGGGTGACCACGGCCAAAAATATTAATTCATAAAAATCTTCAAAGTCAGTCTTTTACAAATTTTCATAAAGAAATAAGGCTCCAAAGAAGAGACGAACACGAATATCTCAACGTAAGCATAACATTTTACCAATGTCAAAGAATGACCAATTACCAGAGCTCGCGAAATAATTCAAAAAAATTAAGTGGGATTAGCATAAAATAAATGAAGAGGTGCTGTCGGCCTACTTGCACCCGGTTCAGTTGCGCCCCACAAAAATATTAACAGTAATTAAGGTCTCACTTGCGCCTATGCTTACAATTTATTAGTGATCACAACATCCAAAGTTGGCCGATCAGTGAGGCAGTCTCGTACATGCAAAATAGTTATTAAAAAAAATGTAAAATTTATCAATTTTTCGCTTAACTGCCCTAACGCCTATGCCTTTCTGTTGGTACTTAAATTTTTGCGTTTATTTGGTATTTGTTTTAATACTATAAGAGTTGTTATACTGATAACAAATTTATTGATTAATAATTCATAAAAAGTGAGCCACACATTCTTGAGACGCTGTATTGTCTCTCAATATACCAATAATAGCGACTTTAAAGTTTTTGTCATTTTTTCCAGATTAAATAAAAATGTATCTAGTATTTAATAATAATAATAATGTCTATATTCTACGAAATCAACCATACATTGTTCTTATATTAAAAGAAACAGGCAAAGTTCAGCTTGACAATAACATTTGATGTAGCACTTTGTTAATATAGAAGTTATTGTAGTTATATGAAATACACTTCTTCCGTAACACACATGGGCGTCTGAATAAAATAGTAAGATGTTAATTGACAATAACTATAAAGAGAAGTAATAAGTGATACAACTTTTGTATTTTGTTAAGATAGCAGTTTATCCACCCTGTTCGTTACTAAGTAACTCTCTATTTTTTTAAAGTAGATGAAGAACTATATAAAATTTAAAAAGTTAGTTAGTTTAATTAGTATATTGTTTAATTCCGATAACATTATGTTCAAAAACTAGGTGTCATTGACAGCCTGATAAAATGCGCTTATCTGTACAATAATATGATTTATTAATCAATAAATTTAACACCAGTATAATAACTCTTAAAGTTTTAAAACAAAACCCAAATAACCACAAAAATTAAAGTAGCAATAGAAAGCCATAGAAGTTATGGCAGATAAGCGACAAATTGTTAAATTTAATATTTTGGTACTAACTATTTTACAAGTAGGAGATCGTCCCACTGGTTGGTCAACTTCGGATGTCGTGATGACATAAAAGTTGCAAGCATAGGCGCAAATGAGACTTTAATTACTGTTGATATTTTCTGGGGCGCAAATGAGCCAGGCGCAAGTAGGCCTATATCGAAGAGGTGAACGTTGTGTAAATCGGCGATAGAAAAATTAAGAAAGGCAAGGATTAGTGTGATTTATAGTAAATAAAAAACATGCGTCAAATGTAGCGACTTAGTTCCAGCAGAATAGCTTATTTGATCATTCAGGAAAAAGTTCATGCTAAAACGATACAGAAAAAGTAGATATGTCTTACAAAGATCTGACAATAGCGCTTACAAGCGATTTAACAAAATCTGCAGTCGTTATGTGCAACTTTAAAGCCAAATTGGGCAAGGAATAAGTGAATAAAGTAAAAATAAATTAGGGCTACAGTGAAAGAAATTATAGAAAAACAACACTAATTAATTACTTGTAGCAAATAAATTTATACGTTACGAATACTTTCTTTAAAAAAATAACTACAACGGATGAAACAATGAAATATAGAATGAAATAGACCTTATACTAACAACAAACAAAGAAAGTTTCTACGATGTAAAAGTTTTCAATAATTTCACGGCTGAAAGTAAGTATAGAATAGTGACACGAAAAATCTAAAAAAGTAAACTTTTTCATGAACAGAAAGTAGAAAACAAAACACAAAGAATGTATAATTTTAAATTTAAAAAAATGTACAGCAAAGGTGAAAAGACCTCTTAAAACAGGAAAAGGGAAACAATATTGAAAATGTTGACATAAATAAGGTTATACGAATAATGATGCGTGAAGGCAAGATAAATTATCTAGAAGAGAAATAACGATGACCGTTGAAGCAAACAAAATCATAAAATGACTGAGACAAGTATTAACTCCCAATAATCAGGTATGATTGAAAAATTTGAGAAAGAAGCACAGGAGGTAGGGTTGAGGATGAACTTGTACCGCTTGCTCCTAAATTAAATTCCTATTGCATATAAAATCTATTTGATAACAGAATCCCAGACGCAGCGCTTCTCTTCTTTCATGAAGTAGAAGATTATCTTGAAATTTCCCGTCTCATACCTTCCTTCCGATCCCTACCTGTTTTATTTTCTCCTGACAGTGTTTCTGTCTCACAGAATAAGCTCAGGTCCAGTGAGCCCTTAGGGAGACGACCGCATTTCTGTCAGCTTATAAGTGCTCTTAATTTTCCTGTAATCCGTCCGACTAGTCCGCCGTTAACATATTTATCCGAACTCGCTTAATCCCTAGCGTAATTTTTATTTGGGACAAGAAAGGCAGAATTTCAACGAGTTCACTTTTGTTAACGTTAAAGCGTTTCGAGATTTCAACCGCCGACGATACGTGACCGAAACTGCAACCTGCAGTTCACTGTATAAGAAACCCACCTGAAGAAACAAACAGCAACGCAAGAAGAAGCTGCCAAGAAGCTCGCAGTCAAGGACAGCACACTTCCAGGTCTCCGCCATTTAAATGCCTACATTACGCTTATCAGCAGTCGCTACAGCGGAAATTGAGCAGCGGCCGCCTCCAGATTCCCCAGCGAAATGCGGAGGGTAATTACAAATCGCCTCGCTACCTTTATAAGCTGGATTCGGCCGCAGGTAACACTAAAACTTGTCATTTAATCTGGCAAGATTGCAGCCGCAGTATTTGGTAAATAAATACAACCACGAAGTTCTTATCACCATGGTTGTAAGAGAGCTACGGTCATTTCCCCAAGAAGCGAAGTGCGTGGCATTTACGTGAGACATCTGACCTACCTGGATACTGCTGAAAGACCCGGCGTGCGTAGTAGCGGACCATCGGCAGCAAGCCCGCTGTACTCTCCAGCGCCTGGGGTTGCGGCCTAAGTCAGGAAAGCGAATGATGCCCTCGGTAGTAACGAGACTATTTTATAATATATAATTTATTTTGAGTTTATTACTGTAAATAGTTGTGTACATTATATTTATTTCTAACGTTCTCCTGTGTTATTACTGATCTATTCTGTATTTGAGCTATAATAATTCTCCGATTTGAGCTACCTGAGGTAAGAAGGTTGGCGCCCTTAATAAAAGGGTGGAAACGTCAGAAACTTACTAGAAAAAAAACTAAAGTTATAGTTGGAAAACATGAAAATAGTTCTAAAATAAAGTACCTTTACTTTTCAAAATACACAACCAAAATATTTTAAAAAGTTGTTTAGAATTGAAAGGGGTGTCAAATACGAATTCATAACTACCTACTCCAAAGTATTTCATTTTATCTAATACACAGGGTGGTAAGAAGAAAATAGAAGAAACCAGTGAAAATTGTTTTCTGGAATACATGGCTGTAACTTCATATTTGACACCTTCTTTTAATTCTAAGCAACTTAGACACGTAACAGTATTGTGTATTTAAAAAAAATAGGGGCACTTTATTTTTGAGCCATTATTATGTTTTAGAAACTCCCCCTTGTGCGAAAGAAGATATTTAAATTTTGGTAAATGCATTTTTGGTTTCAGAAAATGCAGGGAGTTTTGGCAAGAATCAAATTTTCTGATAAATTGATAATACAAAAAACCATGCATCCAAATTTATAGCGCATTCTTAGATTTTCGTGTTGCATTACTTTCCTCACTTTCTTTCTCAATTTCAAGTCCGGTCCTCCCCTCCTTCTTCTGCACATCGGCTAGCAGTTCATAACACTTCTTGGCTGTTATTAGTTCGAACCTTCAGTACATCCGTATCATTTTAACATTTTATTCTCTATTCCTTATTCCCTCATTCCATTAAGAGTCCACGTCTTGAACCCATAAGCCAAGATGCTCTCTAAAACTACTGAATTTTCTTTGGGTTTATGCTTACATCTCTAGTCCATAGAACTTCATTGATTTTGCCCATTACCTTCCGTTCTAGCCCCACAATGTTGTTTCACAATATTCCAGTTATCATATAGAACTAACTCAATAGCTACTCCTCTTGTCGTGATAAACTGAGTCGTTTGAATGTTAACTTTTTAACAATTTATTAAATCCTTCTACAATTTTTCTTGTCATATATTGGGCATTGCCTAGGAACTGGGGGATTTCGACGTGGTCATCCGCATATAAGCGTGAGTGAATGTTTTGTCTTCCTCTTTAAACCCCAATTTCTGGTTTGACATTTGCGCTTCAAATTGTTTAAAACGATTTCTCCATATACATCTAGAAAGCAGGCGGTAGTCCACAATCTTGTTTGAGCTCTGTTGTGAACATGAAGCTTCCGGAATTATAGCACTAAACGAACTAAAACAATCGAAAACTATGGTTTTTTAACTGGAATAATATAAGTTTCATTAACAATAACATTTATTTTTAAATTGTTTTACGTATTTTTTATTTTTTAAAAGCTATTTCTGAACGAAATGGCAAATATGGTACACCGCTGGAAAGCCCTTTTATTGTAGTTTTCAACTGTTTAATAAAACTTATATTGTTCCATTTAAAAAAACATAGTTTTCAATTGTTTTAGTACGTTTGGTGCTATAATTCGGTCATGAGAAATTTTTAGAGTTGAGTGGAGTTTGTTTCGCATTTCTTGTCCGATTGTTAGTGATTCATGGATAAAAATTATTTTAAAATATTTAAAAATAATAAGTTGCAAAATTTAAATTTCAGAATGCTACCACAACGCACTTTTAGTGCTGCTTTCAAATATCTAAAAATATACAGGGTGTCTATTTAAAAAAAAAAACGAAGTTGTGTATCACTACGTAAAAATAGGAGGCGATGGCGTAAATTGGTTTACTTCAATTTTTAGGTTGTATACTGGCATTTAAAACAAAAGAAAGTCCTTTTCGATATGTCTATTATTAACGAAGTTACGAGCTGTCTAGCGATCTACAAACACCCTGTAGATCTAGCATATAGTATCTGCTAATTTCCATTCTTTTGGAGCGTTATGTCCTTTTATTATTTGATTAAACGTTAACCGTTTTATTACAGTCTCGTTTGTATACGAGTATTTCTAAGTTTTATTGTTATTATGTCCAGGCCAGGAGCTTCTCCATTCTTGAATGTTCTAATAGCTTCGTCAACTTACGTGTCTTCAATCCTTAGTGGTTTCTTCATTGTCTTCTTTATTGTTTTTTTCTATATTTTCACGTTGACTTGTCTGTCTTCTTGTAATAAATAATGACAAAAATAATAATAATATTTATTTCTCAAGGTTTACTTTACTCGTACATCCAATGATAGATTTGTTTATCGATCTTGGTGTTTGATTTTGTAGGATTCTTCTTATAAAGCTGATGCAGCTTCTTTGTACCCTATTGTATTTTCGCTCTCGCTACATTCTGTTCCAATTGTCTGTTTTTCTTCTTCCTTACTTTTGTCTTTACTTTTCTTTGCAATGTATTATACGTTTTTCTTTCATCCTGTTGGTTCGTACTGAAATGTTTCCGCTGTATATGACCTTTTCCATAAAATTTTTAGCGTTTCGCCTAATCTTAACATATTGGTGCAGTTTTTTTTATATCCTTCGTGAATTCTTAGGTATTTGTTTATTTGGATCTTACACAATGTTTGTACACTTTGTTTTTGTGAAAAGTATATTTTAAATCAACGACCTTCTAATTTTTGTTATTCCTTTTCTGTTTTCAGTTCCTGCATTTTTTCATTCTGGGACATATAATTTTTGCTTTTACCATATGTACTGGAATGTAGACCGCTCTTTTAATATAATTAAGTTTAATATCGACCTAAAGCTTCTGGTGTGCTGTTTCCATATATGAGTAAGTACATTTTTGTGCTTAAATCTAGAATTTAGAATGGTTAAATGTTAGTACTTGTACCTCTCTTAAACGAGAGGGAGGCACAGCCCTAGCTAGCTCTAACTCTTGGCAGAAAATATAGGGTGAATAAGGACTAGGCGGCGATCCTTAGGGTTAAATACAATCTTGATGAAGCAACAAAATTTTGGGCGCTTGTCGTTAAACACAACAAAAAACAAATCTAGCTATCAATACAAATGACCACCTACCTTGTAAGCCTCTTACTTCAACCTAAATCTTAAAAAAAACATTATTAGGTTCATGACGGATCTTAGTAAAGTACAAAGAAAATATGAATCAGCGTCAGTTAATAGAGTTTAATATTCAACAACAGTGTAACAAATATCTAGCATAAAGATAGCTGGAGGTTTAACTAGGCCCAGAATGAGTAATTAACAAATAATTGAATTTGGAATGACCGAAATCATAACACACAAATATTAGGAATTATTAAAATTCGAAGCACACTGTAGAATACAACAAATTAAAAAAGGCTCATGCTAGCGTAACGTGGCAAAGATTGACATCTGAATGTCATACAAACATCCGCTAGTGCTAGGCGCCTCAAGGACGCTTATGGAAGTATTAGGTATAAAGAAAAACACCAAAACTGCTCGCATCTGGAACTCACGCCGCATAAGCCGTTTGCTACCATAAAATCCCAGAAGCAGATCGCAAGAAAACCGCAATCATGTGAGCTTGATGTCAGGGAGCCGGCGGCTTGTAGTAAGGATATGGAAGCATTAGGCATAATAGCAGGCCTATATACCACGAAATTAGAACTCATAAGAAACAACTAAAATGAAACAATTCACCACAGCTGCAAATCGGCCTGAACGTACTTGAGGAGACACCGCTGTGCACACTTTAATTGTTACAGAAACTTGAGGCTAAATTGTTTCGAGCTTAGCCTTCTTCGACCACGGCTCGCTATCGAAAGAAAGCTAGCACCGAGTAATTATTTGCAGGTGCCAATCTCGAAGGTCCAGCGTTTCTTGTGTAAAATCTAATTCACGCAGCGCCAAGAGTGGGGAGCGCGGAAAAACCATATTCGTATTTAAAAACGTAACGCAAAATGAAATGGGGTGCTACATGCCCATATTGTGAACCATGCATAAGTATGTGCTTAAATCTAGAAGTTAGAGTAAATGTTGCTAACACAGTTGGAGAATGCTCTATCGCCCTGTCTTCTACTACTACTAATAATTTCCCCTTCTTTATTTTCTATTATTTTTTCTATTCATGGAGTTAGTATTTCTCAATGTCTTTTCTACGCACATGGAGTGAAGTTTCGAAGAGCAAGAGCTAGAAGAGTATGGATAGTAATAAGAAATTGGTAAAAATGTGCTAAAAAATGAGAATTAATTAACGAATGTAGAATGAGATATGTAATAAATAAATACGATATAGAATTTTACATTGCTGCTATATATGGATGGACCAAACGATAACATTTTGTTTACAAAACAAAATGATCAACAGGTAATATTTGAACGCGTATTAACGACTGGTAAGTCCAAAACAATTTTTGATAATATTAGGGCCGTGCTCATTAAAGGTGTAGTTTCCACAAATTTTAGCCAAACCCATGACTGCATTTAAGAGTTTCACATTTTCTAGAAATTAATTATTCTACGTTTTAAGCATATACTACATCCCATAGATGAGCCAAGTATCAGGGTTAAGGGTGGCTGAGCCCCATCTAGTTTTCATGAAGCCACAGGTTTATAAAACACGTGGCAATATAAAGGTCCGAGCGAATATCTTGGCTATATTTATTGTCCCTGGATGTTTGGCACCCAATTTAATAAAGAAGGTGTGTGAATGAGGATCATCGAGCGATGTAAGTGCATTTTTGTGTTTGCGGGTGCAGAACATCGTGAGGATGGTGGCCTTTGCGCAAGCGGAAAATGTCAGAGAGAATGTTAAACGATACCCGATCGTGTGTAGGTTGACGCTGAATGCTTACCTACTGTGATTAAATATTGTTACACTAATTACTGGGTACTTGCAATTTGCCCTATCCGCCTGATTTATGATTACAACAAAAGCGGCACTAAGTGGCAAATTTGTCCTCCCGACAATGCGGCTCCGGTCCCGCAATATCGCCCGTTTAATAGTTACATAATTTTAAAATAATCGCGGGTGCATTATTAAAGCCCTCCGCGGCGCATCCGCACACCAGTAAATAAGTAATTAGGGGATTTCGCGCACTCCACGCCGGAAGCGGCGCTGACTTCCTGCAGGGCGCCCTCGCGAGGTGTGCTATCAGGTGGCTCTGCTCGATAAGGGCCAGAGTAGCGCTACCGACAAACCAGTAGCGTCGCCACAAATTTTAGGCCGCCCGCGGATTCATAATGCGCCCCTTTATGTTAGTAGAAAAAATTGGTTATTTGCGCAGCAGGTAAATCAAGTGGACCTTTTGTGAGTCAACAGTGGCAAACTTAAAGCATGGTCACTAGCGAGGTCTAGGTTTAATGTGAATATGTGAGTAGAAAAAACGGTCATGGATTGTCGCAGCTTTAACCGATAACCTTTACTTTCGAGACTACTCGGAGTATATCTTCAGCCGCAAAGGAGAGGATTACAGATGTGCACTATAAAAACAGTCTAGAATGGTGTTCCCAAACCAAACACTAGCTAGGAATTTACAAAACCTGCTTAACTATAGGCGAAAACTGTAAAATGGCTACTAGTTATTGCTGATTATACATATTTATGTATACTAGCTGTAAGTTTTCCATAAAAATAAATTAAAAAAATAATAAATAAATACACAGAGATGATTTTAGGCCTCAGCTGATTCACAAAGAAATTACTGCTAAGTTTGGATGTTTCTTGAAAGCCGTCATAAATAGATAATCTTCCAAAAATTGTGGAAAATATTGTTAAAAACACAGGTAAAATAAATTACTAGCTCAAAAACTGTTTTTTACCATTTACATACATTGTCTTTCGAAAAATTAGCACTCGAAACG
Source organism: Agriotes lineatus (assembly GCA_940337035.1). Lineage (NCBI taxonomy): Eukaryota > Metazoa > Arthropoda > Insecta > Coleoptera > Elateridae > Agriotes > Agriotes lineatus. The sequence continues at coordinate 161,384 of CALNHX010002248.1, read as the reverse complement.
AAATAATATCTCATTATAAGGAACAAAATGTTTGAGAATGATTATATTTTAGTACTGGATGTCAAGCTCAAAATAAAAATTTTATTCACAATAGCTATACTTTTCAAAGGAAATGAAATTTAGTTTTTATTTGCTCTATTTTACGCTAAGAGTGGCGCTGAGTGACAAAAGTAACTTCATATGCGTAATTTTACTAAACTGAATATGTTTCTGGTGTGACAATTTGATGGTATCCAAATCAATAGCTTTTTCTTAAGAAAAAGCAAATAAATGTTTGAAAGATGCATTCGATGAGTAATAACTAACGAAGGAAGTTATTTGATAACAAGCTTATAACAAACATGTCATCGTGACAATGTAGGCATGCTAACGAATACATATTCAACATATATTGAAAAAACATACAAAATTTCTTGAGACACACCTGTGGAAGTTATTTTTCTTTTAATTGTAGGCGCTGTCGGTGTTACAATATTCCCTAAATATCCTATATAATATCGAAATGCATTGAATTTCCAGATATATATTTCATGAATTACACAATGTTATATCACAAAATATATTCCGAGAAAAGCATTAACTTATACTTATATCATATTGTTGTGCCTCATTTACATATCTACTCGATTTCAATGTCTTGGTACTTAGTTCATTCAGAGCATGACATTGAACCGTCCATACCTACAAGTTGAGACCCGCTCCACACTTGTTGAGTGTTTTTCATAAAGCGCATGAAGGGGCCCAATTCTGGAACGTACCTAGAGGTTAAAGTTTCCCCTTTGTATAAACATTTACTGGCGACCAGTGCTCTGTCGCTTTGAGCTCCGTTCAGGCATTTTTACGCTTGAAATTCTGACGTGTACTTGGGACTATACAGTTCACTTCGCGAGCTTTGTACCTGGAAGCACACAAAACGTTTTCACCCAATTCACGGAGTAGACATCGCTGTATCTTCGTCTTGCAAACAATTATCTTGCTTTAATGAGTGAGATAATATTCTATCGCTGCATTGTGCATTTGTAAGTATTAAAATTTATGCGTTTTTTATGAGGTGCCTTTTAACTCTCAGGTCTATATTTTAATCACCTGTATTTTGTACCATGTATTATGCACAGGAGAGATATTAAAAACACCAAACCTTCCCCATGTATCACACTTAATGCAAGCTAGGTTAATACAGCAGCGACATGTTTCGACTAAAAAGTCATCATCAGGCTAACTACAATTAATATTACAAATTAGTAAAATCTAACCGTTAAAAAGGCGAGAACTTACATGTTAAAACAGTAGTTAAAAGTTAGGTAAAAGCATAATTAAATCAGAAATTTAAACCTTGAGGAGGAGCATGTGTTTAACATATATCTCTCCTGTGATATACAACCCCATTTCGAGGTACCTATGGATCCTTTTGATGTAGTATGCAATTTGGGATTATTCTGTGATACCAGCCTTGTGGGTTTGGTTTGTTACTGCTACCTGTGAGTGATTTGAGCTTTTCTTTCAGGAAATTATGTGCTACTTAAGTTTACGAATTCTCGTTGAATGCCTGGATACACTTGTCGTTAATGGGTAAAGATTCGTTGGTGGCCTTTTGGCTTTAATCATTTGTGTTAGTAATTAAGGAACTGCACGTCGTCTTCCTGACAGGCCTACCGGCGACTGTATCCAAGTAGTCATAAAGCTTGTATTGTTTTGTATTAAATAGCCGACGAATCGTTTTGATGCTAATACTATCTTAATATAAGATCAAAGAATTTCTTGAAAAACATGCATTTAAATAAATAAATAAATAAATTATCTTCAAATTGAGGGGGAAATAAATTTAACTATTTTAATTTTTCACGTTCTTCACTCCATACGTTGTGTCTCAAAGACTCTTTCTATACTTTTTAATTTACCATCTTATTTGAAAGTAGCAAAATTGCTTGACAGTAATAATAAAATCGGTAGTCAACCAGCAAAATAGAATGTCTATTGTTTGGTAAACATGTTATTATCTGAAATCGGTCGGCATACATTTCCAAAGATTTCGAGGTTTGAATCGCTAATTGGGTATAGTAAATATTGAATTCAAATTCGATGTGGTTTTGCACCAAACATATCCGATTTGCGCAATTTAGTGATTTCATTGCAAGTCAAAACTTCCACTGGCGGTCTACTAACCGAGTGAAGCTATTTTTGCGATTATTTTTGTTGCGTTAAAAATGGCCAGTTATATGTGTTTCAAGCCTTTTTTTTAATGCTTTTTGTTTTCTTTTTACGATCCTTCGTTCGCTACGTAATTGTCCTTTCTGTTCACCGCCGTCCAGCTGCCTTTTCGATCTCTTGCACGTTTTGGAACTCATCGCTTGAGAAAGATACAAGCGGTGGCATTTCTTATACGATGTTAGTCGCATAGCGCCTCTTGTGTGTGTCTCGTATGGGAAGTTCCTGATTTCGCTGATTTACGCCCGCCAGTAAAAGCTGCTAGACACGGACTATGAACATCTCTTCTTTTTGCGTCCGAATAAATTATATTATTAATAGGCGACTATTTGTGACTAACGTCTTCTGTGCCATTATCAATTATAATAGGAATAGTAGACAGACCAACCTGATAGCCTCCATTTACCGTATTATTCTTGCGATCACAGCGAAGGTGCACGTTGAAATTTGACCAAAAACATCGGAAATTTTTATTCGAAATTGTTGCGTTTGAGAAGACATTATCGGCAGCATTATTCGCAAAAGGAATTAATTTGTAGTTTTGTCGGAGCGCTAACTGCAATTCATCAAGCAGGTGTTCTAAATCAATTGATTGCGCACAAGATCAGTCAAATCCAACTTTTATTAGCAGGATTCTATATGCTATACGTGGACTTAACCTATTGTTTTACTTGATGTATAAATTGGGAAATTCAAAATTGTAACATGGCGCTAATATTACTCGTATCTCCTACAGGTTGTTGTGCATACACAAAATATAGTTGTCTGTTGCTAGCCAATATTGTTTCGTACCTTTGGGCGATCTTTGTCTTTTTTAACCAGCTTCGTCACAGCTCATTCGTTCTGCTTGGTTCTACGGAGCCTGGTTTGGTAAGTTATTGAACGTGGCGCATTTGTTGATTGACTCATCATCGCTTGTACCTCTTTATCCTCACGACTTCTCGCCGGTATTTCGTTTGAGCTAGTTGTTTGGAAGAATACCAGCTATGTTACATTTCACTTAATATTGGTGTAAACAAATTGGCACCCTACGTGTAAAGTTAGTAATTACCGTGGTAATTTTTGGGCAAGGGCGGATGATTTTTAACTTCAACAAAAATGTTTACTATAGTTTGGCTTGTTGCTGCAAACGAATATAAGTAAAAAAACTGAGCAACTATTTAATTTAGATCAAACATGTATAGGTATAAAAATATTACAAGCGAAATCCCAATAAGTACTAACGCGTCTATGGATAAAGTGTTCCCGTTCCAATTTATCAAATTCATTTTGGCTCCCATTGGCCATCCCTCCTGGTTGACGCAAATTGCGTGGGTTAGCTACGCCACTGCAACGAACCGTCGGACTAGATCGCAGCGGCTTCGACCGCGGATTAATTTATGCCTAATCACATGAGACCGGAGAGTGCTCCATTATTAATTAAATAAGACTCGCATAATTACAAACGCTTGTTGCTGAGCGTCTCTGCATAATTGTAGTTCTAAGGTCCCGCAAAAAGCGGCGGCACTCATGCGTATGCACAAACAACGTTGCTGGTGACACTCGGCCCGGCAAAAAGCCGGACCCACTTTTTCGATTCTGTAATTCGATATTAATAACCCGTTATGGTTTTTAGCATGCCTTATCGGCAACTTTTCTAATTAAGTTTCCGTTTAATTTGGCGCGGCTGAAGATGCCACGTTCGAAATGATTGAACCTGCTTAAATATTGATGGGCGAGCAGTACCTGAGGCCTGTGCAGCTTTCTGTGCTCCTGTAACCCTAATAAAAGCTTAATTAATTTTGTACTAGGTCGTTCTATATTAATTGCGCTTTAAAAATTAGTTATCCTAGCCTATGTACCTAAACATAAGCTCAACAATACTTTTTATAGATTTGATCGTAGTAGTATATTGGAACCATACTACAAAAGTACACATTAAAATATTTGTACAGACGTGAGTTTGCAAAGCAAATTCATGATCGAGCTTCGGTAGAAAAAAATTAGCTACAAGTTTGATTGACTAACTAGCAGTGGCGGCTGCTCCTTAGGGGCGCAGGGACGCTAGCCTCCCAGCCGTCAACAGTCTATATGGCATTAGAAAAGAGTAACTATTATATAACTGAAAATATATTTATCGTCTATCCTACCGTTAGAATATAACAAAGTTTAAGTAATGAGATTAAAAGCGTGTAAAACAACATCCAGTAAGTATGTCAACAGTACATAAGTCATGTGTCAACATTCGCTGGTATCAATGCACCGACCAGCTGGCGACTCCTGAGGGCGATCCGAAATAGGGCCCAAACTTATATGGCAATTCTGGGAGAAAACGTTGAAGCAGCAGAATTTAGGTCAGCAGTTTCAATGGGATAGGAACACTTATATACATTTTGTGGCGTGTTTGAATAATTTTTGTTCCGTGTATGCGATGTTTTTTTTTAGATTATTGAAATTAAAAATCATTGCTATATTTGGATTAAAACATTGCCGGAATGTAGGTGAGTCATTTTTTACTTAGTTATTGTTGAAAATCAAGGGCCCTCCAAATATAATTATCACATTATCATCGCTAGATGTATCATCCTCAATGACAATATTTGTTGTAGAAAAATCACCCTCACAATTTGAATTCATCTCCACTAATGTAAAGCTCTCCCAAATCCGAGTTATTTGGATTTTCAATACTATTAACAATTCTAACTTGCTCTTTTTTCTTGCCGTAAAAGGTTTTGGTTGATATTCCGTCAAACATTGCAACCTGGAATTACAAAATACAACCATATAAATATAATTTTTTTTCCAACCACACGAATAAGACGCCATATTGTCGAATAATTTTGTATAATAAGTCATTTTGGGATGTTCACCAATTACCTTGGCAACTGTACACTTTTCGATTCATATTTCCACTAGTACAAAAATGGACGCAAGATAGAGTTTTACAGGGTAAATTTTAAATAAAAAACAAACGCTTCGTCAATATTCGGCAATCGCCGTCGTTGTTGTTTATTTTCCCCGTATAGTGATTGTTGTTTATTTGCGCATGAATGTTCTACAATGTTGCCTACAATATTTGATTCTAAATAATAAGTCATATTACAGAATTTATGAGTAGTTGAAGAAAAAATAGTATGTTTCATTCGCACAAAAAATGCGTTTTCGGGACGGGTAAGAATCGCCGGACGACGCGCAGCGGAGTCCGGCGATCTGTCTTACTTGTCCCGAAATCATGCATCTTTTGTAATAATGAAACAAATAACTAATTTGTTGAACTAGATACCATATTGACGCAGTGTCCACCGACGAGTGGAAATCTTTAGAGTTCCTGCTGACGTTACACCAAGACCCTTGCTTGTTTTGGAATAAGCGACATAAAATATAGATTATCTGTGACAACTTTCCTATTTTTTTTTAGTATAAAAACAGAAATCTTTGACAAAAAACATACCGATGAAATTGTATATAACCTACAACTTCAAATGCCAAAATGCTTCGATTTTGACCTCTTTTTTTATAGTGATTTGCATTCCATAGGTCAAGTGTACACAGCGATTGCCAGCGTGCAGTAAAGGAACCAGCGAAACTTGATGAAACAAGACTGAATGAAACGTACACAAACGTACATTTGTACTTGAAGGGGTTAAAATACATTTCATAGCTGAGCATACAGGATTCATCAAATGTTAAATCGGAAAACAATATTGAAAATACTGTAAATTATTGAATTCACAAACTGTGATTCTTGCAGAAATAAACAGCTCCTTCGAAATTCTCGTAAAAAGTTGTTTTTCTAATGTTAATGGATTGCGATTGGTTGTATGTATTAACCAATGCTGATGAGGCAGCAAAGTTTTATTACACTGACATGAAAGAAACATATTTCTTTAATTTGGAAAAACTGGATAGTGCATATGAAAATTAATAAATTAAGTTAGGTCAAATTCCATTAACATAGCTAAATTCCCTGTGCAATGTTTATTCCATCTCTATGTGGTCCAGCGTGCGAAATTAAAAAGAATTAAACTCAAATTTGGCAAGATGAAAGGGCCGAGCACGAAAATGATCATTCGTGTAAGCCGCTGAATCGTAATTTCTAGGCTCTAATGGCAGGTTGTTTCGAAATTATATCATCCGTGTTCAACTAAACATGCGATTTCTCGCATCAGAGTACATGATCCCATTTTTTCCAGCGAAAATGGATTAAGAGGAAAATGAGTCACGTTCCGACTACCTATTGACACCGTTCAGCAATAATTTGTTGTTTACAGACACGCAATTGCTGCCACCGGTGCTCCACTTACTGCAAGGAGTGTTTTCGAAACTCGCGGGATCGCTGCCATTCTAGAAGCAATTATCCAGAATATTTCTAGAGCTGCTCCTCTTATCTCCGCAGGAGATTCTTAACTATATAATTAAAATTCTATGTAAATTAGCGGGACTATTTTATTTGAGATATGATAAACATTGCCGTAAATAGCCGCAGCCTTTTAGAGGTATCTGCAGAATTAAAATCAGTTATAGTTTTATTGCTTTGTTATCTAAATATGCACCTTTTGCCGTCTTCCACCGTGGCAGAATCCGCGATGGATCGGTGAGTTCTCATCATTTCTTCGACTATGGCGTCTGAAAGCTCGAGGAATGCTCGGTAGAATTTCCGTCCGCAGGAATGAAGTCGTTTGGGCGTTTTTATAATTTAGCATTTTTGAGAATTAGTTATCTTACTTTAACTTAAAACTGAATCGTCTTCAAAATGGTGCTGCATGTTGATTTAAGATAAACTTTTATGTTAATATAAAATACTAAACAAGAACTAAGTTTGTTTCAAATTTTAAAAATCTGGTGTGATACACTCACACAACTTCCTTTTACAGTGATCTTATAATTAGTCAAAAATTTAATTTTTAATTTTTAAGCATTTGTCAAAAATTTTCAAAAATTACGAATTCTACAAAAACGGTACAAAATAGAGCGTTAGTTGAAGAGACAAATTTTCTCTAAAATCTTAAGCAGAATTCAAAAATGTAATAATATACCGGGTGTTCTATTTAAAATAGGAGTTAATAAAAAAATAGAAAAAAAAACAAAAGAAACCCACTTTAGAAGTTTTCAACTGGAAAATCACCTATCTCACGTCAATGCACATTAAAAATGTAATAAAAATGTAAAGTTTGAAAAAAATCGTTAGAGCCGTTTTTGAAAAAATCGAAAAAAACTGAAAAATCACAAGAGTAAACACCTACTTCCGGTCATGCGATTTTCTTCAAAAGCTTGCTGTCTCATCTACATAGTACACAAAACTTATATATGAAGTTTCAACGCCATACCTCTTTTCGTTTTTGAGATATCCTGTTCACAGACAGACACACAGACACACAGACAGACACACAGACAGACAGACACACAGACCAATAAAAAAAAATATGTTTTTTGGGATCAGGGGACTCTAAAACGTGAAGATTTGTTGAAAACTCAATTTCGAATTTTTGGGGTGAATCCAATACTTCCTTTATCGTAAAAGGAAGTAAAAAAGCAATGAACACACAATATATTTTATGTGAGCAGCAAGTCGTGTTCACCTCTAAAATGTGACCAAAAAAAGCATCATCAGTAGACCAACGTATTTAAATGTATTTTTAAAAATATATTGTACATAATTATGCACTTCTAATTCAAAGTTAAAATTAGAAATGTATCGAAATTGAATTAAGCCGCCCAACAGCTAAAGTTTCGTAGATATAACGATAAGAATTGAAGCAATACATAAACAACTGCAATTATATGTTGAATGAATAAATACTGTAGTTCTGCAAGTCCACTTTAAACAGTCATTCTTGTCTACCGTTCTAAAATGGTTATTAAAACTCTATATTTTTGAAAACCGATTACTTTGTTTTAGTTAAAAATTTAGTCAACTTTAAAAGGATGCTTCATGTTGATTAAACACAAATATCTTGAAAAGTTTCATGAAAAGTTTCAGTGAAAAGCTTCAAATTTTATGAAACTTTTCAAATTTATAAGTTTCACATGTTTCAAAAATTTTCAAAAGTTTCATAAGTTTCAAAAGTTTCTTATAAGTTTCAAGTCGGTATTACAGATTGCTAGTGAAGTCAAAACAAAGCAACCTAACAGACATGAAATTGATGATGATGAAGAAGAACTTAGATTTACAGACTCAGAAGAGTCGGATGCTTCTCTATCTCAAGATGAGGAATTAATGAAAGACTATACATTAAATATGGCAGAAGTTAGTAGTGACGAGGTGACAACTGATGACTATGGTGACACTGAATTAGAAAATGATGAACAAAAATAGGTTTAAATAGTAAATACTAATTTTACTTATATATGTGAGCATTGCTGTGGATGTTTATCGAAAGCACTGGAAATCAACCCTGACGACCTTCCCCGGGTCCGATTGCAAAATCGAGACGAATTTCAAATTCCTGGCTGCTAATTGGGCGGCACGAGGGTATTAGTAGTATTATATATTGGTATTACTGTATTAGATACTTTAAAATGCTGAAAGCTACTTAAATGTCCAGGAATCCTAAAAGTTTCACGAGTTTCATAAGTTTCAAGGTTTTCATGAAACGTTTCAAAATTATAAGTTTCATGAAACTTAATATCACTAAAGACAAATATGCAAAATAACAACCACTTACGCAGAATTTAGAAGTACATCCACGGAGATTATCTGCACTGGTTTCACCCAATAACCTTCACAAAAACATAAGCGAGGTGGAGAACAGCGACTACTAAAATAACTACGAAACCAGGAGTTCAATGCGGATCAAACCATACTATTAAAAGAGTTAATCTCAAAACTAAGTTCCATAAGACGAAAAAATCGAAAAAAATAAGTAAAGTACTAATACCAGACAAGTCGACAAGATAAGAGCTACGGATACACAAAGAACCTGACATTTCCAAAGCACCAGATTAAATTTGGCAGGAAACCGAAATATGAATCAAGGAGCCTATGAGCATAAATGTATGCAATCCAAGTGAAAGAAAAACTAAACGAAACCACTGGATGTCTGACGAGGCAGTACAGAGAATAAAAGAAAGAAGAGAAAGAAAGAAAATATCAGCGAATCAGAAAAAGAAAAGCATCAAGCGCTTATATACTTGTAGAAGTGACCAAAATAACTACATTAAAAAAGTATAGGTTGAAATAGCACAACCTGCAATAAACTACGTCAGTTATTAAGGAGACTTCAAGCTAAACACCCACGTTACACAAGACGAAAATGGTAATATAAACAGGATATATTGTAATAATCCCGTCTCACTAATAAAGTATATAATAGTTTTTTAAATACAATAATTAATGGCAAGGGAAACTACACTTTATAAATTGTATTAGATTCAATTACGAACCTGCCTGTTAATCTCAGGGCAAATTAAAAGAGTGTAATAGTAATTACGACAAATAGATGGTTTGTTGCCTTTTTCTTATTTTATCTATCCGCAATGATTTCGGGTTTAGCTCCGCAGAACATGAGACAAACTTGGTTCAGGGTGTAGGTTCATAAAATTAGGGAAAACTTGGTATGATAAATAACTCGTTTTATGACCAATACTCTCAATTATTTCGGGCAAATGCACAATTTCCATCTGACGTATAGCTAACCTCTAAATTTGACTTAGCAATCACGATGATCTGCTAATGCAAAAACAGCGTAAAATTGAATTTTAAAACACCAAAATAACAGGGAGCGTCAGGTAAATATTCATACCGTGACGTAGCCACTGCGACTACGCTCGTTTTGTTTCTAGGGTGACATGGGAACCGACGGGCGATAGATTTTTGTTTTATATCCGGCCAAAACTGAAAAATGCCTCGACATTTCGCATTTCCAAGTGACGCTACCTAAATTTCGGGAAGCTGGGCGGCTCTGGACCACTGGAACTTGGCGCTACACATCTTGATGAGATCCAAAAATACTAAACCTACTCCAACGCTTTCCCTGTGAAATTCTACCTTTATCGGAGACCTCTCGGACGCTGGATACGCTCCCCAATGACGCCACGGAAATTATGGACTTGGTAATAGCTTGTTGATTGGAATTCCTACCCGTATGGGCTCCTGAAGTTCCTCCCTACACGTAGAAGGCACTATTCTTGCTGGGCGAAGCTGCTTGCACAAGGAAATGGGCCCCCGAAGTCAATCGTACTTGGACGTATTTCTCTGCTGGCTGATCTGCTTCACCTGGACCTCTTAGCATTTGGAAAACTTTGCCCAAAGATGCCCTGCACACTGGTTAATAACTTTTTACAGAAATGGTTTAAAACAGACTTTTTATTTATAATTTTAGGCAATAATTTGAGGAGCTCAAACTGGCCCCAACACAAATCTTATAAGCTTATTATATACTTAGCCACTAGATTTTCTATTTTTATAAAATAAATTAGGATTGATAACATGTTTAAGTTTATAGACTACAGTTTTCATGTCATGTCTTTGCCTCACCACTAAAATTGTCTTCTTCTGGGAATAAATGTCACAACACTTGCTCTGCTTTTAAATCACTTTCGTTTATAATGCACTGATACACTTGGAGTTCATTTAGCATCTCACTAATTGTCCTTCGATCGGCTACCTTCCATTTTCATTGCTCTTTGCAATTATTATTTTGCTTGCACTCTTTGGCTTACCTTTCGGCTAATTTACCTTTTGCTGGCTTATACACTTTTAATACATAACGCCCATGTTCTTTCTGCACTTAACAAATCATTCTGTATTATTTTGTTCACATTATGTCTGACAATAATAAGCTCAAATCAGTCAGTTACAACTTAAATTGCATTAGCCCTACCGAACATTTATCGTATCTGAAACTCTGAACGTAACCCTTCTGTAACCTGCTTTATTTCATGCTAACTTCTATCCCTCCAATTATTTGTTACTGCTGCTCACATTAAGTGCACTTATTAATGTAAAGTACTGATTATCTTGCAATAGATACAATATTTAATTCTGTGCTCATGTTGACCTTATTCGTTTAGTTAATTAGAAAATCAGAATTGCTATGCGCAGGAGAAGCGTGCGATAACTTATTCAACGGCGCTAACCGTACTTCAATATACTCAACAACAAGACAACAATATGGGCCTTACAGCTCAAGAACAGATGTAGAAGGAGTTATAAAGAAGCTTAGCAATTGAAAGGCTTCCGGTACAGATGGCATGAGAGACAGGAAATTGGGCACAGAAATCCGACGAACTGCGATTATTATAGCACAATTCCACCGATCCCACACGGGAGTAAGATTATAAACATTATAAACAACACTAAAAACATACCTCTGGTCTCAAATATCGGATGAACAGACAGGGTTCATACCTGGTAAAGGAACCTATGAGTAAATTCTAAAAATTTACAGACTTCGTGGACTTTTATATTTTGGATATTTACTGAAATAGAAACACTCTCGAACAAGAAACACTTATCCCTTTTTACAGCCAAAACAGGGGCGAGAAAAAAGGTAATTCTCTTCTCGAATTTGCTCAACATATATACGGAATACATAATGCACATGATTCTTGAAGAGTAAGAAGGAGAAATAACTTTCGGGGCAAAACTTCGAAACAATCTAAAATAAGTCGACGATACCTTCGTCATAGTTGCATTGGAAGGAGAATCCGAGACCATAATTACAAGATTAATAGCAGTAAGCAAAGAGTATAGTTTAAAAATAAACAAATCTATGACCAAGCTGATGACCGTAGACAGAAGCAATGACAATTAGCCCAAGGCCTAGGCAATAGTAGAATATGGAGAGAAAAAAAAAATGGAAGAGTTTCGACCAAGAGAAAAATGGCTGATGAGATGGATTGATTAAATCAAAACACCAGCAAGTTAAACATTTCAGGAAGCAACACAGTCCGTCCAAAATAGAAAACAATGAAAATTAACGGTCAAATCGATTGCATAGCCTTTAATGTCACTACACTTCTCCAATGAGTAGAAGAAATGAAGAGAGAAAAAGAGAGAGAGAGAGAGAGAGAGAGAGAGAGAGATAGAGATAGAGAGAGAGAAAGAAAGAGAGAGACAGAGAGAGAGAGAGAGACAGAGAGAGGGCGAGAGAGAGAACCTGCATTTAAACGATATGTTTACATATGAAAGAACCCTAGGTAAAACTGTCAGGGTTCCATGCAAAAGTTAAGAACTGAATATAAAATATACTACGTATCAAGTTACTTCTATCCTATAGTTAGTATTTATAACATAAAAATGCGGCACATACATGTAGTGTAAATGGTGAAACTAGATTTCACCTCTAAAATATTTTCAAAATTATGGTCATTCTTTGGTCATTCGTTTGAAAAGGTTGCCATACAGAAGAAAACTTAAAAATAAAGACTCAAATAAAGATAGAATAAACAATAACATAATTTTCTTTTATAAAAGCAAATTAAAAAAGCATTCTATGACCTAAATAGAAATATAAGAGTTGGTTTTCGCCGGGCGAGGCAGAAACTTTTCTGTGTTCATGGAAAAAAGTTGGTTCGTTAGCTTGCACAAGTGAATGCCGAGGGACTTAATTTTGAAGCTGCATATTGAGTCAGCAAAAAGCGTACCTAGTGCCTAGGAGTATTGGAGAACTACAAGTGAAGAGAAGCGTTAAAATGGAGGTCGGTAATCTTCACAGGGAGCCTGTAGGCCTGTTCACATTGTGGTGGTGAAGCGTCTATATCGGTAGATGACGCAATAATAACGAAATCGCCGTGGACAGTTACGAAGACCCACAGTTTAGGTTTTACATAATCGGTATTCTGTAGTCATCACTGTAGGTGGGTGCTTTAATACCTTAATTGGGCATGCAATAATAGTAGAGTAAATCATAGCTTGCCGGGGGGCGTTAGGGCCTGTTTTGTTTGCGTTCGGATTATTGAAACTGGCAAACATATACTATTTTACTGTTGTGCAACAAGTTATCGATATATGACCCGAAAATAACAAAGTACTAAAAGTATTACTACTGACAATATCAAATCTTTTTATTGTGAATAAAATCGCCGTAACGTTTACAAACAAATATTTTGATAAAATAATAGTACAAAAACTGATCTAAATAAGGAAATAACTAACGGTAAAGAGAAACTAAAAAACCTAAAATATTTTCGCAAGAAATTGTCTTCCATACATTTCTTTTTTTAATTATTTTATTAAGTGTAGAACTCTTCGCAAGTTGAAATCCGTAATTCCTTCTTCAGAAGGCATTTTTAATCGTATAGGCTATCATATACGCATATTTGACAATTTAATTCGGGAACTCGTTTTCTTTCCACTTGTACGTTCCTTTTATTGCTAGGTTTCACTTTGATCCACCAGTGATACTACGCACAAATTCCAGCGTTTCTTTCATTCTGTAAAGCAGTTCTATAGCATATTTTCTAGTACCGTTTTCATTACTTCCCTCGTGTAAAAGACGAAGGAGGTATTGTAATCGTGAAAAAATCACCTTCCGGGATTTCTCCAGATCTTCACGTTTCAGGGTCCTTAGATGACGAAATAGTTATTAACATTATTAGGCCCACCTATAAATAATCAATAACGAACGCGGTTGAATATTTTTATCTAAGGCTGAAGTTGATAATCAACCAAGATTTTTCACAATACTAATTTTTAAAAATAATTTAAAGGTCATGTGGTCCTTAACGGCCCTTATAATTTTTAACAGCCGGCGGCCGTTATGAATGACTTTATTTTTTAAAGACCACGTGGCCCTTAGCGGCCGGCGGTTATTATGAATGACTTTTCATGTGTTTGTTTAATACAGTTAATTTATAATAACGGTATAGTATTACAAAAAAAACAGGTTTTCTCAATTCCCTCCGTCTGTCTGTTGCGGTATAAACCAAAACTATTTGTTGTAGAAAGACGATATTTTGCATGTAGGTTATATGTATGTCTACCAGGCATAAAACCGAGAAAATTTCGGACAAACATATAATAGGGTGAGCACCTTACAACAATTAAATGTTGTTTATGTTGATTTAACACAGAAATAGATAAAAGTGATAATTTGAACATAGTTCAGGTTTTACCTTGACAAGGTAGATGTTTTAAAAGAAATAATAAGGATCAACAGGGCGTTGTATTTAAGGCAGTTGCGTCTCACCGATGCGAGGGGTACTCCGTGGTGGAGTGCAACTAAGAGGCGGTTTACTTGTGGACTACCGCCAATCGTTGAAATCGCATTCGCATGCTCATAAGCAGGCGCTGAAGTTCGAATCCCACCATCGGTAATTTTTTTTTAATTTAAAAATTGATATAACTTGCATTATCAAGGGTTTCCTTATATTGTTTTAATATTATTACCAACTTTAAGATATTCGGCCCCTAGTTTACTTTGATTTTTAAAACTGTTAGTGTCACTACCATCACTTGCGAGGGACGTTCTAAATAAAGCCCTATATAGATTTTCAATACCAGAATTGTGTTGCTGGATGGTTTAACTGCTGCTGGATGACTTAACTGCCATTGGATTGTTTTCCTTTATGTGTGCTTGTTATCTTTGAAACAAGAAAAATATACATGGTGCAAGATCTAGTGAGTACGCGGTATGTAATCTGTTTATTTGTCTGAAATTCCTTAATAATCATCAGTACCGTGCAGAAAAAGGTGTTCTCATAGTACAATATTCAAAGCTTTGTGTTTTTAACTTTCTCTGCTTGACTTTCCCACGGAGATTTTGAGCACACACAAATAGTATGCTTGAAATGTTTGTTTGCTCGTACAAACTCGTGTTAGATAGACCTCCTAGCATTAAATTTTTTTAATATAAGTGAAATTTACATGACTATTTCCTCATATCGAATAGACCAATCATCCTATATCTAATTTTCAAATTTCGACCAATCAGTTTAAGACGAAAGCGACAAAAACAAGAACAAGTCGCTTGGGATTATTTAAGTGAAACAATAGCCCGGCATGAGTACATTTCTTTAGTTACCATTGGAAAAAATTACAACTGTTTGACAGTTGACATTTTTTGAAGTGTCATCGAAATGAGTGATATTATTTTTCTTGTAATTTTATTTGAGAAATAGTCTGATCGATATATCCCAGTCTCATTATTTTGCAGGTAAAATTAACTCAAGACTTTTTGCTTCTAGGTAACCTTCCTCGACAAAATCATCACTATCGCTTGGAATTTTGATCATGTCA
The DNA here is from genome assembly GCA_940337035.1 of Agriotes lineatus. Lineage (NCBI taxonomy): Eukaryota > Metazoa > Arthropoda > Insecta > Coleoptera > Elateridae > Agriotes > Agriotes lineatus. The sequence continues at coordinate 146,020 of CALNHX010002248.1, read as the reverse complement.
TTTGCCCCGGAAGTTTACCAAAGCAACAATCTTTCGGCCAAAGCTTTATCCGGAAAAATAATGATCGCTTGATATATTAGGACTAAAAATCGCTTCCAATAACATTTCAATGCTTTAGATTTGTACCTGTAAACAACTATAAAAAAAAATTTACAAACTCGTTAATTATTAAAATGTCTTGGCAACTACTTGGCTCTTTAAAGTTGAATACATTAGGTGTTGTTTCAAATTTTCATATTTCTTTTTTAAAAACTTTCAACTGTATAATGCTCTTACATTTAGAGTTGCATAACTCAATGTAACACGTAATTACAAAAAGAATCCTGAATAAAATTACCTCGCTTTGCTTTACTTTCTCAAAAGCGCTTTTTCCGAAAATCTTTAAAAGTGGATATGAATTTCTTATATAAAGTAGTCTGCCAATGTTTGCTTCTGACAACTTATTTTTTAATTAATGTTCGCTTTTATGTTCAACAAAACCTTAAGATATTTTGCTGTTGTGAAATATCCCAGTGTGCATTCATTGTGGCAACATGCCCCATTTAAATATTAAAAATAATTGGCAGCCTCTGGCAAGTTGTGGTTCAAGAAGACGTGTCGGATGTTTATTGTTAGATATTTTAGCTCAAACATTTATTCATAAAAGACCTCATGGAATACTGTTCATTTGTTACAATACATTACAATAGATTAGTTGGTAGCAATTTCATGGCATTAGTGAGTACAGTGGCCGAAATAATTTTGTAGAAAATATGTGTTTCTAATACGTGTTAAGAGTCTGGGAATGGAAGTAAAAGCGTTAAAAGGACATGCAGTGGCTACATAACATAAATTAAAAACAAAGACTAATTGCTGGGGTTCTTTGTTCATACTCGGTAAGTATAACGAAGTCGTGTTAAATCAATTTTTGTTAAAATATTTGTTATGTAAGTCTTATAAACTTGCAGCATAAAGGATGCGCTCAGGAATATCTCGTCTGACGACTAATTCAAAACACACAAAATATCAAAATGGCAATTACTGCATAAAGGATACCAATATTGTATTGTATTGTCGGTAACCTCACTTTACCTTGCGGTGTAGAGGCTGGTGCTTTATACGCTTTAGCATCTACTGGTGCAAAGATCCACCTGTGCCCATTGTGATTGGTGTGTGTGTGTCTTTGTGATGCGTTGACCTTGTTACTCTCGCTCTTAAATCTGTAGTTTTGAGTAGAAAACATTTAATTGGGTGCCCAACTGTGAATGGCCTCACTGAACCCGATAGCAATCGTCAAGGCTGCGGAAAATTTCCGCCCACCGTGGGATTCGAACCGACGACTTGCTTAATGCAAACGCTCTTCCAACTGCGCTATTTGGCTTTTCTAAGGATGTCAATATAATACACTAAAAAGTGTATACTTTTGTTCTTCATGCTACATTGAAATAAGCGGTCTTATGGCCTTTTGCGTTTTATAATTTTAAAGAGCACTATATGTCTATCTTCTGTACATATCCTGCCTTCTGACAAAGTTTCTTTCCATATATTTATAAAACGTACTACTTTGAGTACGTTTCTCGCTATTTTGCACCTTCCCTTCCCCTGTGCATGCATCATCGTCTGTAATCTATGTTACGAGCTAAGCAAAGTTGGCAATTAACTGATAATTCCTTATGCACCTTATATCTGATATGTTCCTGTTTGAGTTATTGATTGCGAGTCATATTCGGCTATCTTTCAGTTTTCCCACCAATGGTGATAACTCTTCACCTGTATTTGCAAGTAGAACCGTATCATCAATGTAAGGAAGACCATTAATGTCATGCACGCCTTATACAGTTTCTTCTATCCATTCATCTGGCGTTTTTACCTTAATGAATGTGCCATATATTTTGAAGACGATACATTTGGATTTTTTCTGACAAAAAAGAGAGCATTGAGAAGAACTTCTCTAAGCGTCCAACTGCCTTGTAATGGATATACAATTCTTATAGTAATGTCATTAAGTGACTAGAAAATTTTATTTCGTATATAAGTGTCTTAAGTTTTGCTGATTTTATACTTAAGTAATAGGCGTGTTTTCGGTTCGAATCCGTGAATAGGCTGAAACTTCCGCAGTCAACTAAATCAGCACTGGGCCGGGGCAATATAATTAACGTCGTTTTCCTCTAATAAATGGTTTCTGAGGAAGAGTAGCAAGACCACACACACATATACCTAATACACACAAGTGACATTAGGTAGGGCAATGGTCCCACCTTGAGGGTCAAGTGCGAGTGAACTATAGAAACAGGTTTGATGATTTCTCGAACCTTCTCAATGCTCTGTCTTACATTCAAAATCGGTTCTCAAGTGCCACGCCCCCCGATTACCATAAGGGGATCTTACGTACGTGTTATATTAACGTTGTTAGTTAGTAGTTTCCACTTTCCTTTATGTTTAATGATGATAACCAAGCCAGTCCAATCATTTGGCTATCGTCCTGTTGTCCAAACTCTTTGACGTTCTATCTACATAACTTTCGCCCATCCTCTTTATGTTTTCAGATGTGATATTGTTAGTTTTCTGGGTCTTTCAGGATTTTATCTTTTTAATTGCAGTTGATTTCATCTTTTCATATTTAAGGCTGTTGTTCAAAATTAGTTTCCATAGATTTATATCTTGACAAATGACCCACAATACCATCTTCCAAGATTTCCTGGATATTTATGAACCTCTTCCCATTATTATTTTCAATGTTCCATGTTCATACGGCGAACGGGTTCGTAATCGTTCTTTCTCGTACTGCACGATCACTGTGTATCTATATTTAGTTCAATGTGTTTCTTAATTTTTCTCTTTTGTTTCTATGTTAAAACTTCTATGGTGTCTTTTTTTTTTTTTATTAATTGATAGGTGGAATTTCGCATGTAGTGTTCATGTTTCTCTAGTTTTTTTGCTTATAGAAGTGTCGTTGACTGTTTGTGCTATGACACTACGTACTATCTTAAAAGAGAATTGTATGAGTTAATGCGAAAACTTATGAAACCAGCAAAAATGAGAGTGAAGTACACAATTGCGCGAGTTAAATACTAGGTACCACAAGAGAAGGGTTTGAGATGTACAAAGAACCGATATAAGGTGAACCAATGTCATCAGTTCTTCCCAACTGTAGAAGAAGCTATGAGAGATGTAAAAACAAATATGGCAGGAATGCTCGTCACTAAAATGCAGTAATCAACCCGTTCTTTAATGTACTGGTGATATAATAATAGTGAGAAGAAATTAAAAGTAAAAGAAATTAAAACACGAATACGCTAAAGTAGAAGTGAAAATCGATTGAGAAAAACTAAATACATATATGAGAATATAAAGAAAAAAGTATAGACCAAATCCAATATTGACAGCAACTAATTCAAATGACAAAGAATCATAATATATATTATATGCTTCTAAGAACAACATCAAGCAGAAACAACAAAACGAGAGAGTTTACTTGAAAATAGTAGCGAGAAATAAATGTATCTACCTTGCAGAGATGGCAAACATTGAAATTTACAAAATAAATAGTAAAAAGGTAACTTATGTCAGTGAGTTATGGAACACTAAACATACGTGTGCAAGAGAAAGTGGTATGGAAAAAGAAAATGCTATAAAGAGTACTGAGAGTAAATAAGATACAAGAAGAATACCTACATTAACAAATCAAACAGAAATGAAATAACTGTATAAGGAATAGAACAGAATAAGCAGCATGAAAGTATAAAATCAAGATGGCGAGGTCAGGTGATAAAATGGATCTTACAACACGAACTGGTTTTGACAACAGGTTGTCAGTCTGTTATATTACGACAAGATGGCAGCTTCTTACAGGTGGAACTTGTCATTACAACACTGACACGACACAAAATCGGGAAATTCTCGGATCGATTGCCCCAGTCCCGTTACGATGGACTGTAACAAAGGTTTCCGGTTATAACACTCAGTATAGAAGGGGGATCCTTTACGCCCTGAAATTAGAGCTACGATCCGGTAAACTTAATCAAGATGGTAATTGCTAAACCCCACAACTTTTCTGACTAAATCGGGAAAAACACTACAGATAAGCTCACCCAGAAAGTGGAAGAAATAGCCCACCTTTCTACTTCAACCTTGGCAATGCTTGAGCGGTGAACAGCTGAGCCGAACTTACCTTGACTTACATTTGTTTACAGCTGTCTGAATCCCTGTGCATCGAAAAAATACACAAAATACGCATGCAAGCATCATAAACCTTTAATGAAACGCAGAGCTAAATAAAAATGAACTGTATTGACATAGAAAAATATGTAGGTGACCATGAACATTAAATCGATTACTCGTCATAGTTAAAAATACTCGACAAAGGTTAGTGAGGTTAAATGCGCAACGTTTAAACCAAACACAGGCGGTAAGATTGACGACAAACGGTATAACTACATCCAGAAACGGTAAAAATTTTAAACTTACACAAAGAAACTGCTTTACGACAATAACTCTTAACGACAAATACTCAAAATTAACTTCAAGGTGATAATTTCTGTTCAACATCTTAACATTTAAATAAACGACAGCGCAGCGTGCCATCACTTCACTGTATTTATACACGTTAAAATTACTAAAAGAGACCACAACATCTTTGAAGGGATTCAGCTGCTATGGTGACATTGTACTACCAAATTGAGGGTCGCGTCCAAGCAATTGCCTCTAAAATACTAAAGGAACGATAGGAAACTGCATAGGGGCGATAGTCAAGCTGGTCTGAACGGTATTATATCCCCATGAAAGGTAAAAATGAAACACGTACGAAAGGCAGGGTTACGATACGACACACATTACACACACATGAAAGGGGGCGGGAAACGCTACTGTATGGGTTAAACGAAATTAGGTTGCGAAACACAACTAAACTTTCAATTTCAAAGTAAATAAATCGGGAAAACACCAGAATCTAAGCTACAAATGGGGAAAAGGCGGAAAAAAGTTAAACGCACAAATTGCCCTTAAATGGAAAAACAAGTAAAAGGCGAAGACAAAGATATTATGGTTGCATAATGTAAAAGAAACATGAAGGATTTGGTTTGACCATCGGGCAGTGATTCAATACTTGACTAGGGAGGGAGTTGAAGGTTGAAAATAGTTCACCAATGCTTCCCCAACAGGATCGACCGTCCGTCAATAAACAAAATAGTTGAAGTATGGGAGAGGGATTCATCATCTGACAACGTGTTTTGACAGGATCATCATTATCGACGAACGTTGAGTTTATGGTTATGATCCTGTCACCAAGCAGAAGCAAACCGACGTGGAGTGGTTGTCAGGACATTTTTAAATTCGACTTTTTGAAGTATTTTCTGTTCAAAAATTACAACTTCGCTGTATATAGGTTTTTCAGTAATATTTCTACTTGTATTAGTTCATCAAATGGTGTTCAAGCAGTTGGCGGTTCACAATTTTAAGCAACTGTAACGGCCACCATAATTTTCTCGTTCATAATTATTTGTTTTGGACTTATTGGGATTTTGGAATTTCGAACACAGCTTTGTTCTAGAATGTTCGTCGAGTCGAGTCAACGGCGGGCTTTTCTCGTCTAGTGATTGGCCACAGGTGAAAAGATCATGCGACCAACCAGTTCCCCTGCACGTTGCAAGCCTAGCGCGTCTGTCGGGGACCGCGTGGCGTGGTTTGATTAAGTTATTGACGGGCCGCGAGAGTGAAGGGTTGTGGTGCTTTAGTGCGTGTTGCTATCGATGACCGCTGCCACTTGCACCTTTTCGAAAGCCTGAATGGCACTTTGGTCCGCCACATGGTCGGGATCCCATTGAGCGTGCGATCTACAGGTCTCGCAGTCTTCGTTGTTGCCCAGGCGGGCTCTGCTTTCCCTGATAATAAGGGGACTCTTTGGACATCTTACACATCCACACATCAAGTCACAGCCCGATTATTCTAGCGATGACCGATGCAGCCAGGTAAAGCCGCCTAATTACGGTAGAGTGCTATATTTGTAATTAATAATTCATGTTACGACCAAGCCGACATCGTAGGCTACTTATAAGTTTACAATTAATCATTCATGTTTACAAACCAGCAGACGGTTCGCGCTATATTTGTAATTAATCATTCATGTTGACGGTTGCAGCTATCTTAAATTAATCATTCATGTTACCAGCCAGGCTATTTTGAATTAATCGTTCATGTTGACTTCCAGCCGGCAGCGCTGAATATTTGTAATTGACCATTCATGTTGACAGCTCAGGCTATTTTAAATTAATAGTTCGTGTTTACAAGCCAGCCGCCGGCGTGAGTCGCTTGCTGACGCTCTTCGAGGCAGATGCGAGCCGCCCGCGTTGGGGCCGTGTACCAATTGTTATTTTAGTAGTAAGGCGACCTCCCAGCTGGGCTCTTAGCTATAGCGCCCATTTGTTATCTGCCATTTTTATCTGTCTACGCTGACTGCGTATAGTAATATGTTGAACCAATAGAGCGGTTTACTGTGCGTTGCTTTATAATTTTCCTACAAGCCTGTGCATGTTTATTTACAGGTTAATTTATACATTGTGTCAGATTTATGTGATGTGGAGCTTGAGATCAGTTAAGAAGCGTCGCAGGTGAGTCGGTGCGCTTGTCTCTACAGTGTTGTGAGTCGTTGGCTATGCATTAATATCCTACCCCGATTGGCTTTCTGGGTTCGGTTAAGCGTGGGTTCCAAGTCTGAATCTCGTGGCGTCCATTTATTTTGCAACACCTTATACGTATAGTCACGCTTGCCCTGTGGTGTACCGTTTCTGGAACCACGCCCATCTCCCTGAGCGTATCAAGCTGTGGCCTTTAGCCTGTTTTGTGAGATTTCCAGGATAAGTGATGACAGTTCCCGGACATGTTAAAGCAAGTGGCACTCCCTCACCCTAGAGTGTCTTTAGAATCATTTGATACCGTAACATGGTGTTATTGCAACTTTCCGCCTCCAAAGTTTAGAACGAAACCGTCGGCAGCGAAGGTGATACTCTCGGTTTTCTGGGATTTTCACTGCGTCTTGCTTTCGACTGTTTGACAACGGTCGTACTATCAAGTAACTGCAAAATTCTGACTAAATAACGGGTCCAAATTAAAATTAAATGCCATGAACGACTGCAAATAAGGGTGCTTACAGCACGACAATGCGTCGTCGCACAAATGCATTGCAGCTACATTAAAAACGTCGGAATTGTCGACTTTTTATAATAATTTATTTAGATCACCATAACATATGGAACTATACATAATTATTAAACCTTCTCTAACAATTAAGTGTTCAGAAAATACTGCAATGCTGTTATGTCGTATTCACATTGGATCAGTCTTGCATAATCTTGGAAATACATTAAATCTGACCTGAGCATGCTTTTAACTTTAATCTAAAAAACAACAAAATTCCACGATTTCGCGGTGCACTAACAGAGTGCTTGATAAATCACTTTGAAATTAGTAATTGTCACAGACATCCTGTAAGCCACGAACTAGAAATCTGGAAAAATGTCCACATCCAGCTGAATAGGCAAGAACATATAATTGTCGATTAATAAATTGCGACAGTGTGACCGGACATGCCGCAACTACCTGCTTCCTGTTTGTAATTGAAATATATTTAAGTATATTGTTTAAAAATCGACGTTTATGCTTTTTGTCTGTAGTCATGCCGCTGACGGTAATTCAGTAACCTTTAGTTTCTAGTTTTATAGCGTTTATAAACATAGTTCAACTAAATTCCATTCTGAGAAAAGGGTAGAAACAGCGGAAGCATCGTTATGGGTTAGCTCATTTTCATGCAGTAATTGTCGATGATAACGCACTATTAATTAGCAGGTTTAGCCTCATATTTCTCCGATAGGAGTTTTGTTCGTAGATATATTTCTGGCTAACGAGTTCCACTTTTATTTGTGTTTTAGTGGCCGGCCTGTAAAACGGCCACAAAGAAAATCCCCGGCATAGGCGATTGCCTTTTTATCCCAGTTTTACAGCTTAATTATGTGCCATTCAACACGTGTGTAATTTTTTCCAGCAAATTAAGGAGGATGCAATAAATTTGTGAGATTCAAAGAACCTCTCACAATGGTATCTTATGCAAAGCAGCGTACTTAATAAAAGTGCGCTGTAATATAACAATTTTAGAATCTGTCATATGCAAATGCGAATTCAATTAAGTGGTACGTAAAGTACATAAAATAAAGGAGAATTTATAGTGCGAGCAGCACAAAGCAGCGCGTTTTTCGCAATAAATTATATTTTGTCCCCGGCTGCAATATTTACGGGTTTGCTTTGAAAACAAGTCGCATTTATGATGCGCCATTAATAACTTATTCCGCTTAATAGAGTAAGGATAATTTCGCAGACTCGGCCTATAAAATTTACATCATAAATAAACTACCGGTTTATTACTAGGTAAGCGGTGGAATTACGTTATTAGCCGCATTTTGCGTCGCCAAAAAGAAGATTTCTTGTCACCTGCTGTAAAGATGTTTACCCGTTTTCCCAAATATTTGTAAAATTTTAAATAATCTCGATAGAAAGAGTCACAAACATTTGACGTTACAAAGAAGAATTGTTAAGAAGATCAACAAGGGCGCAGACGACGAGGTGTTATTACATGTAGTATACCTCATTGATTTAAAAAACTCATTAAGAATCATAGTTTGTAACTTTAGATTACATTTAAAAGTTTAGCTATCACTAAAGTTATCTGGATTTTTATTAACCTTTGTGTCTATGCGAAATTTTCTATACGCTAGTCTATACCCGGGGCACCCGGGTACCTACGGCCATTTTAGATGAATGCTTTGTGATTATAATGTTTATAAACGTTTTTCTACTAAATTAGCCATTGAATGTATGATCGGCAAGCAATTGCTAACTACTGCGACAGCTATTAATTCAGGATGATCAAATCGAGATCCCACTGGATGTCTAAAAGTGGTTGAGAAATTGCTATCTATGTCTATCTATGGAGAACAAAAGACGCCTCAAAACACAAAAGTTATGTGACACTTGTGAGCGCCCCTCATGAAATGAACAAGAAATAGTTATAAATAAATGTCAACAATGTAATTGAACTTATTATATGTGTGTTTCTAATATATTTGGGTATTCACTTTTGTAGTTTTATTATGTGGTTACCCAGGTACCACGGGTATAGACTTAAAGGTGTTTTAACTTTACACTAAAATTTTAAATAACGTAATTGATATTTTTGAAAATAATAGTGCAAATCGAATGTACTTGAACTATTTAAGGATAAACTAAACAATAGCTGCAAAATTTTAATGAGAAATGTAAAATTAATTACAAAATCTTTCAAATGGGTACCCAGGTACCCGGGTATAGACACAAGGGTTAATCTTCATGAATATAAGGAAATTCTATGTTCTTTTCTGTACTTCACTTTGCAAAGTGCAAACACCCCCTCGTCTCATGCAGTAGGGATTCAGCGTTGCTGGAAGCAAGTTTTCAAATTGTTCAAGTTTCTGGAACAAGTCTTCTTTGATGAAAAACTAATTTTAAATTATTTTAAAATGTGTTGCAATGATCTTCCATGTGGATATATGAAATATTTTTTTATGTTTTCCACATAAGCTTGCTCAAATATTTACTGCTTCAAATGTTATATCGACTTAACCTAAGATAGTTATGGTTATGTACTTCATTATATTAATAAATTACCCGGCGCACCAATTATGTTCTCTTAAATAAATTTGAGTACTAGCTCAGTTAATAGTTTGTTAAAATATTAAACTTTTTGCTCAAGTTGGGATGTGCGTTTATAATTGTTCTAGATTCTAAAGGATTTATTCCATTCACGTTCATGATAGTTTACGTAATCTTTCAACTCGACATGCCTTATGAATACCACTTCTTAGCTTATTTCAGGTAAGTATTAATTAGGCATTACATACTTCACCTTATTTGTTTCATAAGCATTTCTTTCCAATCTTCTATATACAACACTAGTCTAACCTTCTAACTCTCTCTGGTACTAACTCACAGTAATTGCATAGTTTCAATTCACAGTAATTTCCTCCACAGTTCTTTGCATTCTATGATGCTGAATTCTATTATTTGGTATATTCCAATTACAACACTATTGGGAAATTATTCAATCTTATTCGATACTTACGTTTCAAATATGTGTGTAATTCTATTATCGAAAATTACACATTGTTTGTTATTTTTAATTCCAAAGAACTGTCCTAACACTCAGCTTAGTTACATAATCTTTCTGGTTACTATTACAATTTTGACTTATATTATTTAAATCTGACGTTATTACGTTTATCAAATTATATATTTATATAGCAAAATACATATCCTCTTCGTAAGTACCTCACAATTTCTAAGAACGCCTTCTCCTATGCATATCCAAAAATTCCTTTGCCAAAACTGTATTTTACTAATTTTTTACTCACTTGCTCACTTCTCTTATGCCTTATACAACTTCTTTAATTACTGGTAATCCAGCTGTTTGTATTGTCTTTATTGCTTCAATAATCTACCTACCATTATGAGAATAAACGGAAATTAAATTGATTCATTGTCACTTTCTAATGAAAAGTAACTGTGTACTTTTAGTCTCATGCTAATTAAAATCTCCATTTCTAGTTTTATTAAATTTATCAATCATAATCTAAATAATATCGAGTTAATGAAATTGTATTATTATTGCTAACTAGCAGATCAAAGTTATTAATTTAATATTATATGCCGGAGCACAGAACCATATTTGATATTCTGCGATATACAACAAAAAAATCATTTCAGTTTAAAAAGTTTAGATTAGAAATATTGTATAAAAAATATTTAGGATCCTTTAAAGTAAAGAAGACGCTTCAAATGCATGGGCTATATATTCAAAATCAGTTTTTAACTAAGCTGTGCGATTTACCAACGAACCAAAATAAAATTGGAAAAATGTAAGCACAGTGTCTCCTTGACACATAAAAGCTAATTCAGTACAATACATTTAGAAAGGCTTATGGTGAACAAACTGCTCTGCGATCAAGTTTTTCATGTTATAACATGTTGTTTTTGTCGTGGATAACAGTGATCATCACAACAATAATAATTGAGGTTAGATGAATATTATTATGATTTTAGAAACACTAATTATGAGGCGCTTAATAATTATCTAAATACTGTTCAATGGAATACTGTCCTTAATGGTACCGATCTTGATCAAGTAATTCGTGAATTTTATGAAATTTTAAACATAGGTATAGGCCCTATTTACTCCACTCAAGCGCTTAAAACAGCATGGTTTTAGTCATGGTAGATCTACAGTAACCAACCTACTACTTTATCAGAACTCTATATCGGACGCCTTGGAAATGGATTCTGTTTACACAGACTTTTCCAAGGCGTTCGATAGGTTTAATCATAAAATCCTAACTGAAAAACTGAGTCTGATAGGCTTTGATGAGGGACTAATACACTGGATTCAAAGTTTCCTCAGCTGTCGCAAACAATTAGTTAAGTTTGGCAATTATTGCTGTAAAGAAATTACAGTATTATCAGGCGTCCCACAAGGATCCCACTGTGCACCCCTCTTATTTAATCTATTCGTCAATGATATCAGTCACGTTATAAATCACTGTAGTTTTCTGCTATTTGCAGATGACCTTAAGTTGTATAAAAAATAACATCCTATACTGATTCAGCCTTAGTTCAGGATGATCTCAATAATTTGATGGATTGGTGTAACAAGAACCTCCTCTACTTAAATACTGACAAGTGTTACACAATAAGCTTTTATAAAATTAATAAAAGATTTGATACCTCTTATTTTATTGGTAACAGTGCACTTAAGTCTGTTGATTATATTAAAGATTTGGGAGTGATCTTTGATAATCAGTTGAACTTCACCGAACATTTAAACACTCTTTCCATAAGTCGTCAAAGCTACTTGGCTTCGTATTAAGGAACTGTAAAGAATTGTCTGTACCATCTATTAAATGTGTTTTTTTGTGCCTTGGTTCGTTCACAGCTTGAATATGCTTCAATGATATCGTCTCCAAAGTATCAGATTCATATTAATACTTTTGAAAATGTTCAGAAAAGATTTTTAAGATTTTGTGCCTTTAACGTAGGAAATCCTATAATTGACCATAACTATGAAGTAATTCCAGCTGAAGTTTGTTTAACATCATTAGAACATCGTAGAATGATATCAGCTTTATGTTTCATTATTAACTCTTATATTGATTGTCCTGATCTACTAGCTTTAATTAGTTTTAAAGTTCCAAACCGTGTCTTAAGGGAAAACAACTTATTTTATGTTAAATTTCATTGCACTAATTATGGCAGACATTCAGCCATTGACCGGTCTCTGGAAGTGATTAATAGAAATAATTTAGATTTGTTTAAGGGCTCTTTAAACCAATTCAAATATAACGTAGAATTACTTTAAGGTCATTGGATTGTACTGGGTGCATCTAAGGATATCTAATCGGAGATTTAGATGAAATTCCATGATACTCAAATAAGATAGGATCGAAATGTCAGATATAATTTTCCCAAATTCGCACAGTAAGGTTTGCCCAAGGTCTCGATAATAGCTGTCCCATTGAAGATCGGCTCCTTGTCTGAACTTGAAGCGAGAAGACATTCATACTGACATACTGACTTTTGTCTTCCCTGTGCATAAAAAGCAGTGGCGGCAGCAATTTCTAAACTGGCCTAACACTACTTTAAAAGTCGAGATTGGAAGTTTAGTTGTCGAAAATTCTAGTTTAAAGTTTTAAGTTTCTATACTTGCTTATACTTAAGTAGATCGATAAGTTGAAACGCCCAAACGGTTGTTGAAATATTTTTTAAATCTTATTTAAATAATAGAGATATATTTTTATATTTGTTACGATTTTTAGGGGTGCCTTTGGAATTTTCAAATCATGTGTATAATAACACTATACTTGGCGCAGCGAACAAATAGAGTGACTTATGCAACCCAAATAACATATTTCAAAGCTGACTGGATCAGTATTTGAATAATAATTACTTAAGAATCAGAGATGGCGGTTCTCATAATTAGACTTAATTTCATCTGACATTAAATAATTGTTTGAGGTTATGCAAATAGAAACTTCGACCAATTTAAAAAGAATAACATTTGTGCACGTATAATATGTAGGCATGTGGCCTGGAGCTCGTTAAATCTCATTATTGTCTACATATTACAAGTGCACAAATGTCATGCTTTTCAAGTTTCTATTTGTATCATAACCTCAAAAAATTATTTAATGTCAGAAGAAATGAAGTCTAATTATGAGCACCGCCATCTCTGATTTTTTAGTAATTATTATTCAAATACTGATCTAGTCAGCTTTGAAATATGTTATTTGGGTTGCATAAGCCACTCTATTTGTTCGCTGCGCCAAGTATAGAAAATGAAGCTGACATTTGAGATTTGTTACAAAGTAAGGTTATGATCTTCTTCTTCAGGATTTGGAAATATTTCCGTTACGTTTATTACGGTTATGATTACGTTGTGATATTAGCCACTGTCTATAAAATGTCAGTGACGAGGATTAAGTATAATTTCCTGTCCGCAATTTTTCCATCTAGTAGCTAAGACTAATATTGATGTCCAAGCTTAATGCTGCATTTTTGTTGTTATTCTCGCAGGTTTATTTCCTTTGCACCTAAATTTGGGTTAGTGGTTTCTAAGGCGTATGTCCTTGGAATAATCCCGAACCTAGGGTCGTTTATTTTTTACATTATTTTTGCAAATTAAACAATTATTGCGTATGTTAGATTGCCAACGTTACTTCTTCAATTTTTAAGGATTTTTAAATCCTTGAACCTATAATTTTGGCAATTTTTGATTGGGTACACACATTACAAGCGAATTTACCATGGTCCCAATGGTCCATAATTTTGTAATTTGCTATAATTTCCGGTTAAACCACGATCTCGCGATATTTAAGGAGTAACTAACCTTTCGGCGGGCTTATGGGTCAGGCTTTCAAGTTATCGTTCAAGCTATTTCCGTTACCATACAGAATTTTTAAAGTCATCTTTTAGTCTAGTCATTCTTCGAGTAACGTTCAAAAGATCTTAATTAATCCTCCCTTGCATTGGACTATTGGCATGTTTAGTTGCACAAAGCTATGGGCATATGAGCTCTCTTTACTCGTAAATCGGGTAGGTATCTAGCCTTGCCCTTCGAAAATCGAGGAAGAGTTTCCTTGTTAGGGGTCTACGATTACCACAGGTGTTAGCGTGGTAACCGGGGAATTTACAATTTTTAAAAACCGGGAACCGAATCCGGGCCGGCCGCCTGAAAGTCGAACATTTGATCGCGGGTCCATCCGCTCACCCCAATTAATGTTTTATCAATAATTCACCTAAACACCGATAGAGTTGTTCTTAACACCCTTCGCCTGCCCGAGTGCACCTAAAAGACTGGGGAAAAACTGTCATTGCATTCTACCGAACCTATTCTTTCGGCATCCAACCCCATTGCCTAGATCGTAGATTTTCAGAGAAGGTTCTTCAGTCTTCTGGTGAGACCTACAGGTATGTTTATACTGTTACCAGTGCATACGTTTAACGGTAGCAAGTTAATTCCACCTTCCTTGCTGAAACTGAGATCGGGTACTTCGTCCAACTTTGCTCTTAATGAAGATTGCTTGCCGTTTTATTTCAATTCATTATAAATTATTGTCAGTACACAATCACCTGCTCCAAAATTTTACATTGTAGTTCCTTTTAATTTGGTTAAATTGGTAACAATGTGTATGGTAATTTTAGGCATTTATGCTTTACTTAATTGCTAGCAAGCGCTTTTAAATAATAAAATGTTTATTTTCACCATAAATCTCTATATGGTACTGGAATATTGAATTATTACCAATTATGTATATTCAATATTTGGTCGAATATTGGTGGTATCTATGTTATATAAATAATTAGTACTACTGAGCAAAGTAGAAAGAATAACACCTTTCTCTATATTTCAATATTATTTTCTAAAAAATTTCCCCACATATTCTATTCGAAATCCTAGTAATTAAGTTGAGATAATTCACATTGTATTGAAAAAGCATATGAAATTTATCACTTTAGTGCTAGTTAGTGATATATCTATTAAATACAGATACACTCAAATTCTTTAATTAGACAGTATATTAATCATGATCTGTTAATGTAATTTTCTCAATGAATTTACTTAGTGCTACGCCGAGCAGATTGTAAATTCTTTTGAATCAATTAAAAAATTGCTTTAATACTGCTAATACATTATTGTTAATATACTGAATTAATATAAATTCAACTGCAGCAACTTTAAATAAAAGTCCTTTCCGAGTGTATGAAATGAGACACGAATTAGAATATTAATACATATATAAAAATACAGAAATTTTAAATTGAAAATAGATATGCTTATAGAATAACAATTTAATTTTAACAATATTTTTATATATTTGAATGATAAAAAGGAGGAATAGAAGAATTAAAATAACGCAGGTAAATAGTGTAAAACATAAACACGAATAGGGATATTTGGGAAACGGGATATTACGTTCTGTTAACCGTTGGACGCTCTAACAATTAATAGCACCAAATGAAATGAATGGCCATTATAACATTCTTCAAAGCAAGCCAGATAGCGATTTGTGAATATCCAAAAATGGTCTCACTGACCAAAATCCTGGAAAGGGAGTAGGTTAATACTAAGCTGGATATAATAAAATACAGGTGTAATCGATTTAAATAATCCATAATTCTCAAAATTTGAATTGGAAAATTCTTCGATATTATCTACTATCAAAACTTACGAAAAAGATTAAAAAATCTGCGTTCTCAAAAACGTATCTTTATTATACGCAGTATCCTTGATCAGCTATAAACCATCACAACAATAATAAGACATAAATTCAATGCAATTACAGTGTCGTTTATTTTATGATGCATATTCAGGTAAATATAACATGTCTGTATACTATATATCGGGTGATCGGATTCAAGACAGAACGTAACAAGTTTTTAATTTTTAGTAAACAAATGATATGTTTAACGTAATTGATATCTAACGACTTTCACCTCTCCCCCAAAGTTCTCATCTAGGCAGTTTTGTTTTCTAAATGTTTCCACAACTTTTTGATCTATCATGGTTTTGCTATGTTTGGTCTTGAAACCGGTCACCCGGTACATACATACAGTTCCTCTCACAAATTACATGATATTACATACAAATAATATTAAATACGCGACGTGATCACGTGGCGTCTACCAATCTAAGTTTAGTGTTTTATTAATTAAATTGCAAGGCACGGCTATATTAAGTACTACGGCTTTGATCATGCTGGACAAAACCGGCATAAGCGGAAATATTTCAAGAAGGTACATTATCACACTAATTTACACGATTATATTGTACAATTTCCAAATATTCATTTGAATATAAATAAGTAGCTTACCTTAGAATTAAAGCGTACTGTGATAAGGAAGTCAGGAGGAGTAAATGGTAATTCTTATCTGGGAACCAAATCAAAATCTAGGAAGTCAGGTCACCAGCTAAATACATACAGGGTGTCTCAAAAAGAATGGAACACCGATTAGTCAGAGATTCCTTAGATTATAATAAATCGATTAAACCTAATATACCTTAGTACAAAGTCCCTCCAGTAAAAAGTTACAGGGCCTTGAAGTTCAATTTTTTATTTTTTATTTTTTTGTTAATTTCCGCAAATGTAGAGATATCAATTTAAATTTTGGTACACATGCTTACTATTATGTAGTGCACTAATACAAAAATTTTCATCAACTAAACTTGACTGTAAGAGGCACTTTACCTACTTTTCAAAACTTTTTTTTGCGCTAACTTCGTTATCTGTAACTTTTTTTGAAATTTTAGGTTATTATCTGAAAGAGAATAAAAAAGCACAAAAATAATGTACACTTAGTTCTTAAGCCTAAAAGCAACCGTTTGCCTTAAAATGCCTATCAAAAGTTTTTGGTTGTCATTAAGACGTGCAATTATCAAGTAGCCATGATCACAAAAACAATGGATAATGATTGTAATCTAGTAAACAACATCAAGAAAGCAATTAATGACGTTGGTGTTATCATTTTTTTGTCTTTTGTGCTTACGAAAATGCTGCAACATAACGAACCTCGCAGCATTGGAGAATTCGTTATGTAAAGGCATTTTCTTAAACATAAAAGAACAAATTCTTATGTCACTAATGTCATTAATTGATTTATAATTGTTTTTTAATAGATGACCATTGTTTTTGTGATCATGGCTACTTGATAATTGCACGTCTTAATGACAACCAAAAACTTTTGATGAGCATTTTAAGGCAAACGGTTGCTTTTACGCTTATGAACTAAGATTACATTATTTTTGTGTATTTTAATTCTCTTTCAGATAATAACCTAAAATTTCAAAAAATGTTACAGATAACGAAGTTAAAGCTAAAAAAGGTTTTCAAAGATAGGTAAAGTGCCTCTTACAGTTAAGTCTAGTTGATGAAAATTTTTGTATTAGTGTATTAAATAATAGTAAGCATGTATACCAAAATTTAAATTGATATCTCTACATTTGCGGAAATTAACAAAAAATAAGAAATAAAAAATTGAACTTCAAGGCCCTGTAACTTTTTACTGGAGGGACTTTGTACTAAGGTATATTAGGTTTAATCGATTTATTATAACCTAAGAAATCTCTGATTAATCGGTGTCCCATTCTTTTTGAGACACCCTGTATAAAGAAGAAATGAAAAAGGCCAAACACCCAGCAACCCACTACATAAAAACCATTAATAAAAATTACAGATGTGCCTCTAATTTAAAAAGCTTTTTCGCTATGAAAAACAGCTTTAATGTGCTTTCTCCAGTTTTGCGCAAAATATTCTGGAAGTGTTGACTCAACAAATAGAATGAAACTGCATCGCAAAGTTGCCAACATGTGTATACTTACACTGCTTATCAAGCATCGCAGAGTTTAGTTAACTAAACCATATAGGTGCTATCCCGGAACAATCCACAGACAAGAGTCGGGAGCAATAATGGACGTTTAGCTATTTATGGAAACACAAATCTACATATAATTTGGATTGGAAAAGAAGTCTCACAAAATCATGACAAATTGGTTGCTACTTTTTGTTCAAGTTGTATTTCTATTCCTAATGAAATAGACAAATATCAGCAGAATGTGACGCAATAACACTAGAATTTCTGACCGCAATTGGAAGTTACTGTGAAGCCACGTTAAATCGTACATTAGCAAAATGCCTAGCTTCACAAAGCAGGTAAACAATACTCGGAATCTTAACAGAAAACGACGGATGATCTACGATAACTTAATCGACACGGGTAACCTAAAATAAGTCTTAACGAGCATTAGCTTTTAGTTAGGGTGACTGTTATGAGACGAGAGGCACAGCCGACTCTTTACACATCAAATACCTATCCTTCAAACGTCAAAAGACAACAGATAAGTAATTATCTTAACTTAACTTACTGATCTGCATATTTCTTTGAGAATACCATGAGACAGCACGCGCAGCTCGAGGAGTAAATGAAGTTGGCAGTCCTGACTATCAGCAAAGCTGCTGTTTCATGATAATTATTATTCATGTCCTTTTTATCTTCGCATAGTAATTAACTGCGCTTAGAACAACTCAGGTAATACGCTTTAACACGAAGCATCTTATTACTATTTTAGAATGACACAACAAGTTTGTATCTATTTCTCATCTATTTGTGAATTTAATTTAAATTTTTATCAATTTAAACTTTAAAAACATTATTTTAAGTTGGCTCGTTTTTGCGTAAATGAAACACTTTGAATTGATATATTGGTATACAACCCTTAAATGCACAGGAATGTCCATTTTTTATTAATACAAATGATGGCCAATTGAGACTGCTTTTACTGGTTTATGAAAGCAAAAAAGGTATTTTAATTTGTAGTTTTTAGAAATCTAACTTAAGCAAAGGAATTTCAAGTTTTAATGTGTTACCTTTTCGAAATATATTGAGCTCAATTTTGATTAATCAAATATTCAACAAATGTTGTACTGTAGAAAAATATATCGAGCAAAGCAATTTGCATAACGCAAGTATATAAACCAACCAATAATCTTAATGATTTACATTTTATAGTGTATATTCAACGAGTCACTTTCTTTTGTCCAACATTTGACTACACTGCTCATTATTATCGCAGATATGGCGTGCATATAAATTTTTACAAATTTTGAATCCATTAGGTTTTATCTTATAAGGTTAAAATACTATTATAAAGATTATACCACTCCCTCTAACATCAACCAATGAAAAACGGCAAAATGCATAGTTACGCATGTATTAACTTTTGATAATGTACATAGCAACTGACAATCACATACCTTCCTGATTAATAGGTGATAATCACACGCCTTCACAAACATCACGTTACCTGCTGTCAGTACAATTGTCATAACAACCACATTAACTGTATCTTTAATATTTAAAATACACTATTCAAACGTTGTTTATTGACTCGTGATATAATCTAGCCGAATGCAACTCGTGTCTTCTTGATTATCAAATAATCATTTCTGTTTCCACTCGATATATTGTTTTAGGCAATCACGCTCGTGTAAACAGAAATGATTATTTGATAATCAAGAACCCACTAGTTGCATTATATATGATAATTTTATTTAAAAGTATAGAACCCCAACATAATCACTACAACGAGCTAAAGGGTGGTCTTAAATTAAGAAGCTGCATTAGTAATATGATTAGGAAAGTATTGTTACCATCAGTAAAAGACATAGACGTGCAATAAGTTTATTTTATTACACGCATATTTACATACAATAAAATGTAGTAATACGCAGCAGTGTACATTGTGCATTTTGCACTAGGTGCCGAAAAAACTTTTCGCTCTAAGAGCATATCCAAAAATCCGGGCGATCAAGGCTCTGTTTACCAGTTTGATCCCCGCGGCCAAAGAAATGCAAAGCGGCGCGTTCTATCAAAAAAGAAACAGAAATGATTGCAGGATACTCGGCATGTTATTTACCGAACGCTCTAAGCTTGCTTATTCTTCCCGTCATTGTGGGTGGTGCAGCCGGGCTTTTTGTTGGCCATACAAAAAGTTTTGCTGGAATAAAGAATAGTCTTTGACATAAGGAGGTAATTAGCAGTCTGAGTTCCTGTCAAGTAGCTCAGCTCTTTCAAACGGGCCTGTTTTGTCGGGAGAAACAAAGCTGAGCTGCCTAAAACTCGCTGCATGTTGATTTTCAGATATGGATGGATGTGTTAGGTGCCTAATGAGCTTCTGCTGCTGCCGAGTCTTTAATTTATTTTTAAAGTAAGGTCACTTTGAAAAAAGTCCTTTTTTATACATATCAACATTTACAACTCGTTTTTTATTCGTTTCGAAAATTTCTAAATAGAGCCAATTACAAAATTACAATAATTACATAATCGTAAGTACTATGTAAACAAAATAGGATATTCGTATACAATTAAAATTGGTTTATCAAAGTCTATTTGTAAATACATAAATGTGACATTTCCTGTAGCCATACAAGAATGTTTCTGAAAATGCATTTAAACTAGCACCACTATGTAACTTCTGTCAAAACTTTAGAAGTATTTGATATTAACTTAAACCAAAAACCAAATCAAACGATAACTACATAACATTATAAAATATTGAATATATTGAAAACCTATACAGATGCTCAACTTTTCATACTGTTTATGACTAATACTTCCATTGTAGATAATCCGCCAGAATGATTAAAATTCGTCCTCTTCCATCCTCCTATTTTTAGCTTGACCAATGAATGCTAAATATGGACGTTTAATACCTTAGTGTTCTTTTTATACGGTAAAGCATTTTAATTTAAAATATAAAGTTTCATAACGATGATGACAAACTATGGAACATCTGTCCTTGATTTTAGTATAAGGCATACACGAGGCCGAATTTTAACTCAGTGTGGCTCTCAGCTGCGACATGAGACAGGATTTACACACAGTAAGTTTTAAATCGACAGCAAACTAATTACATCCTTTCATGTGCTTATAAATATTTGTTTATGAACGTTTCTGTTGGTTAACGTCGAAAACTGAAAGTAGACAGAAATTGTCTTCATTTTTATCAAGGAAATAAAAATTACAAAATAAACCCAAAGTTTGTATTACAGAAAATTTACTAAAGACATAACGTGGGCATTTTAAATAATTTAATAATTTAGAATTTATAAAAAACAACTTAATTTACCTTCAAGTGGCTTAATTTCAATTATTAAATAGATTTTACATATTCATACCATAGTAATAAAACTAAGTTGTGTTATTTTTGAGATTAGTATTGATACTTCTGCTGTTATACTGATACGTTCAGAATTACGAAGCTGTCGTTATTACTGTTTAGATATTTAGAAAAGTAGTTATCGTTTCCTTATTGATCAAAATTTAATGGCCTTAAAAAATGCTCAATTATAAGAGCTGTTTAATACAACAGGCAAAGCACTTTTAGCGAAAGGTTCAAATTATACGTTAGGAAAGGAAAATAGAGGGTTGTGCTATTTCTACAGAAGCGTATAATCATAGAATACAAAAACTCTAATTCGGTTATTTCTTGATAAAGTCATATTGTGTGATCCTTAAAGTATCTCATTTCTGAGATATAGTTTTTAAATATCAAAAAATGATGTAATATTGTAGATACACAGTATTATATTTGATATGGGAGGAAATGAGCAAACCATACGGAAGGTTTGCTGTTTAATAACACGTTAAAGTCTCTGGAAATTTATATGTGTAATTATAACGGGCACATAAATGTACGTAGCTATTACTTGCATTAAAATATCATTCTGTGTCTATTATAATGTACAAGAATAATCACTGCTTATTAGTAGAACCTGACAATTACACGGCACAGTAACTATGTATTTACGACAGCTTTAATATGTATGGTACTGCTAATGGTATTTTTTTGGAGTTGAAAGTAACTATCTACGGCTTGTATAACACAATAGTTAGAATAATGATTGACTGTTTAAATGGGATCAAATAGCATTAGATTGATCTAGTTCTCAATAAATGTGCTAATTAAAAATAATTCTGACATCAATGCACTAAAGGTAATAAAAATTATTATGGATTACAAATATTGCTTTAAATATGTCTATCTTGTATACAAGATATGTAATAAATCGATATCACAGCAAGTATAAACATGTTGCTCAAAAGACTGTAGAAGTAAAAGCCTAAGTATAAACGACGAAATTGTGACAGAAATAATGTTATTTTGTTTGATAAGGAAAACAAACATGAGATAGATTGGCTCAAAATACATATATGCATCTAAAACAAAAAAAGAGAAATTTAAAGAATTAAGCTAGCAATAAAATCCCATTAAATTCTAATTCTAAAGATCGAGTTGAAGTATACTTTAAATATTATTTTCCTAATTTTATTCTACGTTGTTACGTGTAAAAAGCGTAATTAACGTTATAATTTATCTTGTGCATAATTCCTGGCCGTTTATACGATTCTTTATGTGAACGTCGTCTTCGTATTAATCCAGCTTTAGTGACTGCTCGCGCTGTCTTGCGCACTGATATTTGGTTATCTGCATTACTGGCAAGCTTAATTAAGTATTTTTAGGCCGTTCGTTTTGTTTTGCCTATTTCTAATCGCTTATTTGGTCGTGCAGGCATTTTTTGGTTCGCTTTAGAGATATGAATCGTCTTGTTGCGATCTGAATAGCCTTCCTTTTCAAACGTGGCTTCGAATTGGTAAAACGCATGTAATGGTCGTTCCCGAGAACATCTTCTATTAGGGGTGAGCTGGTTACTTCATTTTTGGTCATAGCGTTGCGTATTTTGGCTAATTGCTTTAGCTTTTCTTCACCCGGGGGCTTTGAAACTTTAGCGATTTCGCCTACTTGTGAAGGCGTGCATTCCCTCCTGCTCCTGGGAGCAAAATTTATTTTGGACCACATCGCCTGTGTGATCCGCTGGTGACCTGTGCCAGCACTCTCAACCTGTAGCAGCATAGCTGTAAGAGCCCGCGTGGAGGTTGTTGATTTCACCCACTGCAAAAGCCTGATATCTCAGATAAGTAGCCTATGACCTGATGAACACTGCGGTAATGATATTCGTACCCTAAGCAATGTAGAGAAATTAAAGCTGTTCTTAGTATGTAATGTTACATTTTACTGGTTTAACCTTTAATTACTTATTAAATTGTGTTAATTACTAGTATGATATCGCTATTTATGGGTGCACCTTTTGCGTAAGTAACGCCTTTAAGAACAATTATACTGGCTATTTTATGCAGAGTTGCTTAATAAATCCAATACGCTGTTTATGTCAACTATTTTCTGGTTTCGTTACTGCTACCTCCTCTATTTCAGATATTGTATTATTGCCTGCTGTGATTAAATGGAGTTTATAAGTTCTCGATCTATCCGACTATATTTAATGTAATTTAAAAACTTGTTGGTGCTCATGGTATTTGGTAATAACATCATTTAAAGAACTGCACGCCGGCGCCGCCCCGTCTTCACTAAATCTAGCTGGCGGGCCTTCAAATATACTGTCGTAGCGTTGCGATATTTGGAGATATTTAAGTGAAATATCGATAACAACTTTCCGGCGCGTACGAGCCGTGGCCATGGCCCACACCAACAAGTTTAAGAGTGACCTGGCCCCCACCAAAATATATTTTTTTCTAGAATTGTAATGCAACCTCATTCTGTTAATCGCCTAGTTTTTTATCACGTCTGAGTGAGCGACATTAATTTTGCTATTCAGTTCGATGGGATATAAACAATGATACCCTACTGCTATAATAATACTCTTAGCGAGTATTTTCTGTGTTGTTAGGTGGAAGTTTTTTTCCATAAGATACCATTTTGCTGCCTTTTTGAACAACCACCTTGCGCGGGCCTGATCTATTGGATTTATTATGAGGCACATTAATCCGAACGAATAGGGAATAGGCCAATACCACCTAAAAGCACAGGCCTCAGCTTTTTGAGGTCTCGAAATCCTGATCAACTAAAGAGGGCCAGTTATGGCCGCTCACGTAAACCATGAATACAGATCTTAGCTACATGCTGATTACAATCATCAATTATAATTGAGCTTTCTTAATAGACAAGTCACTAAGTGCCTTCGTTAGTGCGTGGTGGTCTGCGTGTGAGTGATTTACCATTAGTTTTAATAAACGCGTAAGTAACCCTTACAGGTAGCTGTGAAATAAATGGATTATTACAGCAAGGCGATGTGGTAGCGTTGCAAAACAATGAACATTGTTAATAGTGGTTTGCTGCAATTGCACAGCATATTAGTGCGTTTCTATTTTAATAATTTTGCCGATTTAGTGTAGTTCCTGGATGTCGAGGAAACTACACAACGTGGTGGTGCATGTGTTTAGATTCGTTAAAGATAACTTATTCCCAAAGTGGATTATTGCTAAACCAAGGGTAGACTTTACTTCAACTATGCAAATTACATTCTTTTAAATGCAATGTTATATGAATTATAACGGAGCTGCGTTTGAACTTTCTTAAGGAGGTGTTGCATTTCCGTAATTTGGTTCAAAATAAAACTAAGTTATTTTTAAGGAGGTTATTAAGTTTATTTTCTTGGGTGCTATTATCATCACGAGGAAGGAATAGCGAATATAACTCTACAGCAAATACTTGGATTAAATATTATTGTGGTAAAATGAGTAATAATCGATTGATCAAATGGTATTGGGTAGAAAACTCGGTGCGTTAACGTTACGTACATTAATTAAACGAAATTAGGAGTTTTAGCCTTCGATGCTATATTTCCATGTCATCTCCTATTTTTGTTATTAAGATTTGATTGCATATTTTCCACTTTTGTTCTTTGTTGGAAAACTTAGACAATAAAATAATAATTCACGTAGATAGATTGAAGAGACCCTCAAAACTTTTATATTTACACCTTGGTTCTAGGATTAATAGGAGAGCAAATATTTTAGCATAAATAAGTTAACATGGGATATCCTACGTTGCGCAGACAGCGTATACATAATATAAATAGGAGCTAGAACAAATGGTATGACGAAGAATGCAAGGAAGCACACAAAAAACAAAAAGAAGCAAGGGAAAAGAAACTACAAAGAGAAACAAGACAAACAGCTGAAAACTACCAAGACAAGTGAAAACAAGCACACTACATATGCAGAAGAAAGAAAAGAGAATATTAAACAAAGCGGATAAAAGCAATGGAAAGAGAATATCAGCGAAAGAATACTAGGAAATTCTATAAAGACCTAAGAAAGCACAAAAGAGGATATCAAACAAGAACAAAATACATCAAAGATAAACAAGGGACAATGCTAGGAGATGAAGAAAAAATCACGAGTAGATGGGAGGAATTCTTTAAAGAAGAGTTAAACGGGGAAAATATCGAAGAAGAAAACGAAAATGAAGAAAGACTGTCCGAGCACATGCAAGTATATGGACCCCATATAAACATCAAAGCTCCCACATGCCAAGAAATAGAAGAAATAATCAAAGCAATAAAAAATAACAAGGCACCAGGAGAGGACGGATTACATGCCAAGCTGATAAAATATGCTGGAGACAAAATGAGCCAAAAAATACACACGCTGATTACGAAAATATGGGAAAAAGAAGAGATGCCAAGGGAATGGAATAGCGCCTTGATTTGCCCAATTTTAAAAAAAGGCGACAAGTTAACATGCGATAATTACAGAGGCATCTATTTACTTAGCGTAGTGTATAAAATCATCACAAGGAGTATAGCAGAAAAAATAGAACAGTATATAGAACAAATTCTGGAAGATTACCAGAGTGGGTTCAGAAAAAATAGATCTACTTCGGACCATATATTCACAATAAGAAGAATCCTGGAGAAGTGTTATGAATACAACATAGAGGTTCATCAACTCTACATAGACTTTCGAAAGGCATATGGTAGTGTGAAGTGAGATTACCTGGAGGCAGCAATGGAATACCGGATATTTTAGTTAAAATGACAATGATGACACTGTAATACACACGAAGCGAGGTAAGAATAGGGAGAGCCACATCACAAGACTTTGAAATAAACAAAGGCCTCAGAGAGGGAGACCCTCTATCAACATCCCTGTTTAATATTGTATTAGAGAAAGGCATTAGAGCTATTAGCTGTAATCCCGGAGGTTTATTGTATAATAGATCAGTACAGTATCTGGCGTATGCAGATGACGTTGTTATACTAGCAAGAACAAAAGAGGCGCTCACAACCGCGTTTGATGAATTAGAAAGAGAAACGGCGAAGGCAGGAATAAAAACCAACGACCAAAAAACAAAGCACATGCTGCAGACGAGAGAGGAAAGACGAAGACAAGCAGAAGCAATACATTTGGGTAACAAGAGTGTGGAAAAAGTAGAACGATTTAGGTATCTAATAAGTATACTAACGGAAACCACACCAAAGCAGATATAGCGGCAAGAATCTGTGCAGGAAACAGATGTTACTACTCCTTACAAAAATACTTTAAGTCTCCCATGTTATCTAGAAATGCAAAACTAAAGATCTATAAGACCATAATAAGAGCCACAGTGACATACGCATCAGAGACGTTGGTATTGACAGAAGAGGATAAGAACAGGTTATTAATTTTTTTTTATTAATAAGGAAAGTGCTTGGACCGACAAATAATGCTGGTGTTTGGAGGAGACGCATGAACCACGAATTGAAAGAACTATATAAAGAATCTGATATAGTGGCAATAATAAAAAGCCATAGGATAGCATGGTTGGGACAAGGTAGAGCCCCCAAAACAGCTTTAGAAAAGAAGCCAAATGGAAGAAGCTTAAGAGGAAGGCCTAGAAGGAGGTGGCTGGATGATGTGGAGGAAGATTTGAGACAAATTGGAGTACGAAGATGGAGAGGGAAAGCTGAGGAAAGAAGAGAATGGCAGAATGTTGTGGAGCGGGCCAAGGTTCTTTAAAGAGCTGTAGTGCCAAGAAGAAGAACATTTAGATCTAGACGATTTTGTAAAGGATTTCATGGGTGCTTTACCAACTAGAATTTCTGTTTTTGGTACAGGTTCCTAAATGATAGTTTTTTAACTGTATTCATGTTTTTTATTTACATTTCTAATTTCTATTTATATTTTGTTTTCTGAAAATTATTTTATTTATTTGTTTTAGTTTGTTTAGTCATGTATATTCTTTGAGTAGGTGATAATTTGATAATAAATAAGAGATTGTTCATCATTAAACTTAATTTTTGTGGTACAACGTATTTTTATAAAATACTATTTTTTACGTGACCAGTTACTAAGAATTTACTATTATAGCATTAAGCTAAAAATTAATAATCGGAAAATCAGATATATTATAATTCGTATTAATGGCTCAAGTTATACGAGCAGTATATATTTATTGAAAATATGATGGTTTCCACAGTCTAAAAAACGCTCCTATATTCTAGTTGTTGTTGTTACTAGTTCTATCGGCCCAATCAACTATCAGTAGCCGTCTATAGACAAACAAATGCTTTAAGACATTTAAGCATCATTTTAGTAAGTGTCCGTGTCTTCATGGCGTAGAGTATAGTTGGATCTGTAGTAGCGCACCATTCCTATTCAAATTAAGATCATGACTGCTGAAAATTTTATTATTGTTGTAAGATTCGCTCGTTCTCTTTCGATTAAGATTTGATTTCAACGGTTGGATCTCATTTATCATTGCTGCTAAGATACACAAGTTTGTTCACTCTTCCCAGTTGTGTACCACTGGCCAGGATATCATTGTCTTGAATTTTATTTGCTAACAATCATATATTTGGTCTCACTGGTGTTAAGTTTTAGTCGAAATTGTTTACATACGGGTTTTGTTGACTTAAAAGAAATACTTTTCCCTGACACACCTTGGCGAGGCCACATAAGTAAGTCCCTAAGGAGCCTGAAAGGCTGAACTCAAAATGTTATTTAATTTGTGTAGCATACGCAATGATGTGCACAATGGGGAAGATAAAGCACGACACATACACACTGAGAACTAGCCAATACAATCAGGCCACAAGAAAATTATAGCATTAGAAATATGAGTTTCATTATGTACATTGAATTGATATGTCGGAAATAATTAATGTTGTAGAAAATTTGTTTGTTTTAAATGTGGTTATCTGGGTGTAAATGAGGTAAATTTTGCAGCACATTTACTTTTATATTTATTTGATGTTATTAAATTGTGACACAAAAGCGTAAGACTAAAACCAAAGCATTCTTGAATCGTGACCACTTCTGCATCAGCTCCGAAATTGTCAGTACATCATTACCTTGGGCAATATTACCGGCCCTTCTGGCAGGACTTTATTGCTAGCAAGTTTTAATGAGAGTACATCGTGCAATAAAAAATTCTCTGCGCAACATATTGTATAGGCATCAAACTTGCAGCGCCGTAAGTTTTTTATTACGAAAGTTATCTAATTCGGCGCAAGCTGTCGTCGTCGTATGTTGCCGATCTTTCGGAGCAGCCCAAAGTTTACTCGTAATTGTGCACTAAACTGTGTTTTTATCCGCGGCGCTCAAACGGCTTTACGTACCATAAATTCGGTTTTAATAGAAACCATTGGGTGCAGGGGCAGTACGCAAGCCCGAATTGAAACTTTTAGCGCGAGCTCTGTTGCCGCGCAACGTTATGTAATAAACTATAATCAGCTAAACGAACATCTAAGGTTCAATAAAAGTCGCGAGCTATAAAAATAATAACTCGACCAGCGATTAAGCGGACAGGTAACTAGCACCGTGTATTCAAAGCAACTTTTTTAATTGTCGGCTCCTTTCAGGCTAAATATTTAGGGTTGTTTTTCTCTTAAATCATATCATTAGAGCGAAAAAAACAGAAGGTCGGCGGTAAATTGTCCTACCTTTGTAATTATAGACGTTATGCTACACTAACCTCGAGCTGCTAGACCAGATTGCCTTTGTTCTCGATTATGTTTTCTGCTACGAATGCTTCAGCGGACCGCCGTAATAATACTTAACCTGCATTTTATATTTAAATGTTGCTAATTGCAAAAAGTATGGCCAGGAGGGATTGCAATTAGTGATTGCTGGTGCTAGACTGGATATTTACATACTTCGCACTAAAGAAAAGGAATAACGCTGTATCATTTTAATTGCGAAATTAAAGTTCTTCTTTTGTATATCATTACTCAGATGGTTTTGTAAAGTTTTAAATACAGATTTGGAACAGCTTTTTTAACGTTCCGAAAACCTTGTGATACGACTTTTTGTCTTAGTTCACGTTGACCGTGACAGCGACATGTTTCATTAACTCACAATTACATAATCACAATTTCGGGAACAACATAATCAGATAGTAAAGAAGAGACACGTCAAATTTATTAAGTTAAAACCAAAAGTACCAATTCTCGTAGAAATAAAAGTTTTTAAACTATATGAATTCTCGTGAGAAAAATACAATTGTGAACTTCAATTTCAATTCGTTAATAAAATTATTCTTCCCGCCCAATTTCATTTTTAATAAAATCGTTTGAGGTAAGATGCCATGGTTAGAGAGATTAGTCGGAATTATTAGCCCAAAAATAATTTAGCCTGAGATTGCAAAAGATACTATGCATGAAGGATACTAAAGAGTTGCCAGAAAACATTCATACATAAGTATTTCTGGAGGTATACAAATACAATCTGAAATCGATAAATGGCATATGGGAATAAATTGCTGATTAAAAGTAGTACGATCATAATAGCAGTCAACATATTTTTCGAAAGTAAAACCCATCCCCAATCGGCTCTCCGAGAGGGGAAGGGGGTGACTTTGTGAAAAGTTAATTAAAGCAGTAAATAAATAACAGAAGCAACGGTACGTGGACCCTTTCAAAGTTCCAAAACTTAAAAAACAGCAAGATAGATAGATAGTGCATAACAGGAATATCTGAGCTACACTGTACACCTTTGACTGGATAATTTGAGCTTAATTAATTAGGCTCACTTATTTAATTTTTGCCTTATGGCTAATTGACAAAGCCAGGGCTCGATGTATTCTCAAGTATATAAACTACGAACACACTGAAGAAAAGGTATCTATTGTTCTGTATATTACAAGTCAAATTCTCTTAAATTAAAATTTCTTATATAGTGTAGGTACATTGTTAAACAACAAAATAAATTGCATTCGGGCGGATGCTGCAGAATTCGAACTCGACATGGCTTCAACCCACAATACTTGGAATATTTTCGGTAGCCTTCGCTACGGTCGCCGCAGAATATCCGCCTGACACTGTACGCTGTAATTCATCAAAACAGTCGTTTCTGGAAGTAAATTGTTAAATATGACTGCGCTATTTAATTAGACGTCGAACTGATATTGCGAGCATTCCCTACGTGTAAATTGTGTCGTGCCCTTGCTTTGGGCGCATGTGGCGGCCCCTGGAGCGTAGTAATGTAAGAGATTTTTTTCTGGAGGAAGTCCAATCGGATTACTTATAGTAAGCTGCTTGCAATAAGTTCGCAGAGAGTTTGGGGCTACCTCGAGAATTGGAGAGAAGGCTGTGATTTCGCCTGTAAATGCTACAGGGCGTCGCTGATGGGCAGCATGTGCCCTGGTAAAAAGTGAGTTGAGCCCTTAATTAATTCTGTTGGTAAATTTAGCCTGGTGAACGCCTTGTCCGCCGGCTTTTGTAAATCATGTAGTAGACGCCTCGGAAGCGCAATCTCGTCATTTCTGCGGCCCCGTGTTGGAGCCCTGATCCATAGAGACGCAGAGGAAGGTAGTTGAGTCTAAGGTGCTGGTTCCAGCAAGCCACGAGGTTCAATTTCAGAAAGGTTTTGGGAGTCGCATTCAAATGCTGGACTCAACAAGCGTCGAATACAATACTAATAAGATATTTGTAGGTGCTGGATTTTTACCAGCATTATTATAAACCATGTGCTAAATAGTCCACAATTATAATGATTTTTTACTGCAAGTTTAATTTCTCAAAAACTCTTTGGAATAAAGTAGAACATGTTGAGGTCAAATAAAGTAAGTAAGTTTAAGGCTGTATTTATTCTTATAATAAAATATAGGGTGTCCTATTTAAGAAAATTACAAAATAAAGATTGAAGATATTGAAATTTGAATCAGTATCTTGAACACCCTGTATTAAAATGTCCCATAAATGACGACCCGCTCAATTTTCAGGGAAACATATTTAAGAGTGGGGAAAATGTGACCATCTAAATGAAAGCTCGATATTGACAAAAAATATTAAAACGTTCATAAGTTAGAATCACTGAAAGCAATTTAAACGAAAAATTAAAGTTGAACGTAGATCTTCTAGCGGCTTAAATAACCATAAAGAAATACAGGGCGATCCATTAAAAAAAATACTAATTTTTCTAACCACACACTTTTGGGGTACCCTGTATATGTCAAAATAATTTTACAGTGTGCACCTTCCAACCCCATTAGGGGTACCTTAGCCAAAGCTTTTATTGGAAAATAAGTGAAAGCGCACTAAATGAACACACTGTAGAAGAGTAAATACGATCACCATTAATCTAGAACGAGGTCACGAAGAAGAAGGAGACTTTAAGTTAGTTTAATTTCATGTTTGCAATCGTCTAACTGTTGGACCTAATTATAAAATTTCCAAAGAAAATATATTGCAAAATATCACTCTTACACCATTTTTCTTCAAAAATGTTAACTACAAAACTACAAGGTTTATCTTATTTGCAAAATATCAGTAATACAATTTAAACCATCTCCCGGCTTCTACGAGTAACATAGTACTACCAAGGTACCTACTATTTTTCACTTCAAAAAATTTATTCTGCGAGTAACCATTTAAAAACATATTGAAGTATGGTTCACATACAAAGATAGATGAACGTTAACAAAAATCGTTAGCCGATGGGGTCAGTTAGAAATATGGTTGATGAGGTTCTAATACTTTCTTTATAAAATTGTATATCTACTTATTATTAAGTTTGATAAATCAAGAATAAAGACACTCTGCATCAGCATCAGCGTTATTATTTATCACTGACTATCGATAATTTTCAATGCGACCTTAGTGTTTTGTGACATTAATTTCGGTAAATGACACCAGAAAACTGGTTTCTTTATGATAAAAATGCTGATCGCAACTTTTGAGTAAAACTGACAGTTTTGGATCTAAAATGTTTATTGACAGTAGTAGGAAGATACGATTGTTTCCACACAGTCTTGGACAACTCTCGGAAAGCGACTCTTTTGAAACGAATGCCACTACACATTTTGAGAGGGGTTTATTCAAGTATTAGTATTTCATAGGCCGACTCCGGATTCCACATTGTTAGTTTCAATATTTGAAATTTTCGCAGTATTTTCATCTTTTTTCGAACTTCCAAGCAAAAAAAATGTGTGTGCTCATCTGCTAATGTGGCCAGATTTCAGTTTATACAAACCCTGACATCCTTCTTCAGTAAAAAGAAAGGTTTTCTTCAATAGAAAATACAGGATGTTTATAGAAAACAACAATCAAGCGTATCTTAATGACGGATTCTACGGATCCTATCTCTAATTGACCAAAAAGCTCATATAAACATAAGTTCAAATCTCATCCATTACGAAGAAACCAGAGGGGGCTTAAAATTAAACTTTTAAAATTTTAATATAAATTGGGAAAAAATATCCAAATGAAAATTGGCAAATATTTTTTACCAATAGAAGGTTTATTTATGAAATGGTTTTTAATTTTCACACATTAAAATTAGCAATCGTATAAATGTTTCTATTAGAGCTACGTAACAGTAAAAAATGTGCTTAAAACAGGTATTGGAAAGGCTAATTTATTTTAAAAACTTTTTAGCTGTTTTTAGTTTTTTCAAAAATTAATAGTTTTTCTACAAAAAATAACATATATTAGGGGTTGCGGAACGCCTTAAAGCGATGCATAAAAATAAAAATAATCATAAATAAAACTTCTATTGATAGAAAAGATCTGCCATTTTTCAATTGAATATGCTTTCTTAGTTTTCAGTAAAATGACAAAAATCCAGTTTTATCCCCCTCTAATATCTATGTGGGAAGGGGAGGACTATGTCCACTACTGGACAACAAAGGTCTGAAAAAAGAAGAAGAAGAAGAATATCTATGTAAAGGTTTAGAATTGAACCTATGTTTATACCAACCCTTTTGTCAATTACTGAAGTAAAATCCGTCATTAAAATATGGCGAAGCATTTTAGTTATAACCTATATATAAAGGATCCGGTAAAAGGGCGGGGGTCGAAGATATTTCTACTATGGGAGTTGCATAAAATGTTCATATAAAAAAGTTGTAGGTACTAAAATGGTGCACATTACGAAAAT
This sequence comes from Agriotes lineatus, assembly GCA_940337035.1. Taxonomy (NCBI): domain Eukaryota; kingdom Metazoa; phylum Arthropoda; class Insecta; order Coleoptera; family Elateridae; genus Agriotes; species Agriotes lineatus. The sequence goes on along the minus strand of CALNHX010002248.1, from coordinate 112,699 downwards.
GCATTTATTGTACATGGTGGCTCAAACCTACTTTTGTTTTTTAAATAGAAGTCCTTATAGTTAAGAATAATTTAAAGTTGCATAGGCGTAAAGTAACGGTATCGGAGATAATAGATTTTATTAAAAAATACTTCAAGGGGTTGCAGCAAGTAACAGAGCAGAAATGAATAGAAAAAAAAAATTACCAAAATATTATGTTTGAATTACCTTACAAGTGAAAAATAGTACTTCTGAGCATTGATGCTATACAGGGCGCTCAAAATTTGTAAATGTAATCATTTAGAATTTTTTGAAACAACACCCTGTATATTTCTGTATTTGGAAAACTCCTTAGAATGACAGTTCTTCGAATATCTTATTTCATATCGCTAAATGCTAGGGTTTCTTCTATTCATATATGTGAGTTAAAACATAAAAAACAAATTTGGTCTCTTTTACGCTACTTCATTTAAGGTGATAAAAAATAGTTGAAGGAACTGTGCGTCCCTCTTCAGCCAAGAACGGGAATTATTGGGTGGGGGAGAGAAAGGAGGGGTGGATAATGGAAGAAAGGCCGGGAAAGATGGAGAAGTATTGCCCCCGTATTCGCCTCAGGGAAGGTACTCTGTTGACTCAAGAAAACACCTAAAAACCTTGAATCAAAGCAGACAGCCGCGGGAATCGAACCCATGACCTCCCAAATGCTAAGTAGCCGTGCACTAACCTACAGAGCTCGGATTTTAAGGTGATAACAAATAAACACCTTAAAAATAATAATTTATACACTTGACTTCTCCAAACACAACAAAAAAAATGAGGTTTCAAGGTAAGAATTCAACCATTATTGACTCGAACGCGAATCACGGAAAAACGAGGAATACAAAAGTAAATTACATCTAGTACCGAATGATATTATATTATCTAAATTTCCAAATATTTCTCTTATGGCTAAATACGATTGAACCTAGAAACAATCTAAATTAGTAGTTTTGTTATTCAACCACAAAAGAGTTGCATGCAAAATAATCTCCTAATATAATTTAAGAAAAAGGCAAATAGAAAGAGACAGATGGCACGCAGCGCTGCGCCCAATATTTGGGGCGATTATATAAAACGTATTTTATTTCCATTAATATAACTGGTATACGGTTAAGTTAGACATTATTACAAAACTAGCTGTAGCCCGTGGCGTAATATAGGACTGCTGCACAGTAGAACATTATCGCAAAAATAATAAGGTTGTGTTTAAATGGAGATGTGGGCAACTGTGGGTTCCATTCTGTAAGGCAGTAATGAACCCTCCTTATTATTAAATGTACTTGTGTTCATAGTTGTAAAAATACAACCAGCATGCATAATAAGTAATTGTTTTCTGTGATAATATCCCTATTAAAAGTAATGGGAAGTTCGTTTACAAAAACCTGAAAATAGTAAACTGTTGAATGAAGCCTCGACACCTCTGCCAGTTTAACACGGAATGTGGTGTTGTGCACTATTTAGGAGGAGGTATGATGATTAATGTAACCCGGAGAAAATATAACAAATCCCGGAGCCCGAAGACACGGTGTAGAAACCCTGAGAGGTGGTCATCCTATAATCTGCTCATATCGGCTCTATAACGACGATACGAAAGTGCAACGTTGCTTTTAAGCTAACGCGTTAACAGCTCTTCTCTTACAAAACTGGTATTTGTGTATGTCGTGTTCTATCAAATTTTAATGGTTAGCAGTAATACATATCTGAGTTGTATTTATATTATATTTGATAAATAAATGAATTCAAGTAATCCTTTACCGCCAGCGTGGCCGAGCGGTTAGGGAGCTCAGGCTGCGCTGCGGTGCCACGGTACGGGGTTCAATCCCCACATCTGGAAATTGACGGGAGGCCCACCCTGTCGCTTTACAAATTGGGTACCGAAACCACGCTTGTGGAAGCAGGGAAAGTAAGGCAGTCGTCGAAGGCGTGATGCTACACACATCACCCAGTACGCCGTTAACGGTATGCCAGATTAACTGGGTTTCGAAAGAGATATTTCGGCGACCCTGGCTCACCTTGTCTCAGGCCTTTTCCTACATGGAATGAAGTGACCGAACTTTACAATTAATCCTTTAAAGCGTATGTGTTCTCCATTTTTTTACACTTTATTGAACTTGTAAAACTAACTGAAATATTTATAAAATTGTCAACCTTACTTTAATATTACTAAAATGTATTATTCAAGCAACAAAAATCGCCTCACAAAATATCCTCTACAAAAATCTTCGACATTCTCCTAAAATATTATAAAATGTGATTAAAAAACATGCATTGTATTACCCCGGGTAAGAGAATGACAGCAGTATTGGCCATATCTGAGATTGATTCAGAAAACTAGGTCAGTTGCAGCTGATAGAAATGGCTGCTTGTGGTTTACATTTCAGTTTAGCAAGTTGAATGTTTCAAACAATATGGATAAACGAATTTGAATCAGTGATGGTTTTTACTAATGGACAAAAACGATCTGTGTGGGAAAATAAACTGTTTAAATGAAAGTGAACTTCATTTCTCAGAAGCTCTATAATAGTTACAGAAGGTTATGCTAGTAGTTCTAATGTTCCTTCCAATTCTAGTTTGCATTAGTCACATTAGACACATAAGTCAAATTTTTTCCTGGCCTGCTCTGATAACAGGTTTTTAAAATTACATGTTAGTGCAGTTTGTAATGAGTATAGATTTTCAAAATTCGGTAACAAGAATTTTAATGCCAGTTGTCACATCGTTCAATAAATATTTCCGCAGAAATAAAAATTTAGTATGTAGAATTAGAAACAGTATGTTTAGGAAAAATGTGTATGGAATTGTCAGTTGTAATATAACAAGTGGAATGATTATTATCGATGATTTTCAATCAAATATCAATATTTACTTTTTGGTCTTAGGTTGGCACTGTTAATGTTGGTTAACCTGCTGTCAATTTTAAGTCTATGTCAAATTCGAGGTTAGCAGGTTAGATTTTTCGTCAGTTTTGAAAAAAACTGGCACAAAACCTAACCTGCTAACGTCGAATTTGACACAGACTTAAAATTGACAGCAGGGTAGCCAGCATTAGCAGTGCCAACCTAAGAAAAAAATCACAACCATTTGTGATCACCCGTAAAAACAATTACGAAAATAATTTACTACCGCTGTGTTAGTGTGTAACTAGGCATTTGCATGCCCCTCATTGGTTGAAATAGCGTCACGTGATACATGAATTATATTGTCAGTAATAATAGGACGAGAGGTCAAAATATTGCCGACAATAATTTTTGCGATTCAGATACGAGTTTCTGCGGCGACGAAAATAACGACGAGTGCTTGCACGAGTCGTTATTTTCTAAAGCAACAGAAACGAGACAATCTGAAGAGCAAAAATTGTCAACAGTAATTACATAAGTGGTGATAATTTTTTGATAATTTTAACTAGATTCACGAATCTTTGTTGCTATTAAGAAATCTCACGAGTGGACGAAGTCCACGAGTGGGATCTCTTAATAGCAACAAAGATGAGTGCTAATCTAGTTAAAATTATTAAAAAAAATTATTACCACGAATGTAATTCGGCGTGATTATTTTTTAAACAGTTCAAGTTGTAGATTGGGTTTGATGGAGCTTCCAGATGAGTGTCTTGTTATTTTTAACAACTCCTGCTCACCTACTCCACTTTTAGCTAGTTGTGTTACAGCAGAAGAACGATTTGAATGGTTTGTGAAAAAATAGTCGCTGTAATTTGCTACTAGCAAATAGTCAGTGTAATTTTGATGCCACTAGCAAATAGTCAGTGTAATTAGCTACTAGCAAATAGTCAGTGTAATTTTGATGCTATTGGTCGATTTGAATTTATTTCTCATTACTATTGGCTGATAGGACTGTTTAAAAAATAATCTGCAATATTTCGACCTAGAGTCCTATTCGTCTTGACAATTTAACTTTTAAATTATTGAAAATGGTCAATAAAAATATCTCTAACACAAAAAATTATAATCTAAGTTGCTTTTCATTAAAAAATAGTTACAGAAAAAATTGTCGCTGAAATAAAGCTCCTCGAAATATTGTCACTACAATAATTGTTACAGAAAAAATTGTCGCTGAAATAGAGCTCCTCTAATTATTTTCGCTGAAATAAAGCTCCTCGAATTATTGTCACTAAAATAACCGTTCGATTGGTAGTTTATTTTCAAATTCAAGAATGCCATTGGTTGACAATGACACCAGTTAAATTGTCAGACATATAAATAAGCACCGTGCATATCGCCTAGAAAAAGAAAAACCTACGAAGGTGTAATTTGAGAGTACTCGTGGTTTCGCAGTGCTGCTGTAATGGCATTAATAGCTTTTTCTGTGCGATTCGCAAAAATAGAAATGTAATATTAACCAAAGTGAATGTTGCACATAGGCTAGATTCATAAACTGAAACCTTCCATGAATATTGTTGAATTTTTAGTGCGATGAAGAAGAGCTATGCATGCCACTTCAAGACTTAAAAATTTGAATGAATAATTCAAACGGCCCGACGGTTATTTGGACGTACCTTTACAATTTCGTTTTTTAAGCGGCGTTTCAACTATTAAATTTAAAAGCGTCTTTGTAGAATTTAAAAACGGGAGCAATTTAGCGTTGTAGTGCTTAATTTTAATCCCAAATAAAACAATTACATCCTTGCCTTGAGCGGAGTTTAAAAGCATAATAACTCCCGAAATATAAAGATAATAGAGTAAGTTTAAAAATGCGAGGCATGTGCGCTTGTTCAATTTAAATGAATTTTAATACCCCCAGAGCCCCAGAAATTGTTTAATTAGGGCCGTCTAGACGTACGATAAAATATCGTTCTTTGATCGCACAAAATAGCATAATAACTTGTATTTTCGCTCATGCCTGTAATTTAACGCGCATAATTCCGCTGCGAGCTGATTATGCATTTCGGAGCAAACATACAGAATTTATTCAAATTGCACGTAATAAGTTTCTGTTATTCGCGTTTAACAATTTTCGCATTATTCAAACAGCCGCCGTTTGGAAAATTTCGGCGGAATTTTAATGCCATACCAATCGCTCTTTTTGCAGTGAGACGGTTTGTATAAATATTTTAAAAGTTTGAATTGTTTTAATTTGCAAGGGCAATTTTAAAAATTAGGATTGAATATGTTATGCTCAGATGCCGAATCCGCTCATTGCTCAGTTGCAGCAATGGCTAAATTCATTCCGACAATTGAGCAAATTTGACATCTGAGTCTAACGTTTAGAAATTTCAGCTTGTACTGTCAAAGTCAGTTATGAGTGGCTTGTAAGAGTTCACAAGTATTACAACAACATGTCAAGAATCCTTGTTTAATCTGTGTTTTTGAAGTAAGGTGCAGAGCTAAGGAATTATAATGTAATGGGAAACATACGAGCTTCTGCTAAAATTTGTAATTTCTCTAATGTTAGGAAGGAATCAATATTGCTCATAAATATTAAAAAATCTATGAACGGTTTTACTCAGAACTTGCGACACTGAATATTTTGAAAAATCACAGCCAACTAGGAGTAAAAATATCTTAACGTTCGTAATACTACTGAAACAATAAAAGGAAACACTTGGTAATTATATCAATTTGCAAATAAAAAAGCATTGCAGACGGGATTCGGTGCGATTTCAGCGCATATGGAACGTATTTCAGGGGGAAATAAGCAAGTCGCACGAAGGGCACCCGTCGATCGCATCCTGCCACGGAGCTCTGCCACATATCGCCTCGCAGCTTATTCTTGCCGATTTTTGCTTTTCTTACAACAATTACCTTGTATCTGTTGGGTCCCTAGTTATGTGTAAATACGTTTATCTACTTCTTAGTTAATGAAAAAATAAACAACGTTTTATTTTTTAAAGGTGTGCACCTTGTATATATTTAACCGACATTTTCGCAGTTTCATGCCAGGTAGACTCTGCATGAAAAATATCGTCCTCTTCCAATAAAGTTTTTAAGTTATACCGGCAACAGGTAGATAGACAGATGGACTTAAGAAACTTTGTTTTTCGTCATCCGGGGACTCTGAAACGTGAAGATCTGATGTTATCTCGGAAGGTAATTTGTTCGCGATTACAATACTTCTTTGATCTTTTAGTTCATGTGCTATTCTTCTAAAACAGTGGTTGTCATTCTATTTCCACTTTTCTATCCGTTTCCATAAATTGTGACCTTCATGTTAGCAAAATGTTTGTAATTAATATAGTTACCTTTATTTCAAATTATTGTAATTGTAAACAGCAATAATAGTTAACAAGAACGCCAATAAATCCAATAGAGACTGTATCCACTTATCAGATAGGATTATGATTCTTCAACTTAAAACAAACGCAGTTGACATCAATTTAGTACAGGTGTATCAAATAAGAAAAAATACGATATTAACTAAACAACACGGTGTAAATATTATCATGGGGGCTTCAATGCTAACGTTGGGAAAGGAAGATGTGGAAACTGAAATGGAGAGCAGAGTTTGGAAAGTAGGAATGAGAGGGGCGAGCGACAATATTGGCAAGAGGAAAAACATGATAGCAAAACACCATTTTTAAACTACCGAAAAAAGACTATACACATGGAAATCTCCGAAAAATGGAATGAACAATGTTGTAGTTAGAAAGCAATTTTATGTTGATAAACTAAATTTAAGTATTGTGTCAAAGGGGTTAAAACTTTTACGGAAGCAGATGCTCGATCAGACCACAATTCAGTTGAGGCTAGAGTTGCCATTAAACTCCAAAAAGTAGAAGACAAGAAAGCGAAAAAAGTATAGATATAAGACAACTAAAAGAACAGCAAACATGGAAAACGGCTAAGGTTTGAGACACTAAAGGGAACCTTAGACTTTTACGAAGTAGAAAACACTTATAATAACATAAAAAGAGTAATAACCGACATGGCCGAGAACATTTAAAAGAAATTAAAGAAGAAAGAAGGAAAATATGGATGGCGGTTGACATCTTCGGCTGATGAAAAATAAAGAAACTGGAAAAAATCATGTTTACAATCAAAAACACTTATAGCTGATTCCAAACAGAATTGGATGAAAGAAAAATGCGATGAAACTGAAAATTTAGAACGTAAACGTGACATATTTAACGTACAGAAGAAAATCAACCAGGCAGTAGGTATCCACCAAGCACGTCATCTAATAATAATCGTCAAGGATAAAAATGCTAACATAATAATGGATATTAACGTAATACTGAATACATGGTACAAATAATTATATTCGCAAGGAATGTTGGAGACGTACTGAGGGAAGAAAATAACGGAATAATCATAAATGATCAAATAATCAATACCTAGTAGTATCCCGAGTGCATGTCAAATTGCCGACAATTCTTTCAGCTTCCCAAAAGCGCATAGGGCTGGTGACTATTTATTTCCTGAAAGGTAGTTTTAACGTTAATATCTATTTTTAAATTAAAAAATTAAATTAAAAGTGACCTACATGCAACCTTAATACATTTTTTTAAATTCCACATTGTATTGGCAATTTGCATTAGTGCAAAGAATGCAATATTGTCGACAATTTGTACTAGTGCAAAGTTATCGATGTTATTCGCATGTGATTGGCTGAAAGTTTTAAATTCTAGCTGGATGATTGGCTAAACGATTTTGGGGGAGATTGTCAACAATATGCGCTCGGCAGGCGATATTGTTATTTTACTTGACAGCATGAACAAACTACAACTAATCACAAAGTGACTGCGGGTTCTAAAAATAAAGGACTGAAAATGTATATTTCGAACGCTAAGTTTATGAGAATTAATAATAATAGAAGATGAAGAAACAGAAACACATGCGCCAATATAAATAAAGAGCGTTCTGTTAAACTTGACTTCGAAGTCACCGCTGAATAGTTCATTGTGAACCTACCTCATCAGCTGTTTCAACCGAACGTCACTTTGCGTTTGTTGTCATCTAGTAAATTGTGTATTTCGTTAATGAAATATCTGCTTAAGTACAGTACAGTTTGTTTTAATAATTTATTCAACACATAATCTTTCTTTACAGAATATAGGCTTCTCTAGACAGACAGACGCATTCTGTTATTTCTACCTGTTATTTTTATTTGGTAGTGTAACCTTTTCAATTAAAACGTTTTGCTACAACAACATAAAATGTTTACGATCGAATCCTATTTTCGTAACTGTCGTCGAGTTACTGAAATATGGCAGTACTCAATCCATGATTGTTATGAAGAGTTTCGGCAGGAATTTCCAAACCTTGCGTTGCATTATAACACTTTTCGTTGTTCTTTTAATCACTGCGTTGAAGTTTTTCGTGGATTGGATTCGTTTCACGCAAAGAAGGCAGCGGTCCTCCTTCGAGAAGAAGGGCAGAAGTAATTGATAATGTAAGACAGATTATGGAAGATGCTCCTCGAACCTCTGTACACCATTTGTCACAACAAGTTTAGTTCGCAGTTGGCGCCTGCCACAAAATATTAAAGAAAGACATCCATGTCTATTCCTACTGATTGCAGTCTGTAGAACAATTAGTACCCGAAGCTGATTATCCTCAGCGAGTCGGTGGTTCCTAAATACCCTCAATGACGACTTGTTGGAGAGCACTTTTTCACGGACGAAGCTTTGTTTTATTTAGATGGATACATTAATTCTCAAAACATGCGTTGGCGGAGTTCGGAGAAGCCTAATTTTATGGTAGAAGCACTCCTTCATCCTCAAAAAATAGTAGTTTGGGGAGGTTATTTCAAGACGTAGAATGATTGGGTCATGGTTTTTTGAAGATAAAAGTACGATAGAAGTGTTTATTTGTTCAAAAAACAAACGAAGATTTTTTCAGGCGCTTTGACTACAGAAAGGTATCGAGAAGAGTATTTACGGTCCTTTTTTGAAGAGCTTCATTGCGATGAATTCAGGTTTGGTTTTTTCAACAAGACTAGGCCACTGCGCACACAACACATGATACCTTAAATATGCTACGAGAATTTTTCGACAGACGGCTTAGTAGTCAAAGCACACCAATACCTTATCCTGCCAGATCTTGAGCAGTTCTATGGCGTATTTAAAGAACTCCATTTTCCAGCAACCAATACATGACCTAAATGAACTGCAGCATAGAATATTGGAGAAAGTTAATGAAGTTATTAACAGTCCGAAATGTTAATAAATGTCAGCAATGGAGTTGTGCGGAGAGTTTGAGCGTGGATGGGCGAAGGCGGAGAACATGTTGATCATTTGTTATGAATTATGTTTTATTGCAATAAATTACAGTTAAGTTACTACCATTTGATGGAAGTGTAGTATTTTAATGTTAATTTTAAACATCTGCATTCGAATTCTTTATTGTTGTTAAATCTGTTTATAAAAGTATAGTTAGGTACGTTTTGTGATATGTTCACAGTGAAGTTTTCAGCGCCGACTGCGACCTCAAATTTAAATGAACACCCGTTATTTAAGGCGCTGACTTAATAATTAATAGAACCACTTACCAGAGGTTAGAAAAGATATGGACATTCTATCAAGTTATCACAAAGAACATAGAAATCTTTGAAATGTAGTGCTGCTGCATAATATTGAATATTTCCTGGGTAGACGGGATAACAAACAAGGAGTTATTGAAGAGTATGGAAAAGGGGAAAGAAAAACAAATACTATCAAAAAGAGAAAACTAGAATATTTTAGACATCGCATGCGATGAAAAAAATTAGAGAATACGAGTTACCATTCTAGGGAAAATACGAGGGAAACGCAGCGTGGGGAGAAGAAGAATCTCCTGACTGTAGAACATACGTGAGTGATTTCACTGCAGCACAAAATTAATATAGCCATGATGATGGCCAACTTGAGACAAGGGAAACAATGATCAAGAAGAAAAAGGAGAAGAAGAACAAAACTGTTAATAAATGGCCCAATAATATGATTCAAAGGCAATTAAACACTAAAATGAACAGAGAATGCATATCCATTTACATATAAGTATTTACATTAAAAACTCAAACGATACAATAAATGCAAGTCAATATATCGAAATTACATGAAAAACTAGATTGTATTCATTGTTACGATTTGCGTTCTTTAATTAAATGAACTATGTAGAAATATACTGTACTTTAGTTAGCTGTAAGCCATCTGTATAATAAATATTTTACGGTAAAATTCGTAGGAAAAATTGTCATATTTAAATTACAACAAGCGGATGTTTAGAAACGTGCCTTTCGTTTGGGAAGCTGGAGATTTTCCAATCTCACGAATAGATTAGAGTAAGTTTATGCAGGGTTTACTTCATAAACCGAAATATTGAGTGATGTATATGACCGGTACGTGATTAGAAGAAGCAACGGTTGCAACTCGATCATAAAAATTATTTGCAGCTGGGACCAAATGCTTTTAGTAGAATTTTAATCCTTTATAGCGGTAATTTACGAAGGGTCCGAGCAAACCACATTTCACCGTGGGAAAGCCTCAAACTTTTAAAATTCATAGAACTATTATGAACTATCAGGTCCGTATGTACGTGCCAAAATTCCAAAATTTAGACCAGCTCTGATAGGTTATTGGGAACTTTGTAAACGCCCACCGAGCTTTCTTGGTCAGAATGGACTTAGAATTAAGTTAGTTAATAAGAAGATGTAAATACGTAAACTTAAGTGTTCTGTAAACGGCAGAAAAATAAATGCAAGTATTTGTATCTACTTAAGTGTTCTTATTAATCTCAGTAGCTTGGTCTTCGTGTCCGAGTGTGTTTTAACTAAAAGGATTGCCAGTTACCCCGACTTTAGGCGTCTCGCAATATCATTAATACATTACACAAGTTCTTTAGTACGCGTACTCCTTTGTTGGGCATCACTGTTCTAGATAGAACTTAACAAAATACATATCTAAAATAATTCTTAAATATCAAATTGCATTGTAACGATCAACACCTTCTATCGGGAATATTCCTGAATCCACTCATTTACCGAACGTGTTGATCATCGATCTCAATCTTTCTAGAACAAAAGCCAGTTTAATTTAAAAATGAATGCGTACGAAATAAGGTAAAATAAATTAGTGTTAGTTAACGGGTCAACTTAAAAAATGTCTTTGGGGTGTTCAAATATATTTCTTGATGTTTTAGATATTTCGTCACACTACCAAATTGAAGAATGGTTAATATGTACGTTGGTAAATTTAAGCCATAGAATAGAAGAATATAATAGAATAGCCTATTTGTACTTTTGCTATACATTTATAGATATACAATATACATGTAATAACAAATAAATAATACTAAAACAACTGGGCATACGAACAGACAACAGACAAATAATATTACAGATAAATATTACTAGTCCAAGCAACTGACCAGGTACCTACTCTCTCACAGAGTAGAAACACTCAGATATCAACAGTGACATAGTTTCTTTTTTGTTAATTTTTAAAATCACCTTTATATATAAACGTAGGTGATGCCTTCGTGTCTGCCTCTGTCCGGTTTTCATTGTCCCCATTCGGGAGCAATTCGTCTTCAGTCGGTCCTTTGTCGCCGTAGCTTTCATAATGCAACGATAAGTATGTGCGCTTACTGCCTACACATGATATTCCCTTTGGAAATTCGGATTCGAATCCCATCGAATGCGATATTTTTTTCTTTGCACCTTTTACTGCTCCAGTGCTATTAGAAATATTAATATAGTTTCATCCATTTTTCAGTGTGATTCCTTTAGTAAAGAAATCAAAATTTTTTCTTCTGTAGCTTTTTTATTTACACTTTAATTTTATATCAATTAGCAATAAGCCTACCCATGCGGTGTGCAGGTATATTTTAGTTCTACGTTATTGTTGGTTATTATTTAAATGCAAGCAAGTTAGATCTAATTACAGCACACAAATAAACTACAACGTGAAGTTTTAATATTCTAAAATTGCGCAATGCAAAACAAAACTGCGTCTCACAATTCACAATAGAATATGAAATTACTAGGTTACATACTACTCGAAGAAGTAATAAGCGTCCCTAATTTAGCATTTACATCCCTGGAAAGTCTTTGAATAGTTAATTAATATGTGTGTAGTTGAATTTTATTTTGTCTATTTTGAATTTCAAATGTATTCGAACTAAGAGGAAATTAATTCCAAGCACAGACGCTGCTCAGGTATTCTCCATAACATGTTATGACTGCTTGGGTGTCTGCTGAAAGTTAAACAGGCAAAGAATTCATTCAGGCGCATCTGTGAAAGTTAATTAAAACGAAACGACACATCTCTGGGGCACTTCGATCTCGCCGAAATTGGCCCAAACTTTACTGCGCAATATTTAATTTTATCAATTTCCCGTGACTGAAATGGCCTGCACAGAGCTGCCGCAGCCTCAACTCGAATTCCAAAAGCCATCGTCGACATACTACGAATTTTCATAAATGTCGATAAATCCAACGCACCCAGGCAGTTTCTTAAACAAATCTCTAACGTTTCTACCTTAATTAAAATCGCCGTGCATTACGGCCGGCTCAAAAGAAACAAAACGGTAAATTATAGAGCAAAGGGTACGCATTTATCCCAATTATGATAATTATTTGACAGATGATCAAAACTCTATAATTGGATCCAGTGGCGTGCGACGCACCGTCGCCGCCTGGCCGCAAGCGAGAGTAAAAAGAAAGTCCGACGCCGCTGCGAAGCGTTTTATGTCCGAGGATCGAAGGAAATAGAATTTTACCTGTGCACCTTGCCTATACCCCGAAGACATCATTATAGGCCTTTTATTATTTGTAATAGTTTTAGGCCTCATGGCCGTCGGACGGGGTGCCGCGGATTCTATTAATTTATGGGAACAGTCACCCTCGAAATTAAAACGTAACCGTTTTGCTTTCGTCCAGGAATGAATAAGTAATGAAGCTGTCCACTTTATGGATCGCCCTGTAAAACAGCTTTACGATTGTTTAGAACCAGTGTTGGAATGGCAACGACATGGCCCACCTGCAAACAATATTTGACGCTGGTATAGCAAATTAAGTGTTTTCTAAAATTGCAGAAATGCGCTGGGTGCAAATCCTGCAAAATTTTTAATATTATACAGGGTGTTTCAAAATTCGCGTGGTGTTATAGAAAAATAATTGGAGATCTTTACGATTTTACGATTGGCCCAATACTTTTTAAGTATCGTGGTTTTAAAAATCTAAAAATGGTAGACTTCGATCACATTGTAACTGTATAATCAGATAGTTAAAATTAACACAAGATGAATTTCTGAAAACAAAAGAAAGTTCACACTATAGTTTTGAAAAACAAGTAGAAAATATGAGTTTTATGAGGTACGTGATCTTGCAACTTGTTCAAATTAGCCAGAAGTAATATTTAGATCAGAGATTTGGGCCATCCTTATAAAACATGGCATGGCAGTAGATATGGCGAATGAGGAGGCCAGACAATTGGACAGCCTCTGCAAATCCATAGCACTAAGTATTTACACAAATGAGGGGCTGTTCCATGGTGCAAAGGATCATATTTTAGTGCACTGTTATAGGTACGTATATAGGAATCCTGAGAGAGATTGTTGCTAGATGATATGTAAATAATTTTTCAGTGTTTTCACTGTGTGAGAAAATATAAATATCATAAAATGAGTGAATAGAATCGATAGAAATGAAGGAATACGTAATCACGCTTACCAGTCGATCACATAACCCCTAACCGAACAGTCCCCTCCATATATTTAACGTAAGTGTTATTGGTGATTTCTAATGTTTCAAAATCACGAAAAATCATAAAGTCACTTTCTCTTTAGTTTTTATTGTTTAACACCATCCTATACCTAAATCCTATAATCCCTCTATAATATACATATGCTAAGTGTTAATAATAATAATAATAATAATAATAATAATAATAATTTATTGTGCCAATTACAGAACAGTAATTCCATTTACAATTGACACATTAATAAACTCACTGAAATGCAAAAATGAACATACCTAATTTTACAAAAACCTAATGTGACGGAAATTGAAAATTGAAAAATTAAACCACTAAAAAGAGAAGTCTACCAATTATGAGTGTACATTCATGTTGGGGAGGACTGCGAACGTACATAGACATATAATATACACAATAAATAATTTATAGTTCTCTATACGCCACCGATTTAATCATATTCCGTTTCATATGAAAAATATCAATATGGGATGATATTCTGTTTGCCACAGAGCACATTCTATACAAAGGTGAACTGATTGAACTATTAGATACAGGAGTAGGTAAATAAAAGACTTCACTACTACGTCTGATTACAGCTGGAACACGGAGGGGAATTCGTGCCAACATGGTAGGATTGATTTCAAGTCCATTGAGTATTTTATATATTTGAAATAATGAAGCTACCTGTCGACGTTTATAAAGTGAATGCTTTTTATATAAGTTCAAAAGATTAATATATGGTTCAAATTTAGGATATACGCCGGTTGCTCTAAAATGAATGTACCGCATAAAACGTTTTTGAATTTTTTCAATCATGTTATTAAATTTGGAGTAAAAAGGACTCCACACTACAGAGGCATACTCCAATACAGGAAGTAAAAACGCAGAGTATAATCGCCATAGCACTGAAACAGTTTTAAAATCTTTAGTATTTCTTACAAGAAAACCGTACACTCGATATGCCTTTTGAACCATTGACTCAATATGTTTATGAAATGATAGTTTGCAATCAAATACAACTCCCAAGTCACGCTTTTGATCAACTTTGCCAATTTCTTGACCGTTAATTGTATACTGATGTACTATTGGTGTTTTCCTTCTAGTAAAAGTAAGACTGGTGCATTTTTGAATATTTAAACGTAAATTATTTTCCTGACACCAATTGTAAACCTCATTTAAAACATTTTGTAATTGAAAGCAATCATTTAATGACGTTACCTCTTTATAGATCTTAAGATCATCTGCAAACATTAAGGTATGACAATTATCCTTCGGAATACATAAAATATCATTCACAAAGATAAGAAAAAATAGAGGCCCCAGGTTAGTACCTTGAGGTACTCCACATTTAACATTAAATTCAATAGAACTTTCCAATTCATAAGTTACAAATTGAGATCGACCTGCAAGGTACGAACGAAGAAATTCAATTAAATTGCTGTGAAAACCAAATAGTTCAAATTTCTTTAACAATATGTTATGATCCACTAGGTCAAAGGCCTTAGAGAAATCAGTAAAGATAACGTCAACTTGGGATTTGATATTAATTATTTCGGAGACATCCTGAGTGAATTGAATTAAATTGGAAGTTGTAGACCTAGCCGGTAAAAAGCCATGTTGATCTAATGAAATTTTAGGTTGCACAAACTGTAATATCTTTTTATACAATATGGTTTCGAAGATTTTAGCAAATGAATTTATTATAGTCACTGGTCTATAATTACAAATATCCGATTTATCGCCTGCTTTATAAATGGGACAAATTTTACCAATTTTCCATCTATTTGGAAAAATTTTAGTTTTTAAGCTTAAGTTAAATATGTGTTGAAGAGGTAGTAATAGATATTCAGCACAGCCTTTGATTATATAAATAGGTATATTGTCATGTCCACAGGATGTTTTACTTTTAATCGAAGTGATTGCGTCTTGAATTTCTTCAATGTTGATGGATTCTATGTTTAAAGTATCGCTAGAAGCTTTTATAAAGGCATGATCAAGATTATCAGCATTATTTGATGCAGAGTGTTGAACTGATGAAAAATAACTTGCAAATGCATTGGCAATCTCTGAGTTCTTACCAAACGATTTGCCCTCGTATTTAAATAATACATGCTGCTGATTGCTGCGTTTTTTATTACTGATATATTTATACAACGATTTTGGGTTTGTAATTAGAGAATCTTGAATTTGGGTGATATAATCCCGATAAGCTTGTTTTATGTCTATTTTAATCTTTCGTCGTAAGTAATTATAATTGTCAAACTGTTCTTGATCTTTCGTTTTATTGAACTTTACTCTAAATTTGTATTTCTTTTTAATATCACGTATGATTTCCTGAGTGAACCAAACAGGATACTTTCTTTTCCGATACGAGATCTTGGGTAAGTTAAGTGTCTTTATCATAGTATTTAACAGTATTAGGCCGATATTGATCTTATACGGATGAGGATACATTTTGTGGCTGAGTCCTATTACGCCGAGGCTAATAAATTATCTACTAAGACAGGCCAGTTTTAAGATATATGAATTTAATATAAATAAAACTTACTATTAACCTCAGTCTCGCACGTAATTTCGTAGTGTAACAACGGCTACAACGGCCGTGGCAAAAATGTCAGATCTGTAATTGTTAAAAAATGTTAAAGTAGGCAAATGTCATTACATATATCATTCATTGGACACTATTTCAGTTAAGTAATAAAGCCATTACACCACTAGTGGTGTAATGGAAGTCCTTATCCAAGCAGGTGTAGATAAAATAAATTTCATAATTAACGCTTTCTATTTAAAAACAATTGAAAATTTGATGGATGGCATAACCAAATAAGCAACAATAATTATTCAAGTACTTAAGAAACATAACCCTACAGTTACTATGTTGATATAACTTTTTTGCTTAAAATTGCACAAGGAATATATACCTAAAGTTTGGCAGATTCTCCACAGGACACACTGTATAAACGTTATATCTGACAAACTGCACTAACAGATTGATCAATATTCGATAGCTTTTATAATTTCGATGTGTATCTCGTCGGGTAGTGGGGAGTTATTTGTTTTTGCTCTTTTTAGGGCTCCTCATGCTTCGTCTTTCAGTATCGGTAGTATAGGTAATTCTTCATGACTCGTTCTCTTTGTGCCTCATCTGGGAAAAGTTGTCAGTTACTATTTGTTACTCTCTGTTAATTCTATCACAGTCATGTTCATCTTTTTTATTTTTCTTCTCATGCATCATAATGAACATTTTTCCATTCATAGATTTTTTCTTCTTTATGTGTTTTTCTATACAACAATATTCTTGCTAATTTGATGTGCCTTTTATTTTATTGTTGCTCATTTATGTCAAGTTTCAGTTTCATCTTTTACTTTCTTACATTTTTTAGCTATTACAGTTTTTACTTTCGAGTTCTGTATTTTGTGCCAATCTACTTTTATTACATTAATTTTACTACGAGCAGATTATGGTCTGAATTTAATTGTCGGATCGGGGATATGTTTGAACCCTCTTAAGGCTGGTTTTACGTATATCTCTGGTTTATGAAGGCATAATGTATTGTGATGGTCTTAGGCCCACGACCCGATTCTGCTTGCAGTACAACTTAAGAAACAAGTCAATAAGCACAGAGTTGGGGTGTTTTATGTAACGCGAAATACTAAGCTTAAATTTCAATTAGTAAATGCATTGGAAAAAAGGTGCACGATTAATAATTGAATTGAGTAAAGAAACCAAAGGGCAAAGCTTGTTTTTCACAGGGTTGAAGTTGACGTTCAAATTAATTAAATATTAGGTTTGTGCAGAATGAATGGCCGAGCCGAAAGAAATCAATAGTCACAAAAAGGTTTGCGAAGTGCATGTCAATGAAGCGTAGATTTCAATATAGCTAAGCAGGGAAATTGTGAGCAATCTAAAAAAAGGTATAGGAAGCCAGAAGGAAATAATAATACGTTGCAAAGAGCAAATAAGAAGTCAGGCAGCAAGACATAAAAAATCAAGTGAAGAGCAGACAGATTGACATAAAAAGCAAGTGAAAAGCAGACAGAAGGAGATGGAAAAACAATTATTAAGAAATGAACTCTATAAAATAATCAGTGCAATTAACGCGAGTGAAATAGAGCAGAGTAACTAATAAAACGTGTTTGTGGCGCAAAGTGACCTTTTAAAATTAAGAAATGGACAATATTTTAGTTATAAGAAATTTGTAAATATAATTTGTAATCAAATTCATTTCCATAATGTATTTAATTTGATCAAAACCAATTTCCGGTGCCTTGGTAACCATAGTAATAGATTATATTTTGTTTTTAATAACGGAAATAAGGGAGAACAAATGAATAATTAAATTAAGCTCGACATGTAGTTTTGTGCTCCACTTCAATTAAAGTTTTCATGTAATAAATTAACATATTTCGAGCTAAAAAGTATATCATTGTGTTAAGCAAGTGTCGAAGTTTACTTGGGGACGTTTGTGGCGATTTCCCCAATCAATAAAATTAAATTTCCACCGAGAGCACCTACGAGGTTGCCGGTAACCATCCACATCAGGATTCCGATGTTGAATTCCGGCCAAAAATAGGGTCCAAAGCCAGGGATTTCTACTGCAACGCATCAGGCAGGAGTGGAGGAGACCGACCAACAGAAAAAACACCGGAGGAAACCGTTCCAGAGGAAGATACCAGCTGGGGCCCCTTTCCCAACATTGCGAAGAACACACCAAATATCAAGGTATTGTTTTAACGTAACAGTATCAGTGTTAGTATCGGGAAATTTGTGTGCATACGAGACCAGACCTTGCTTATCAAGATTCAAGTATATCCTATCATCCAGCAAAGGCGCAATTAAAATGAAAAGCATTTTCCCAAATTTGAGATTAGGCGGAGATAAAACAATTGCGAGATTCAGACGGCGTCCCTTCTGACGTCATATAACAAATTAATGCAGGAAACAAATGATAATAATAACCGCCAAAGCGCTACGATTTAAATAAATACTTTTTCGAATGTTCACAAATTTTGATTTTAAAGTCAACAACGCTTACTGCACGATACGAGCCATTTTGTAGATTTTGACAGTATTGCATACATTAGCGACTGCGTATTGGAACTAATTCGGGTGCATAGTAGCGCACCAGATTAAGTAAAAATTACAATTTATTAGGAATTCACCCCTGGAAATAGAGTTAATTGTTCTACTGAGCTAGCGTTTCGATAATAAATTGCAAATAGATAAAATATTAAAAGGGCATAATACCATTTATTTTGGGTCAAGTAAATAAAAATATACACAACAGCATACAATTTTTAATCAGTCTAAAATTAAATAAAATTTTATTAACACCACAAAAGTGAATTAATAATTATTAGAACAAACCATAGCATTTATATATGACTCCGCAACGTGGGGCAAAAGCGAATTAATATTAAAACCAAAACCATAGCAATATCTGGGTTCTTTATATGACCTGGCGTTTGTTATTCTCGAATCCAAATTGTAATTATAGTAATATATTTAAGCAACACAATAATCCAATTACTGCAGTATATAATAAAATGTAGCCGGAACATTAAACAGGAAACTTTCCTGTAATAGATCAGATCTTCTCCATTAAATGCAAAGAATAATATAAGACTTTAATAGACATAACCTAGCATTTTATAATTAAGTTGCAGTAACAAAATATTTAAAAATTTATTGAAAATTTGAACACTGGTGATTAATTACTTTTAATAGTTATTTCTACCACGACTAGCTAAAGTGATACTTTTTTGCACGCCTGAGAAAATTTAAATTTCACAAGTGCAAAAAAAAACTTTAGATAAGCGTTTTATACATAATTTTTTCGACTACCACATATTTATGCTAAAGATTATAGAACGTCCACGTCATTTCAAATTGAAAACTCATTAAAAATCATTTTAGTTACACTTTCATTGTTTTAAATTGAAAACTAACCAAATTTAATACATAGTTTGGACAGATGTGTGCAATAAAGTGACAGAGTGTACAATAACATAGCAACATGCTTTTGACAAATGTAAAGTGTCAAATAATAGCCTTCTTTAGTAAATGGTAGTCGATTTTTTTTAAAGGTATTTAAGATGACTACTAGGAAAGGCGAAAATTTAAAATTTAAATGGAAATTTGGCCTTTCTTGGTAACATTTACTTTGTTATGTACTTTTTATGTACTTTTATATAGCATTCTGTGCATAAATGGGGTCTTAAGATTAGATTTTTTAATTCTTGTGTTTTGGAATTTTTGCCGTACGAATAATAGACCGCCACAAAAGTTTTTAAATTATCTCAGATTCTCTTAACCACGGCCAGCGTCATATACATTGTTAATCGACTAATTTCTGTCTTAATCAAAACAGCACTTGATATCAAGTGATTGGCTGTAGGTTTCTCGTGATTTCTTTTAAATCAGTTGCTTGAGCTTTACGACATAATGTCAATGTCTAAAATATAATGCAAGTGATTTTTAAGAATTAGTGTTTATTTTAATCTGCCATCAAAAACTAGAAATTAAATGGACTATTCAATTCACCTGTCATCTGTCAAAAAGTGACCAATGAAAATCCAGAATTCTGACGTTTCTTGACCAATCAAAAAAATATCAGTGGATATATCTTCCTAGAAGGTATTCAAGTGACTATTTTTAACAAATGCGATTTTTATTAGAAAAAGTCAATATTAGTGTTCTGTTACTATAGAAATTGCGTAGTTTGTTGCTAGATTTACTGAAAACTAATTTGAAAAAGTAGTTTGGTTCATTAAATAGTCCCTCGAATACCATTCTTAGTCAAAGTTAAGTAGATTATTTTTGCGGTGGTATCACTACTCATGTCCATTGCGCTTGGGATTAGGACTCGTGCTAGCGCACTCGTCCTAATCGTACCAAAGCGCAATGGACATTCGTGACACCACCGCAAAAATAGTCGACATAACTTTGACTACTCATAGTATTATAAGTGAATATTTTGACAAATCAACATGTACGAGTATCAACGTGAGGTGCACCTTTAATTTAGAAAAACTTTCAGCAGTCCACGAAGCCTCAACAGTACTTTAGATACGAAAATCGATAATTACAGTACAATTAAAGTTCCATTATGGTTTCAGTCGTGTTTACTTTACTCACAAGTTAATTCTGTAGCACATTACCATTGCTAAACATTGGGTAAATAAATTATTGCAGGGACTTTTAATACAACCCAACTTGTTTAACCCACTTCCATCCCCGCGAAACTTGTTTAGAAGTTTGGTTATGCCCCCCGCAATAAAAATTTAAATTACAAAGAGGGAGATCCTCAAAAGTCTGGTCGCAACAGCCATAAACCAGGGAAGTAGTTTTTTACAGTTATACCCTTGTGAATATTCGTGGTAAAACATCGGAATTTTATACTCGACATTGTAAAAAGTAAACCGAGCTCAACCCTCTTTAAAGCGCTTTTAGAGGTGTCGGCGGCTCTTGTTGCCGCGGTGCATCGGGGTTATAAATGAGCAATGAAGCCGCAGAACAAAAAACCTCTAATATAAAACTATATTTCTCCCGGTAATCCGTAAATACAGGGGACCGGAGTTATTAGCATTTTATGGCGTCATAGCGCCACACTTAGCGGAAACGTCTCGGAACGCCCAAAACTCGGCGGCTCGGCTCAAAACGCCAAATTGCCCCTTGTAAAACCATAAGGATTTGTATTGCTGATTAGGTCCACTAATTGTTCTCCGACTCTTCTTCCCGAGATCGGCAAACCGTCGGGACTTTCTGGGCGAGCGCGCCGACATGTTGAAAATTATATGTTTGAGTTCCTGTGTTTTATAGGTACCTTATAGTAGAAATACGAAAATATTTTCATTGCTAAGGAACAATAGAATTATGGAAGAACATAGCTATTCGGATATATGTTACTCCTATAGACTCTTTTGTTTTATAAAATATTTGGTAGCCGGACGTATTTTATAAAATTCGTTTATATTATGCTATAGATAAACGCAACGAAAGAGGACACCTTCTGGTAAACTTTGCACTACAGAATAATATGTAGATAGGGTTACCAACACTGTCATTTTGACCCGAATATTTCGGGTTTGGCAATCTTTCTTCGGGCTTCGGGTTTTCAATAAAATGCTTCGGGTTAACTACATACATTTTTTTTTAAATATCTGAAATTTTTTTCAGAAAAATGTAGTTTCGTAATAGTTCACTTAACATCCAAGATGGATTGAACATATTTTTTATGGAATGTAAAAAATAGTTTTTTTTTCTTTAATTCCTATGATTTACAAAAGCCGAGAATTACGCTATGTGTAACGGGCCAGCTGGATCCTTTACAGATAATGTTCATTTTCATACTTAAAGTTTAATATTGTATTTTATGTAAACAAATGCTTGCAAAGCCGGCCCTGAGCTGGACGTGTATTGTAAATTTTTGTTTTCGAGAGTGCAGCAAGAAACACACACTTTACGCGGGATGCGGGGATTTTACATTCATGCAAATTTAACAGAAAATGCGGCATCCTCACGCAGCTTCTGAGAGCTGCATGGGTTTGCCAGATTGGAATGTATAGTACGTGGTTTCGCCCAGGGAGATATAAGTTAATTTGAAATGGCCTAAAAGAACTTGGCAGCTAACGTTTGCTGCAAACAGTGTTAAAGTGCAGCGAACCAGTATTTGCAAATTCTGCCAACGCATTTTCCGAGTGTATATGTAAGTGCACCCATTGTGCTATATTTAAAAGCTTATTTAAAGCGTCAACTTTGAGAGGAGCAAATTCAACTGTCCTTACGAGGCCTGCACGCGACCAGTGATTCCCAGCATAATGTCCGCCAGAAGCGGGTGATGCAATTACGGCATGCCGTTTCCAAGGGTATTCAGCAGTTAGTTCTAGTTAAAATGTTTGCAGAGCGGGTTGCGTTTAACTGCAAGCTTTTTGCTTACGAGTAGCCTCAATCTATACAGGTGTAGAAATGCTTTACGCACCATAGGGATTTCAATGGTAATTTCTTCATATGAAAATATTTGCTTCCCTAATTATTTTAGAGCAAACTTGTATTGAAGCCTGTCAAATGTAACGGCAACCAAATAAACTGCAAACTAATTTGTTGAGATGATTTAGTAATTTCAAGGCACCGCTGATTTGTCTAAAAATGGTATTTTATTTCTTTAAATTTTCGGTTTCCCGAAATGTAAAATGACAAATTCTGGCTTAAATGGATACAGAATTTTTTTCTCTACAAAAAACTTCAATACAAGTTTGCTCTAAAATAATTAGGGAAGCAAATATTTTCATATGAAGAAATTACCATTGAAATCCCTATGGTGCGTAAAGCATTTCTACACCCTGTATAGCACGTAGGTTGTTTCAGTTCTTTTGTATTTTTATGCATGTTTTTTTGTTTTTATATGTATTTTGAAGTCAATACATGATGTAAACAATGCTGCTTCTTTGTGCATTGTTTAAAATTAAGTTTCTGTCCAACCAGAATTATAAGGGGAACCAGATTTCTGTTTTGGCAGATAGCGATCTTGCATAAGTGACTAACTGAAATATTAAGCCAGTTCCATGTTCGCTGAGCTAGCTAAGGAAGAAAATGGGTAAATATTTAAATATTAAAGCGTACGAGACGTCTTGTTCAAATTTAATGTATCCACGAAGGGGTAAAAAATTTCCGTATTTCATATGCTACTTAAAAAATATAAAATTATTTTAGGAATTATATCTTTATAATGTAAAAAACTATTTCACCTTGCACTTTTTTATTAATTTTATCACACCTTTTTTCTCCCCCAAAAATCATCTTCTTCGGGTCAGCATTGGCTCAATTTTGGTAACCCTATATGTACATCATGAATACCTTCTTTAATAAAAAGCCTCAAAACAAGTGGACGTGGAGAAGCCCAAACAGTTTAACAAAAAACGAAATTGATTTTGTCATAAGTGATAACAAGACGGTAGTAAAAGACGAATCTGTCATTTCAGTTTTCGTTGTTGATTGATCTAGGTCCTGAAGAAAATGGTACTCATAATTGAGAGTTGGAATCAGCTGTCTCGGAGGCAAAATACTTCTGGGATTGGGCACTTGCAAATTCGGTTGCAAATCTTTGTTGATAAAAATGGTGGGCATATTAAGTCATAGCTTTAAATAGCATATTTAATAATTATTTCGAACGTTTTTGTTATTGTATTTCATAAAGTTCCAAATACTAAATGTTTTTAAAAACATCATTTTTTGTATGCCTTTATTTAAGCACGCGCAACTTTGAATTAGTACTATCGCTTTGAAGTAAAAGTGCTTTATTCCATCTAGAAAGATTGAGCTTTTCTATGGTATAATAACCATTTAAAAATATCAATGACTTACAACTATATATATATATATTTCTTATTTGTTAATAGAAAGTCAATTTCATTTTCAATTTGTTTATTGGGATTACGCACCCATCTCCATTTCCTATATGCCTCTTTGCATCTGTATTCCATGTGTTCATTATACAGAGTGTCTCAAAAGGAATGGGACACCAATTGGTTTCAGATTTCTTACGTTATAATAATCCGATTAAACCTAATAGGTATACCTTAGTACAAAGTATCTCCAGTAAGAAGTTATAAAGCCTTGAAGTTCATTTATTTCTACAAATGTAAATAAATCAATTTCAACTTCGGTACACATCATTACTATTATGTGCTGTACTAATTTTATTTTATTCCGCACTCCGCCAATAGCCGTTAGGCGAATTGTAGGCGTCACTGTACATTTTATGGGGACTTCCAACCCCACTAACGACTGTCATGATGTTATTATGACAACCGGGACCAACTTTTTTCCGTGGCAGCCGTACCACGAGTTGCCGGGAGAAGCAGCCGTGGAACTCCCATCCAAATTCTGACCAGAGAGAGTGTTGCTTAACTCTGCTGATCGAACGTGGACGCTTGTTCAAGCTACACCACCCGGGACCTAATGTATATATTTTGTAAACTAGACTAGAATGTAAAAGGCACTTTACCTATCTGCAAGATCTTGTTTTAAATCTAGCTCTCTTATCTGTAACATTTTATAAACTTTAGGTTTTTATCTGAAGAGTAACTAAAAAGCGTAAGAATAAGGTATTCTTAGTTCAAAATCATAAAAGCAACCGTTTGCCTTAAAACTTCCATCAATGGTTTTTGGTTGTCAATAAAACGTGCAATTATCAAGTAGCTATAATCACAAAAACAATGGGTAGTGATCGTAATCTAGTAAACAACAATGACAAGTCAATTAATCACGTTGATGACATAGAAAGTTGTACTTTTGTGTTTACGAAAATGCAGCAATATAACCAATTCTCTAATGCTGAAATGTTCGTTATGTCTTGGAATTTTCGTAAAAATAGAGAAAAAAATTTCCATGTAACCAACGTCATTAATTGATATATGTTTTGTTATTATTATTGTCTACTTTCTGCACAACTCAGCTGCAAAGCTATTTGTGTTGAGCTGCAGGTTCTTCTTTTCTTAAGACATCGAGCATTAGTAAACGCAAACATCTCCAAACGACTTTCGATGTAACGTGCGACAAGCTATAGTGCTCAATTTTGTAATATTTAGGTCTTGCTATAATTTTATAATTGATATCATCCTTTGTTTTACTGGAATTATAAATTACATAGGTATTTATTACTGCCACGTCAAACATTCCATAACAAATTCTCATGGGCTATCGGTGTGTTTAAAGGAAACTGTTTTAGAGTAACAGATTGACCATATACCGTATGTCCACAGGAGTACGCACCATAGAGATAAAATAATGCTATTAGAATATAAATATCAACCAGTGCTGTGACCACTTGTACAATTTATAACAATATTGTTTCATACAGTGGCGAGTCAGAAGCCAGAAAACAACGTTTTAGCGTGCCGGCAATCACAGCATTAGCCGATCTTTTCTATTCTATTAGGTTATCCCTATGGTGCGTCCTCCTGTGGACACACGGTATATCTATCTATTCCTTGTTTGGAAGAGTTCCGTCCGTACTATGGAAAGGGCAAATACGTCAAATTGACATCAAGGCACCCTACTTTTATCTAACTAATGTACAGGATATCTAGCCCCGGATTCTGCAGTTTTCCCCCCACTTCTATGACTGTCGCGACCGTATTTGCTGTCGTTACTCACACAGTATTTTTGTTCTGTGACATAAAATAAATTTATAGTTAGAGTCGACTGTGATTCGTGTTCTGTAAGTGGTAACGCCAAATTGGAACGGACATAACTTTATAAAATATTAGTTTTTTATTGTTGGTGATTGATTTCACATGTTTTCTAGTTTCAGGGATCTAAGTTATCTTAATTTAGTTTTCAGTGTTAAAGTGTAAGTAACTGAAGCAGTTTATGTATTCCAAGGTTTTTTTTTCTATAACAATTTTGCCTCTTATTGGTTGATCAACTTTGAAAGCTAACGCTTTCGTCGATATGATATTAAGTTTCTGCGCTACGTAAATTTTCGTTATTGGCCATTAGGTTGCTACTATAAAGTCATGTGTAGTTGTGTAGTGAAATGCGTTTATTGTATTCTCTCAATCTTCTCTATAATAGCTTCGGTAACAGAAGAAGTTCCTAAAAAAGAAAATAGACAGTCAACAAAAAATATTTTTGAAAATCCTTGGGTTTTAAACCTTTCTTTTTTCAACCGTCGATTCAGTAGAAATAAAAAACAAGAACGAATATGAAACATTTATTGTATAGAAAATGTATGTACATCTCTCAGCTACATTTCTACATAATGGTCATTTCGATGAAGTTACTTATCATACCGTGGCACGAGTTTCTCTATGCCCTCCACAAAGAAGGTTGCCGTCTGGACACTTACCCAACCGCTCACGTTGGTTTTCGACTCCTTTAATTTGTCTACCATTCTCGCAAACAGCCGTCGCTCATAAATTGTACTCATATGACAATGAATTTCGGCTGCATTATGCTTTTCAGCGTTGAATTTTCAGCCAAAAGAAAGCGAATTACGGCTTGCTGTGGCCGCCAAGTGTGAAATGCGCGCCGTAAACTATAATTAGCTTTCGTCTGGCTGAAGGCACACACTCTGAAGGGCATAATGTACCTAAAATTATTCGTCAGATACTTTCAGTTTATTAGTGACGGCTGAGTGTAAGAATGGTGTGGAAAAATTCAAGAAAGACCTGAAATCCAACGTGAACAGTTGGCTGAGTGACAAGGCCATAGAAAACGTAATACCACGGTATGATAAGTGCCTTCATTAAAATAGTGATTATGTAGAAATGTAGCTGAGAGTTGTACTTATATGTTCTATGCAGTAAATATTTTATATTCATTCTTACTGAATCGAAGGTAAACATTTCTGTAGACATTTTTTGAACTTAGCACTGAAGGTTGAGTAATAAAATTGAACCATTTATAAAAATGGTTACTATTTTGCAATAACATTGAATACAATTTTTACACAATAATATTAAGCGCTTAATGAGTTTCAATACAAAACTTTTTTTTTCCTAAAATATGTGGTAAATACTCGAATTTAAAGAAAACTACTTAATTATTTGTAAGGATTTTAAAGCTGTGTGTGAAACATATTTTTCTAGCAAGCTAATTGTTTGTCACTAATTCCGACGCACTCCGTACGTGGGTCGATGCAAAAGCACGTGTCAGAAAACCATCGATCCGCCGTTCCGGCGCAATCCGAGTTTATTTCAAGCATACGTAGACAATATGGTCCCCGGAGAGCCCTTGTAGATGATTGCGGTGCGGCTTCACCAACGTGGCCGAAAGAAAATTGTTGTTTCCAAACCACCCAGTTCCGGTATTTACCTTTGATGCAACTCCGGCATTGTTGAGGTTTATTTTTGCCGGAAATGGAGCTCGGTTTCTTTTGTTGCTGGACATTTGCGCCGTAATATTATCTGTGCCGTCGAGAACCGCATTTATATCCACTGTTCTACAATATTGTACCTTCTGCAGGATGCTTACTTTTGTTTCAGCTGGAAGGGGGTGTACAGAATTTCTCGATATTCAGTTAAGCTACAGTCACAGGCTATACAGTCTGTTTGATTTGATGTGAAAGCCGATAGCGTCTATATTACCATTTTTCTAATACGCTTGTTAGCTAATTTTTAACACTGACTTATGATAAAAAAATTATAAAGACTGTGTATAAATTTGGCAATACTTTTTGAGGCACATATTAAAACCGAATTAGAAAGGTGCAGCAAATGTCAAAAATCGCACATAAAACGGAGTCGTATCTGGATTCGTTATTTGTCCGATGTGTGTTCGCTTTTTCGAAATTTTTAATTTTGACTACAGCTTCGGATAGAACATAAAAACGTAGATTTGGGATGTCTGAAGAACCAACGTCCTACTTCGGAACATGGACAAAATGGCGGGAACATTTTGATATCTGCATTTCTCAACCTGTTTATATTTTCGGATTTTTTAAAATTTTAACTCCAGATTTGTATAGAAGATGAAGAAGTATAATAGGAATGTATTTAAGAACCACCCTTCCATCTCGTAAGAAATAAGTACAAATGGCGGATAAATTAAAAAATCTGGTGTGATACACTCACACAACTTCCTTTTACAGTAATCTTATAATTAGTCAAAAATTTCATTTTTAATTTCTAAGCATTTGTCAAAAATTTTTAAAAATTACAAATTCTATAAAAACGTTACAAAATAGAGCGTTAGTTGAAGAGACAAATTTTCTCTAGAATTTTAAGGTGAATTCGAAAATGTAATAATATACTAGGTATTTTATTTAAAATAGGAGTTAATAAAAAAAATTGAAAAAAAACAAAAGAAACCCACTTTAGAAGTATTCAACTGGAAAATCACCTATCTCACATCAATACACATTAAAAATGTAATAAAAATGTAAAGTTTAAAAAAAATCGTTAGAGCCGTTTTTCAAAAAATCGAAAAAAACTGAAAAATCACAAGAGTAAACGCCTACTTCCGGTTACGCGATTTTCTTTGAAAGCTTGCTGTCTCATCTACATAGTACAAAAAACTTATATATGAAGTTTCAACGCCATACCTCTTTTAGTTTTTGAGATATTCTGTTCACAGACAGACACACAGACACACACACAGACAGACAGACCAATGAAAAAAAAATATGTTTTTTGAGTTCAGGGGACTCTAAAACGTGAAGATCTGTTGAAAACTCAATTTCGAATTTTTGGGGTGAATCCAATACTTCTTTTATCGTAAAAGGAAGTAAAAAAGAAAAAAAAATATATATATATGCTGTCTAGGAGTTCGTCTGGTAATGCCAGGCTTGCCGTTTTCAAATATTTGTTGTAATGAGGTCTTTGCTTAAAATGTGCAGAACCACATATTACTGTTTTATGTCCTAGAAAAAAACGAGAAGTGCTCAAGTTATATGTGTAAATTGTAGAAGAAATCATCTAGCCAACTATCGAGGGTGCATTCCAGTACAAACAACTACCTACAACAACAAAATTAAAAAAGAGCGGAACGTTGCAGAAGGTAGTACAATCCGCATAAAATACCCTGCATAACAGAGAACAAATTGCAGCAACTGGCCAACAACAGCAAAATGTAAACTAAATATGTTATTCGACCACACACACAAAACAAACAAACAAAAATTATGAGGAAATTGACAAAATAACTGAGTATACAATATTTAAACCATGCTATTTAACGCCAAGCCATAATGGCACAAGTTTTAAAACTAACATTATGAAACGCCAAAGGCTTGCATCAACATGTACAAGAAATTAAAATATCCTTGCAGCGACATGAAATTGATATAATTTCAATTGCGGATACGCATTTTACTACAATTTTTTTTTGAAAATTCCGTTTATATCATTTACGGCACGAACATTCCGATATCACAGGCCAAGGGGGTAACGCAGTTAATAATAAAATAAAGCAGTGGAAACATAGGTATATGTGTAGACGACATAATTATCAAGTAATCACTATTATTGTTGCTACTACTCGATAGCAATAACAATTTTAGTCGTATTTTGTCTACCCAAAACATAATGAACATTTCAATTCGATCATTGCTTTAAACTTTTAAAGCAATAGCTTTACTAGTCGGCGGTAATTATAACTCCAAACACATCGATTGGGGTTCAAACCTTACAACTAGCAAAGGTTAAACATTATTAGTCTCAGTCAGTGTAAATAACTTGTATTAACGACAGGTGCATCAACATTCTGCCCAACCGACAACAGAAAAACGAAAGAAATAGGTACTGGATGAAATTCATAGAAAAACTTAAGGAACTAATTGATATTACGGTTCCTTTAAAAATTAAAAACAAGTGAAACACACAATATATAAATCGAATAATGCTATTCAAAGTACCCCTTAGAAAGCACACCCAGTTCAAGTGAAAAAAGCAATTAAAGAAAAATGTGCAATAACCGTTGCTAATGATGACTAATAAACGCAAAATAAGCGAAACAATAGAGAACAGCCAGAACAACGGAGAACCAAAAGGATTAAATATCCACTTAATCAATACAAGACCATTCTATTAATTAAAAGCCAGAGAAACCAGCGACTATTCACTATGGAAAGCAACAGACAAAATCATACAATCGCAGCAATCAACATCAACATCAAACGGCCAAGGAACCTGGTGCAGAAATAGCATAAAACATGTATTTGTAGAACAACTTAGTCGAAAAAGAAACAAAGAAAAAAATAAAAGGAAATTGTGGCCGGTAAATCCCCATGACAAGTAACAAGCTTCAAAGGGGCCCGGTTGCTCAGTGGATCGTAGATTGAAATAAAATGGGGTTCGCTTGCTATTGTCAAAATAATAGGGCCTTGGAAGATATAGGAATAAATTATTGATATTTCAGGACACCATCTTGTGGGTTGGATGCCAACAATAGACTTGAGGTTGCACCAATACAGCCTCTTTGGCGATGGGAAATATTGTGCGGTACTTAGTTTCGAGAGTTGGGATATACCTAGCTTCGTGATCTCTGCACTAACTTATTTGATTTCGAAATGCGCCGAACTGCACTGCGCTTTACAAAATTAAATCAAACAGTGGTAACAGGAACTTTGTTAAGATAAAATTCATAACATTATATTTTAGCAGGCAGGCATTGCAGCTGTGATCGCAAGAAAGACGTGTGACCAAAGCAATTCCTAAGAATTCTACCAGCTTCTCGTGATGTTATGACGCGCGATAAAAGAACTCTTCACAACCGAAGAAGAAATTACACAGGGAAAAACAATATTGCTAGACTAACGTATAGGGTTGAAAGCGTTACTGTACAGGGATATGCCCCAAAACCTACGTCACCACGACAAACTTGTAAACATACACTAAAAAGGGTTTTTGCACATAAAAAATATTTCAAATTACCGGAAAATTGCACATACAATATTAGATAATAAACATATACAGGGCATTTAAGGGTTTAGAAGGTTTAACCCGCGGTCGGCTATAATGGCAGTTCCAAAGATGTCGACGGTTGAAATTTGCGGGATTCTACACGCTATTTAGGAGAAGCTTCTCGAAAGGGATTTTGTCGAGATACAGGAATGGTTGCGAAACGATGGATTGATATACCGCGTGTCGATGGTACCGCTGATATACAAGACTTCTTTGAATGTATCCGTACATCGGTCGATAAAAAATTTCGTGAAACTTGAAAATGAAACGGGACACAGAATTTCATATACATAGGCTGAGTTTTTAGCAGCTAAATATGTTCGATAATTGTAATTTTCCTAAAATTGGCATGGCAAGGCTTTCCCAAATAGTTATAATCACTAAACAGTAGCGGTCACCTGCGCATGACCTCCCTGCTTGAAGTTAATTCTCGGAGTGCCGATCGACAAAACTAATAACCGACCCCTCTACTGAGGTTAGCGATCATAATAACGATTCTCAGTTTGTCGACCGCTGTGCGAAAGTGTGATTTCGTAGTCTATTAGTTTAATAACTTCTTCAATCACGATGTCCTCTTTTTGCCACGTCTTCGAGAGCCATTGTTTTTTACCCTTGCATAATGAGTTGCAGGAGTTAGTACTTCTCACCACGTACAACGCGTCCAAACTAAAGTATGATCAAAAATTCATTTCATCTAGTATGGCTATGGAACAGTTCCTGATATATGAATGCAACTACGTTTACACTTAAATGTCAAACTTGACATTTGACTTTTATAGTTATTTATGAATTAAGGGCATTATTATGATGTTTATGCGCGAGGGCGACGAGTTTAAAAGGTCGAGGGCCGCTAGGCCCGAGAGTTTTTAAGTCGCCAGAGGGCATAGACATCAAGTAATGCCCGTGGTACATACAATATTTTATGTCTTACCCCCAGTTCTATACCTTGGAGAACAATAATTTAATATTGATATGATTGAAGTTTATCGTGACGAGTGGTCTGTGAATTTGGTAACTAGGGAAAGTATCTAAACAACCAAAAGTTTGTTTTGCACAAAACGCTGACAGAACGAAATACAAAATGATGAATAACGGAGAAATTATTGAAATTCCCAAAGAAATTCTCAAAAGAGCAGCGAGAGCAACGGAAAATATATTACCCCGAAAGTCAAAAGGATTGTACGAAGTGGAATTTGACAAATTTCAAGAATGGATGGTAGACAATGGTGTTGCACTCATTAATGAAACAGTTTTGTTGGGATATTTTGAAGAATCGGTATGTCTCACACTGTTATTATCATTATGGTAATTTGTTTACTTATTTACAGTCTGGAAAGTTTGCTGCAAACTCGCTCTGGACAAAGTTTTCTATGCTCAAGAAAACAGTACTACTGAACCAAAATATTGACATTGGAAAATACCCCAAGTTAGTAGCTTTTTTAAAACAAAGATCTAAAGGATATGAACCAAAAAAATCGAAGGTTTTAACTCGAGAGGAAGTGATAAAGTTTATTCAGGAAGCACCAAACGAAACGTTTCTGATGATGAAAGTGGCGCTGTTATTTGGTGTGTTTGGAGGTTGCAGGCGGGAAGAATTAGTGAATATGTTAATTAATCATATAGACGACAGGGGTGAAGTCATTGTTGTGACCATACCCGAAACAAAAACCGACAAGAAACGTATTTTTACCATTATTGATGACGAAACAATGGGTTCTTTGAAGCTAATAAGAAAATATGGATTGTTGCGACCACAAGGCTTACGGAGGTACTTCGTAAATTATAGAAACGGCCGCTGTTGTGCTCAGGTTGTTGGAAAAAATACATTTGGAAAGATTCCTGCTACCATAGCTAAATATTTAAATTTGAAAGATGCCGACCAATACACAGGTCATTGTTTGCGAAGAACATCAGCCACCTTACTAGCGGACGCAGGAGCCAGTATGACTACATTAAAAAGACATGGCGGCTGGAGGAGTTCGAGCGTTGTGGAAGGATATTTAGAAGACAGTATCGCATCCAAAAATAAAGTCGCCAAACTTCTAGCTGGAGGGTCTTCAATATCAAATACCGCAACCTTACAATTAGACGGGAAAAGTGTTTCTATTACTGGTACATTTAATAATTGTTCTTTCATTGTAAATGAAAATAAATAAAATGACAAATGTCAACTTCATGTTTGTATTGTATTAATCTATTTAAAACTATAGCAACCCTTAATGCCCTAGAGCATAATCATCCTTTTTATGCCCGCGTATCGAAGTTGTTAAGAGCTAATAAGATACTGGTAAGACATAAAAACCAATTCTGTCCAGCTTGGTTATGTTTTGACATTTAGTGTCACTTTTATATAAAAATTTAATATTTTGCATTTCTTATGTACTTCGTACTCTAACCAGCCATACTTGTTCAGCAAAACATCACTTTTCTAAACTTGTTGCGTAATATACTATGAATGCGTTTTAAAACTGAAAATAATCTTTCGCAGATGTGTTTGAAATCGGGAGCGTTGTGAATATACGGAGTAAAATTCGACATTCAGGTAGATGTCCTGGGATTTTTTCTCCTTTTTGCATTTCAATACACTTCTTGAGTTGTTTGGTAATACAACCCCATTACTGCCAGGATTTGAATTTTGTAAATAACATTGAAGATGAACTAGCTCTTCTATTACTTCCTTTTCGATGTCAATGCAAAATGCTTGGCTAATTGCTAGCCCTTTTTCTTGCAATTCTGCAGATAAGTAATCTACAGTAAAAATAGTCCGGTATAATTAAAAAAATATTTTTTTTCTATTTTGTTAAATATTTATTTTTAAGCGGAGTTGGCATTTTTTAAAATGGGATTTGGCCCCCTTTTGTATTGGCGCCCTTAGGCACGTGGCTACATGTGCCTAATGGATAATACGGCCCTGTGGTATTCGCAATACAGATTGGAATTTTGAAGGTGTTACTGATGTTGATACTGCAGTAGATATCTTTTACAATGTATTGTATAATGTGTTGGACGAAGCGGTCCCTAAAACTAAAAATCTGGTGTGATACACGCACACAACTTCCTTTTACAGTTATCTTATAATTAGCCAAAAATTTGATTTTAAATTTTTAAGCATTTGTCAAAAATTTTCAAAAATTACAAATTTTACAAAAACGGTACAAAATAGAGTGTTACTTCAAAAGACAAATTTTCTCTAGAATTTTAAGCTGAATTCAAAAATTTAATAATATACCGGGTGTTCTATTTAAAATAGGAGTTAATAAAAAAAATAGAAAAAAAACAAAAGAAACCCATTTTAGAAGTATTCAACTGGAAAATCACCTATCTCATATCAAT
Source organism: Agriotes lineatus (assembly GCA_940337035.1). Taxonomy (NCBI): domain Eukaryota; kingdom Metazoa; phylum Arthropoda; class Insecta; order Coleoptera; family Elateridae; genus Agriotes; species Agriotes lineatus. The sequence continues at coordinate 78,315 of CALNHX010002248.1, read as the reverse complement.
ACACATTAAAAATGTAATAAAAATGTAAAGTTTAAAAAAAAAATCGTTAGAGCCGTTTTTGAAAAAATCGAAAAAAACTAAAAAATCACAAGAGTAAACACCTACTTCCGGTTATGCGATTTTCTTCAAAAGCTTGCTGTCGCATCTACATAGTACACAAAACTTATATATGAAGTTTCAACGCCATACCTCTTTCTGTTTTTGAGATATTCTGTTCACAGGCAGACAGACACACAGACCGACAGACAGACAGACACACAGACAGATAGACCAATGAAAAAAAATATGTTTTTTGGGTTCAGGGGACTCTAAAACGTGAAGATCTGTTGAAAACTCAATTTCGAATTTTTGGGGTGAATCCAATACTTCCTTTATCGTAAAAGGAAGTAAAAATATAAAGCGACGTTACCCCTGTTGGTTTACACCGGACATTATCAGAGATATTAAACGAAAGGACAGGTTTAGAAAACTGTACAGAAAAACTAAAATTGAAAATCACCGTTTAAATTTTGTTTATTTGAGAGCAAAAGTTAAAGTTGACACTGCCAATGCATATAAAAACTATATAAAAGACGTGGAAGATAATTTAAATGTTCAACCTGACTCATTTTGGTCTTTTTTGAAATCGATTCGGAGAAATAACAGCAGTGACGTCGTAACTCAATATAACGGTATAAGTTTGGAACGGAATACCTCTGAAGCAGATTCATTTGCAAATTATTTTCATTCCGTGTACTCGAAAGATAGAGCAGCCTACAATTTGACTGACATTCAGCAGTCGTTTCCACTAATAAATAATAGTTTGTATATTACTGATATTACTCCAGATGACATTTTACTAGCTATTAAAAATCTTAAGCCTAAGAAATCTGTGGGACCGGACAAAGTACCGGCATATATATTCAAGGCTTGTGCGGAATATTTTGTAAAACCACTACAATTCATTTACAATTTAATAATAAATACTGCAACCTTTCCCAGTCAGTGGAAGATAACGAAAGTATGCCCCATATTTAAGAGCGGTAGTAAAAATGACGTAATCAATTATAGGCCAGTATCTCTTGTTTAAGTCCCCTGCAAGATATTTGAGTCCATAATATATAAATATCTATACAATTTTATTAAACCTCATATCAGTACCTCCCAACATGGTTTTGTACAGCGTAAGTCAACGATAACTAATCTATTACTTTTTGCAGAATTTATTTCAGAGAGTATCAGTAAAAATTTACAAGCAGACGTAATCTACACCGACTTCGAAAAAGCATTCGATCGGGTTAATCATGATGTACTTTTGAAAAAACTCTATGATTACGGAGTTGGTGAAAATTTATTATTATTATTTTTAACTTATTTAAAGCACAGACATCAATATGTAGTTTACAACGGTAAAACATCTTCGAAATTCGAAACTTTATCAGGCGTGCCTCAAGGCAGCAATTTGGGGCCTTTATTGTGTTTAATACTTATTAATGACCTACCACAAAATGTGATTAACTCAGAATGTCAACTATTTGCTGATGATTTTAAGATATATAAAGGGATTACTTGCTTAAAAGATTGCCTTTTGTTACAAGAAGATATTGATTGAGTGTATGCTTGGACTGTAAAAAACAAACTTACATAAAAAAATGCGTGATTGTTAATTTTTCAAGAAGGGTTGACTTACATCAATATCACTACAAAATCGGAAATGTGTTATTGGAAACAAGGCAAGGAATAAAGGATTTAGGAATATACTTTGATAACAAACTGAATTGTAACTCTCATGTTAACCAGTGTGTCAAAAAAGCATATAAACAACTTGGATTTATACTAAGAAATTCCGCTTGCTTCCAAAATATCAACACTTACAAAAGGCTATATAATACCTTTGTCAGATGTCATCTGGAGTACGCGTCGGTTGTTTGGTCACCGTGTTATAATTTCTATATTAATGCGATTGAGAAAGTTCAAAAAAGGTTTCTTCGATTTTTATATTATAAAATGTATGGCCAATATACGTATCTCATACCAACTTCTGAATTACGTGCTGAATTTAATATACTGTCATTAGAAAGACGACGTAAATTACTTTCGGCAATAATTGTTTACAAGATTTTGCATAATTTAATAGACTGTTCCACTCTTCTACGATTTTTCAAATTTAATGTTCCGCATTATCCCAGTAGAAACAGATCTGTATTTTACATCAGTAGTTGCAGAACTAACTTTTCGATTAATTCGCCTATTTATAAACTAAGTACTATATCTATTAACTTCAGCCATTTGGATATATTTGCAATGAGTCTGGCTTCATATACAAAAGGTTTAATATTGGAACTTATTAATAGTGGAAGGGTGTTTGGTGGGTGTCGGGATGGGATGGTGCGGTGCCGTCGTCTGGTTGTGCAGCATCAACGTGTATTGTACGCTATTGATGGGGGGGCCGATGCCGATATTGTGCTTCTGTCGTGGCACTACACTGACACTTCGTTTAGTAATAACCTTTATTCGCAACTGCGACTATGTAGATTCCGCATTTATTTTAATTTTTTTTCATAAATTGATTGTGTGTCTTTTAGTATTACTACTACATATTACTATTACAGTATCTCTATTTTTATATTTTCTTATATGTATATATGAATTTATTTAATTATGCAACCAACAGTAACCACCAAATAAAGGTTGCAATAATATGCTATCATTTATCCACTTATTATTTCCATATTTTGATTTCATCACGAATTCCTTTATTGGGCACATCTTATTTATTATATTTTGCACTGGCAGTATTAACAAGTCTGCTGCGTACTCAGTGTCGTTTCCTTGATAAGTCCAATCTGTTTCAAGAGTTGATTGTGAAGAATATCTGCATCGTAATTTTTCAAAGATCTCTTTTTAATTAACATATATGTATTGATTATTAAATTTCTGGTTTCATTTCCATGGTTAGGAAAGTCCATGCTTATAAAGGTATAATATTTTTTTCACTACCATCTTTGTAAGTAATCCTTACACTGTCTGATTTGAGGGACGTAGGAAACATTTACAAAAATTGTTACAGTTTCCATGACAATGTACTTACTTCCCTAGAGAAGTGAATTACTTACATCCCGCATTTACTATAACTGACGAGATGCCATGTTTTCCATTTGGTTAACATGAAGAAAACCATTATCGCTCGTACTATTAACCATTTTTAATCAGAATACAAGCACAAAGCTCACAAAACAGCACTCGCAATCGTATTCACGCATTTTTCACAGTGCGTTTATAACTGTCAAACAAAACGTCACAGCACTGAAATAACGCCCCAAGCTCCCGAAACAGGTTACTATAATTTAGAAAATATAATAATTTTACACTATTACCGTTTATTTTACATAAGTAAATATTGGTAGTGAAAAAAATTATGTACTTTACACAGGATGTAGGAAGATTTACACTACCTCGCACCCTGCTGCCCTCGTTCACTGCGCTCACTCACGCATCAAAAGGTCCTCGGTAGTGTAAATCTTACCGACATCCCTTGTAAAGTAATAAACTATTTATTTGTTCCTCACTTGTAAACATCAATTTATCAAGTCACTGTATTCACCTTGAAAATGTTTCTTAACTGGCTAGCCAGTTAATTTTTTACTGGCTAGCCAGTAAAATTTTACAAGCGTGCTCATAGATAAATGATAGCGTGCAAAGCCAGAGTTGTCTTCCTTAGTATGTATCATATTGATGAATTTAGTTGCTTGTAAGTTTGACATTTTGAATAATAGTATATTACAGTACGAGTGAAGAAACAAAAAGTTTCACTCACGCGTGTGTCGAGATTACACACGAGGCGAAGCCGAGTGTGGAACGACACACAAGTGAGTGATTTAGTTTCCCACGAGTGCTGTATAGTGCTTTGTTCAATCCTGCTATTAAAAATTCAACAAAATAAATTTTAATATTTATAATTGCAAAAAAATGTAGGAGGCATTTTTCGTTTTTATGGTTCTCATCAAACAAATTGTAATTTTTTATCGCAAAAGTGTGTGCCAGCCTTTTCCCTAGAGAAAATGGAGGAAGAAAATGGTGTATTTGTACCAGATGACATTCTGGAAGAAGCTAATACAGCCACATTTAATCTACTGCCGCAAAAATCTAAAAACAGGTACGTCAAGGAGTTGGAAAAATTTCGGTCGTGGATGGAAAACAGAAACGTAAATGTTGTGATTGAAGAAGTAGTGGTTGCTTATTTCAATGGATTAAAAGAAAAATAGGCTGCCCCTTCCTTATGGTCTACATTTTCGATGCTTAAATCCACCCTATTTGTTTTTGAAAAAAATAGACTTAAGCAAGTAAGTTTCATAGTTCGTAATTAATTTACTGGTTGTAATCATATACGTAATTTTGTAGGTTTAAGACCTTGTTTCCCGATTTTAAAAAGTAATTTGAAAGGCTATCGACCTAAGAAAGGGAAGACATTTGACCAGAAAGAAGTGGAAAAGTTGCTAAATCAAGCTCCCGACGAGATTTACTTGCTAGTGAAGATGGTTGTTGTGATGGGAGTTATGTGCGCCTGTAGATGTGACGAGTTAGTGAATCTTAAAACCACTGATTTTGAAAACAAAGAATCTATATTAGTTGTCAATATTATTAACACGAAAAATTGTAAACCGCGTTCTTTTATTGTGACTGGTGCTGAAGGAAATAATTTTAATTGTTTAGCGATATATCGAAAATATGCCGCGTTGCGGCTTAAAACTCTTGGCGATGAAAGATTTTTCTTGAATTACCGATCAGGGAAATGTACAGTTCAACCAGTGGGTATAAATACTTTATCCAAAATACCTAGATTAGTAGCAAGCTACATGCAAATCAAGAATGTCGACCTATCTACAGGACATTGCTTTCGGTGGACATCGGCAACACTATTGGCGAATGCTTCTGCTGATATCCTGACGCTTAAAAGACGTGGAGGTTGGCGTTCCTCATCCATTGCTGAGAGCTATGTAGAAGAGTCGGTGACCAATAAAATCGAGATAGCGAAAAAAATTATTACGGGAGATACTGGCAGCAGCACCAGCAAGAAAATTCGCTTGGAAATTGAACCCGAAGAGTCTGCGAAAACTCAATTCCCTGGTATTAATCAACCGATTTTTAACAATTATTCTAATGTTAACATTCATATTTATAAGTAATATTGTTGATGTGTATTAGTGTTATGGATAAAATTTGGTTGAATGTTCAGCTTATGTGTATTGACGAAATGAGTGAGTGAAAATTTTTTCACCCACTGTTTTCGCTCACCCGTTGCTATGTAAATAGTTTGAATGGACAAAACAAACGCTTTCATATTTTGTATCTAAGTAAGAAACAGTAATTTTCAATAATAAGATTGAACAAATGGTAAATTTATAGTTATTTACAAGTGAGAAACGAATAAAATATTCAACAATACACGCAAGGTAAGAGGTTTTACTGGCTCCAAAAGATGACTGGCTCGTCTTTGGCTCGCCTGTCATATCCTTCTGTCCGCCACTAAAAACCCTCTTACCAAGCTAGTAATGTTATAGTAATTTACGTTACGTATATCGTAACACTGTTTATTTTATCCTAAAATACTAATCTTATTCAAAAAATAGGAATTTTTTTTATTAATGACACAACAGCGAGACATATCTTGTATGGCTGTGGTGGTATCACTCAATACTATATTTTTGGTAACATTGTCAGGTTATGTTAAATTCGAGATTAGCAGGTTAAGTTTTGCGTCGTCTGTGTCAAATAATAAACAACACCTAACCTACTAACATCGAATTTGACATAGACTGACAATACACGTCAGTACTGCCAACATGTGATTAAATGCTAATAAAGTATCGTTATGTTATTTTTCTTAACAACACGAGTGCTGTTAAATGCATCTTAACGCAATTCGTTGCTAAGGAGTTATTATTATAGTAACATAATAGGATAAAATAAAATACTATTACATTTATTTACATAGTAAAAATCTTGTCTGTAATCTAAATTGAAGTCACCAACTATAACAAAAGTTCTTCCAAAGTCGATGTTTTCATCTATATAATTATCAATGTAATCAAAGAATAAAGAATCTTCTTTTTGTGGAGGATGATATAACGTAACGATGTAAAACTTTTCCCCTTCTATTCTAATTTCTACGTAAGTACAGCACAGTTTGTTTTCATAATTTTAACTAAAACACAATGTTTCTTTACCGTTATCAGCTTCTCTCGACAGAGAGACACTTTGTCGAAAATCATTAAGCAGTATTTGCAAACCTGGTCTTACCCGATCAGAGTCTAGTTTACGGCGTGGAAAGTGTAAAATGTAAAGCTCTGATTACCAGGGGGTGGACATTTTGTCGAAACTTGGCAACAACGTCGAATTCACAAGAAGTATACAATAGTAATTTTTCGACGACTGACATCGAAAGTAGATTTTTCTCACTGTCATTTGACAACAGAAAGTTGACATTTGCCGCTGAGCGTGCGTTTTCATCATTTTGCCGCTCGCCGAGCGTTTTGGGTTTCCGCGTGAACAAAATAGGTAGCCACGTCCGAATGTTTCCTTGACAACGCCCGTCATTTGTGGAAATATAATCGCGTCACATGTCATAGACGGCGCGAGTAACGTTAACTTGATTGTCAATTAATTTTTGCGATAAAATGAAATTTGATATTTTCCTTTAATAATATGCTCAGTCGTCGAAAAAATAGTATGTATATTTCGAGCTAAAAGTGCGCTTGCCGCTTTTGCATGATTGCTGGTTTCGACTTCGTCTCAACCAGCAATATTCATGCGCAAGTGGCAAGAATGCACTTTCAGCTCTTAACATACAATATACTATTTTCGACGACTGACATCGAAAGTAGATTTTTCTCACTGTCATTTCACAACAGAAAGTTGACATTTGCCGCTCGCCGAGCGTTTTGGGTTTCCGCGTGAACAGAATAGGTAGCCACGTCCGAATCTTTCCTTGACAACGCCCGTCATTTGTGGAAATATAATCGCGTCACATGTCATAGACGGCGCGAGTAACGTTAACTTGATTGTCAATTAATTTTTGCGATAAAATGAAATTTGATATTTTCCTTTAATAATATGCTCAGTCGTCGAAAAAATAGTATGTATATTTCGAGCTAAAAGTGCGCTTGCCGCTTTTGCATGATTGCTGGTTTCGACTTCGTCTCAACCAGCAATATTCATGCGCAAGTGGCAAGAATGCACTTTCAGCTCTTAACATACAATATACTATTTTCGACGACTGACATCGAAAGTAGATTTTTCTCACTGTCATTTCACAACAGAAAGTTGACATTTGCCGCTCGCCGAGCGTTTTGGGTTTCCGCGTGAACAGAATAGGTAGCCACGTCCGAATGTTTCCTTGACAATGGCCGTCATTTGTCGAAATAATCGCGTCACATGTCTAATAGACTGCGCGAGTAATGTTAACTTGATTGTCAATTAATTTTTGCGATAAAACGATTTTTGCGTTAAAAAAGTGGAACTTTCAATACGATTTTTCGTTAAAAAAAGACGACTTTCACAACCACTATGCAAAAAAAGTATGTTTTTGAGCTGTAATTTGACAGTAGAAAGTTGACGTTGTCCAATGAATATGTAGGACGTCACTTAATATATAGTCTTTCTGATTTTTTTGAAGGTAAATTGCCTAGGGGGTTAACACCCTCAAAGTATTTCAAACTTTGTTGTATTTATTTATTTCTAATTAATTTATATTGGACTGATAAATTTATAGAAAAGCACTGAAAACTCGCCGCCCCGTGACTCTTTTTCTAAACTTGGATGCATGCGATAACATTATGTCACATGCAACTTGTGTATTAATATACTTTTTAGATCCTGTATCGATTCATTACGTTGCTCGTAATTGAAAAATGTCTTGGCCTCATTGGAACAGGTTATGGAAAGTCTGTTTCAATTTTGAACTTTTAAGTTGATCCATACAATTTGTTATATTTATTGAGGATTCGTGTAATGTTGTACTTACCTTTTACACTTTTGCATGAATTCTCAAAACTGTTAATTCATAGATCCATAGACATTCTTGTGTTTCAAATTGCGTTAGCGTAAACTGTGTCGAAAGCAAAAGCCTGTCATTTGTAGTATATATGTAATTTCTTGTCATTTGTGGTATATATGTAATTTAAATTCCTCGGACACCTTTTGGTAATTTTTTCTGAGAAAATAATTATTTGTTTTCTTCAAAGATTGTTAGCAAATAACTACTCTCACTTCATTTTTATACATTCCGAATATTTGAAAGCAATCCTATGCAATTTTTGCCAAAAAATTATCAATTTATGCTGTAATATGCACGTAACCGTTAAAATATGCAAGAAAGGCTTAAACATGCATTAATTAATTAGTGTCAAAAAAAATGTTTGTTGGTATTCGAACTCCGCGCTCCCAGGCGAATGAGATTAATACTTCCAGCCAAATTTCTAGTCTACCGTTTATACAACTACACCACGACCAAACTCGAATTGTACGAGTTTCTGCTGCGTTATAAAGACACCACTATTCTGTCCCATTTGTGATGTTTACCCTGTATCTGTCAGGTATCATTTTTGTCAAGGATAAAGCCTGAGCCATGTGCCAATTATTACTTTTATCTATAGTGTGATCAAAAATTGTTTTCATCTGGTATGGCTATGGAATACTTTCTAATTTATGAATGCAACTATAAGTCACTTAAAAATCAAATTGAAAATTTTACATTTAAGTACAAACGTAGTTGCATTCATAAATTAGGAACGATTCCATAGCCTTACTAGATAAAAATAACTTTCGATCATACTTTATTTTTCAGTTAAAGCTAAAGTAAACATTATATTTTTTTAAGGTGCTCGCCCTGTATATATTTCTCCAAAATTTTTTCGATTTTATGTGAGGTAGACATATAAACTGCATGCAAAATATCGTCCTCCTCCAACAAATAGTTTCAGAGTTATACTGTCAACAGGCAGGCAGGCGGAATTAAGAAAACCTGTTTTTCGTTATCTAGGGACACTGAAACATGAAGATCTGAAGAAATCTCTGAAAGTGATTGTTTCGTGATTACAATATACTTCCTTCATCTTTTAGACAAGGGATATAAAAATCAAAATAGGCACACAACATTTTCAATTTAATATCTATTAATATAAATTTAAAAAAAAAGATTCTTTTGAACGTGTTTCTAAAATTGATGAAAAAAGTTTATTAAATTAAAAATAATCATCATTTAATTACCATTAAAATGGCAAATACGATGGTTTTTTGCATTTTCCAAATCCTGATCGGATAGATACTTATTTTCGCTCGATACTTTACATTTAAAGAAATCAATTTAAATAAGACTTTAATAATCTTGCGAAGATATTATTGAACTTAAAATTAACTTCGATTTGACAAAAAATAGGTTTCTCATTAGTAGCGAGATGTTCAGATTTTCATATACATTCACAGGTTTATAGACTTGCACACTTTCAGTTTAGGCTTTTTTAAAATAACAATTTGACTGCACTTTCAACCAACTAATAACCGCTCGTGTTGTAAACTAAAGACCGATTTGCATAATACTTTTCATAAATCTGCGCCTTTTTGTATAACCGATTAATTGGAAAGCTTCATTTTGCTGCTAGTATTTAGAGTTGATAACTGAAACGTAACTAAGACTAAGATGACCAATTTTTCTCAGCCATTGACCATGACTGCTGATTTTTAATACTTTTAAATGTATTTCTATCCCTGTATATTGACCACTTACATTCAAAACATGTGCTGACGGTCAAGTGAGATACTTGATATTATGTACCTGTAGTGATTGCATCAACAGTGTTTTGACTATTCATTCTAAAACTGCATCACTTGTTGAATTTGTTTAGTTTTAGCAGGCTCCAAAACTTGAAATTAAAAAATCTTATAAGTTAGCCGTGTTTCTAGTTGACCGATTTTCTTCGATCCCGCAGGTGGTCAACGTAGGCAGGTTCCACTGTATTTTGTAATGCAGCATTTCTGCCCTTTTAAGTACTGAGTAAAATCAGGTAAAAGATGTACAAAGCAATATTTGAGCATTACTAAGAAAAGGTTAAATTAAAATTTCTTGAAAAACGTGAACAAGCTTGAAGATTTAAAAAAATTTATAACAATATAATCTAAAAAATTGCAAAAAGTGCTATATATGCACAGAAATATGCACATATTGTAAAATATGCACTTATTGCAAAATATACAATTATATGCACAATAAAAATTATATATTATTTAGTATCATCAGAAATGCAAATAAAATTTTTAAATTAATACGAAATTGACTAGCTAAAAATATGCAAATGTATATAAATCCGGCCTTTAGTTATTTGTTAGTTTATTTCATTTTGGAACGATAATCTTGTATATTGGCCTATAAAGTTGCTAAGTAGTACCTATGTACAGGGACATCAAAAAAGATTTCAAACCACGTGACCACATTTTTGAATTTAGCGCCAATATAATTTTGTTTCCACTAGTGGCAGCCCTGAAACACCTGAATGTTTTCGTAAACATCACTTGTAATATTCATTGACGTTCGTGGTGTTGGTTTTCTTGATTGCGTTTGTTGTCCGTGTGTTAATTATAAAACAAAGTGCTTGTCCGAGCTAATTATAAATTTGGAAGCTTGCTAAGGTATGTTGACAGTAACGACAAAACGCATTTGTAATACAGGACTGAACGTTTTAGGTTAAACAATGCCGTTTACTCAGGAGCAAGACGCAGTTATTTTGATGGCCCACTTCCGGAGTGGCACCCAAAATGCAGATGGTTCTTGGACGTATTCGTTACAGTCATGCATGCAACAGTTTCAGGAAGCATTCCCAGATGCCAATTTAGATTACGATACCTTTGTGAATCGCAGACATTATATCCTCCAAAGATTTAACACGAAGCATTGCCTTTGTAAGGGCAAGTCCACCGGTAGACCAACGCTACTAAATCAAGAAACTGTTGACGACATTCAAGCACGGATACAAAGAAGTCCTTCGAAATCGATTAAAAGATTATCAATGCAAACAGGTACGATCAAAATCTTATGTGTTACATACATGCAAATCGAAATAATTATGATTACAGAAATCGCCCTCAAAATATTGATCAATTAAAGGAAGCTATACAAGACGAAATTAACAACATTACGCCAGAGATTCTAATAAATTTTTTTGACAATGTTAAAAAACGTGTGAGATTGTGTCTAGAAAATAGTGGTAAACATTTCGAACACTTTTAATTAGTTACAGCAATATGTATAAGATAAGATTAACTTAAATTTTATAACTTTTATTTGCTATAATTATTTTGTTCTTATTAAAAACTGGAAGACGTTTTAATTTGGATTAATTTTCGCACCTTGTAATGAACGCATTTCATTAAAATCTGTTAAAAATTGTTGTTGTGCATTTAGTGCACATCGAACAAAATTTTAAAAATGTAATACCAAAACTGTTCTGTGAGTTTCTAATTTACTTCAGTTTCTGCATCATTATGAGACCCCACCAGACATGCTTAAAGTTACGCCACTGGATAATTGAAATTTTAAGTGTTGCCAACCGCCACGAATTATGTATAATGTGTTGCCTATATGGCGGGATCACGTGGTTTGAAATCATTGTTGATGTCCCTGTATTACAGCACCAACAATGCAGTATAGCAACACCAACAATCTGCATAGAAACCAGAGCACACCAAAAATTTACAGTGCCAACACAATGATGACGCAGTAGTCTGTAGCTAAAATATTGAGTTCTTGAATTTTGTTAATTTTTGAGAACCAAAATAAAATAAAACTCGGGAAATTTAAAACTTCGTTTTGCATCACGCATTAAACATTCCCTCGTGCTGTAATCTATGTATTATGCCCTTAATACATAGATAACTATTGCGATACTTGTTTCGTAATATTTTATTACTCTCTCTTTTTTCCCCTTGTTTAAATTTGCCCAACTAAGGACTCCCATATTTCTATCATCTTTCGATCTATTTTCCTTATTGTCTATGGACAATGACTACAGATTTGTATACTCGAATCTTGAAGGTTTTTGATGCTGGCTTGCTTTCTACTTACTTTTATATACATGGATTGTAGCTACCAATCTTGCTTGAATTTCCTCCCCTACTTTTGGCTTCCTTGTAAATACAGTTCCAAAATACTTAAATCTGTCCTCCCGTTCAAGTTTACAAGTTTTACTTTCGTCTTTCGTCATTGTTATGTATTTGTTCCTGAAAAGCTCCCATCTGTCTATCTCACAAATTTGGTTTTTAATTTGTTTATATTACAAAAATGTAGAAAGGACAGGTGATGAGTGTATATAAAACAATATAGTTGAGAGTGACTCTGTTACAAGTATCAATATATAAATATATATCAATAATAAGTAGTTACCATATCACTTGGAATTAGAACGACCTAGTGAAATACCTGATTCTCTGCAGGTCTTTCCACCTGAGGCTACTCAAGGCGAGGTGTTCGAGGAACTCTCACAGTTGGTGCAGAGTGCTCTGGATGGCTACCATGTCTGTGTATTTGCATACGGGCAGACTGGCTCTGGGAAAACTTACACAATGCAGGGCGAGAAGGACGAGGACAAGGCCGGCATAATTCCCAGGGCAATCAAATTTATATTTGACCGTATAGCAAATCAACAGAAAGTTGGGTGGAGCTACAAAGTGGAAGCAAGTTTCCTTGAGATCTACAATGATACAGTCCACGACTTATTAGATCAAAAGTCAAGCAAGAACCTGGAGATTAATTTTAATGAAGGTATGTGTTTGCCTTGGATATTAGTAGAGACAGACTATGTTGGATGTAATGGAAGAAAACCTTCCTTGTGTTTCTTTAAAACATTTTTAACAATACCTGCAAGTATCTTGTGAGTCACGTTCAGGAAAGAAATCCTCCTACAGCTATCACAAATAATTTTGTCACCTTTTATCAAAACTTCTTTTATTATTATTATTATTATTTGTCTTTATTATTTGTTATGTTATGTACAAAATTATACAAGAAAAAAAAATCGAAGGCGGAGTTCAACTATGACACTAAAAGCGTCAGCTGCTCTTCCACTCAACCCCGTATACGCATGTGTTTCGGTAATAATAAAATAAATAGACGAATAAAGAAATAATTAAACTAAACTTGAATGAAGATTACGCTCTACAGGTTCTTATAAGTTACAAAGTTGTCCAAATTATGTACAGATCGATAGATCACGCAGAGTGACAAAATCGTGTTCTACGTAGATGTATTTTAAAACAGTTGTAATTCAACGATTTGAGATTCAAGGGCTAAGAGTTATAATGATAAGCTACACTCACCGGCACGAAAAACGGAGCACTTGCATTTTTTGATTAGATTTAAAATTGTATCCCTTTGTGATGTTTTATTGTTACATTTATTATTATACATTTATTATACATGTTATAATGTTAAATGTATAATAAATGTATAATAATAAATGTAATAATAAAACATCACAAAGGGATACAATTTTAAATCTAATCAAAAAATGCAAGTGCTCCGTTTTTCGTGCCGGTGAGTGTATTTGGTATGTAAAGGAATGTTTAAACAGTAGAGAACGGTGAATAGGTGGCGTTAATAACCCCTTGAACCTCAAATTAAGTGTATGCACATCAGTTCGGAAAGTAATTTTATTGAATAAGTATTTAGGTTTTCGATCTAAAACAATTTTATGGTACAAGCATAAAGCGTGAAGTAGCCTACGATTAGACATATTTAACCACCGAACGTCGATCAGTTTGTGTGATATGTGATCGTATTTACGCAATCCAAATATCAGCCTCAAACATGTATTTTGAAGTCTTTGAATCTTTTCGGAGTCTAGATAAGATAAACAAGACCCGTATACGGAATCACAATAATTAAGTTTTGATAGCACTAAAGATTCGCATAAGATTTTTCGAAGGTCTAGATTTAATACGTGGCGATTTTGGTACAGCAGTCGTAATATGTTGTAACCACCACTGATGCATTTATAAATATGAGCAGTAAACTTTAGCTCTTCGTCTATTATCAAGCCCAAATTTTTGGCTGCTTTAATTAATTCGAGTTTAGCACCATCAATATGTATTTTAATTTGAGGCTGAATAAAATTTCGATCGCATCTTCTACAAAACAGCATTAGATTTGATTTATTTGGGTTTAATATTAGCGAATGCGATTTAGCAATATTAAGGAGCTCCTCTAAGTCTTTGTTTACATCCTCACACACTCCGGCTATATCACTGGGATTAAAACATTTATAAAGCTGGGTGTCATCAGCATAGAAATGGGTAGTGGTATATTTTAAACAAGTATTAAATTTCGAAGTGTATAAAGTAAACAAGATTGGTCCTAAAATCGATCCTTGAGGGACACCTGAAGTAATATTTAAAAATTCTGACTGGTTGCGTCTATAAATAACTGCTTGAGATCTACCAGTTAAATAACTAGAAAGGAGTGAAATAGCATTTGGTGTAAAACCGAAGTACGGAAGGATGTGTAACAAAGTAGAGTGATTTATAGTATCGAAAGCCTTCGAAAAATCCAGCAACACCAGGCACCAGGATGGTTGCCATTCCATGATCTAATGCTCTGAAAATGTCATCAGTAATTGCAAGTAATGCGGTGCAGCAACTGTAACCTGGTCTAAATCCTGACTGAACTTCAGGCAAGATAGTCTCCGCTTCAATAAATTTACGTAGTTGTACATCCATGACTTTTTCGACGATTTTTGAAAAGATGGGCAATATGCTGACAGGTCTTAAATCTTTAAATTGTTTTGGTGTATCAACCTTAGCTAAAGGAATAATGTAAGCCTTCTTCCACGTATTTGGAAAAACTGCGTTAAGTATTATGAAATTTATAATATGAGTTAAAAATGAAAGTATAAAAGGAACACAAAGTTTAATCATGGCAATACTTATACCATCGCATCCAACAGCTTTAGTTTTGATGGAACTAATTATTTTCAATACATCAATATCATCCACTGTTTCAAATCTAAATGTATTTTGATAATCAAGATTTAAGTTTTCGTAAATTGTAGCTACATTTTGAAGATTTGAGCCAGTTTTTGGAATTGATGAGATTAAATAAGAATTGATTTGATTAACATCCGATAAGTGATCTGGAAGTGCCACTAAGTTTTTATTTTTACCTAAATTTAATTGCTTTAGATCTTTCCATATTTCAACTGAGTTCTTATTTTTAAATTGAGCATCAAAATATTTCCTCTACAGGAATTGTTTGTTATATTACGCAGTTCTTTGTAATATTGCCAAGCTAGTTCTGATTTGCAAGCTTTGAAACGCAGCAAAGCCTTGTCGGGTTCTTTCATAAGGAATCTTAAATTAGGGGTAATCCATGGAGCAGCAGGTTTACTTATTCGTTTAGATACTAATGGAGAATGAATTTCGAATAACTGTAAAATATTAAACGTTAATAATTGAACTTTGGAATCTATATCTACCTGGTCATATATATTGGCCCACGGGATGGAACGCAAGTCAGCAGAGAATTGTTCATAATTTATATTGCAGAGTAGCCTGTAAGTTTTATAAAATTGGCCAGTGTGAGGAATATCCCAGGTAATGGTGCAGTAAATTAGATCATGATCTGACAGCGTCCTGTCAATGCTAATTACACCACTATCTTTAACAACCAACGAATCTTTAATAAATACTAAATCGATTAGGCTTAGATAATGAGTAGGATGCGTAATAATTTGTTTTAAATCAAAATTTTCACTAAACGAGATCAATTATTCACTGCTAGCTCTATCAATGGTTAAATAGTCAATATTAAAGTCACCCAACAGTACCAAACTATCAAAAGATAAATTAATTTCGCCAACTATTTTATAAAGTTCCGTTAATAATTCATTGTAAAATTTTTTATGTGGGTTATATATAACGCCAACTATAAGAGAACGTTTTTTAAATTTTATATTTATCCATAATTGCTCAACATTCCAACTGCTCTTAATTATACTGTAGTTATAACAAGATTTAAGATAAATTCCCACTCCACCCGCACTCGTCGGTCTATCCGATCTGATAAAGTTGTAACCATCTATTTTTTATACGTTGTTGGTTATACCTATAAGGTTTTAACCAAGTTTCAGACACGGCAACTACATCGTAATTAAAAGATGTTACTATATCGCTAAAATTTTCAATTTTGGTAGACAAAGACCGAATATTTAAATGAGCCAATCGAAAGTCACCTGTAGGCATAAAATTACAAGAGTAAATCAACAAAAAAGCAAAAAAGAATTCGTAAAACTCACAGAAGTGCAGCTTGCGCTCATGCCCAATAGCAAAACATATAATTAGTAATAAACACAGATACGTTTCTACTAAAACTTACAATAAATAAATAAATTTAATTGTAGTAAATGTAAATTATTCAGTTAATAAATTATTGCATAAAACAAACTATATCTTGTAAATTAAAGAAGTAACACAAGCTATTAAACTACTAAAACACAGACATGCAAAATGGATAATTATTGATACCTAGTTTAAAAGTAGGAAAAATAGAACAAAGTTTCTAACTAAAATTTAGGGTAGGTATTTAAGGATTTAAAAATAATGTTAAATAATCTGAGATTCATAAATACAATATAAATGGTTAAACTAATTTGTATTAAGTAATACTTTGTAAAAATTAAATGGTATGAGAATAACAGCAAAACATATTTATCTGAGTAACAACCAAAATATTGTTAGCTATCAGAAACAGAAATTGACAAGTAAACAAATAAAGTAACCGTGTGTTTATCAAACTGTATAAGGCTGAAAACACACGAAGCGGTTCACGCCGAGTCGGCGGCCGAGTCGGCAGCCGACTCGGCCGCCGACTCCATGTATTTAAAGCGAGCAAAACACACTCTGCGTCATGTAGCGCGTACGCTGCGCGTATACCGCGCGTACACCGCGCGTACGCCGCGAGTACGCCGCGCCTACGCCGACCGTACGCTCATCAAGAACATGTACCGACCGCGGTTTTCTTATCGCTTCGAGCGTACCTGCAAGTCTGTGCTATCTTATGACAGTGTATACACGACAAGCGGTTTCAAAGAGGTGGGTATCAGGCGCGGTTGTCAAATATCTTTGTAATATATGAAAATATTTTACTTAGATGAGTAGTATCTGACTGATCATTTGTTTTGAAGGTTATATCTGTACTAATTTAATTTTAGTGGTAAATATGTGTTCCAATATCGAAACCGAAAAATTAATAATGGAAATCCAGGCAAGACCAGCCATATGGGACATGCAGCATGTTGATTATGCAAGTAAAATAAAACGAAAACGAATCAATTGTCTTCAATAGGAATACTGGCAACATGTCATCGTTATGTTTATCGCGGCGACTTTTTAGCCGACTCGTGTGTTTTATCGCAGGCGGCCGTCGAATCGGCTGCCGACTGGGCGCCGACTCGTGTGTTTTATCGCAGACGGCTGCCGACTCGGCCGCCGACTCGGCGTGAACCGCTTCGTGTGTTTTCAGCCTAAAATACCTGGCCACAGCTTAATAAGAAATAAATCCGAAAACAAAGATATTTTTAAATGTTATCATTGTTATCATTTGGAAAGTCTGACCTGGACTTTATGGTAAATTTCTTGCTGTTGCTGTTCACCAATATTCGACCGTCGCTGCTCCAAACATTCGATGGCCCATATCGTTTGACTGCTTCTTTAAGAAGTGCTACCCTATACGTGGTCAGATCCTCTCTGATAACACACCGTGATCCCTTAAGCATTTTTTTCCTCGTAAAAACTTCAGCCCTGCACCGATACGACACAAACTTGACAATTATCGGCCTATGTCTACCAGTAGCTTTTTGGCCGATTCGATGACTCCTATCAATATCTCTAAGAGATAACAAGTTTCAGTTTCGTTTCAAATAATTCAAGCACCAAGTTATCGGTATTTTCTCCTGCAGTTTCACTTAGTCCGTAGATACGAAGACTATTTCTTCGCGAGTACTGCTCTAGGTCGTCCAAACGCTTATCGACAGTAGCAAACCGATCAGTGTTATCGCTGACCATAGCTTTTATTTCATTTACAGAACGAAGAATCGCCTCATATCTATCGTTTACCATGGACTCAAATTTGGTCATCAGTTTGGCACACATTTTGTCAATAAATTGATCGTCCTCTAACATTGTAGCGACCGCACTAGCTCGAGTTGAGGGCATATTAGTTCAAGCGTAAAAATGGCCGCCCATGCACAGACCGATGTGCTTTCAACACTGATACAATTTTAACTGTTTTTATACACAGAAGCACTGATTTTCTTATTTACAAGAGGCAGGTTACTTTAGAAAAGCTGATTTACACAGACATTTTCCACAGTAAATTGCTAATTATTGTAATATTCGCAATATTTACTGAGCACTAGCGCAATGCAACTTAATTGTTTTCACTCGACATGCGCAATTAATCTATGTAGTTTGCTGCTACTCTGTTATTTTATAAAGCTTGTAAATTGCCTTGATACTTTTTCTCTACTAGTCAGCTTATCTTCTGTTTTTTTCTACTGTGTTACGTTGTTGTATTATTTCCATTTTATCTTCCATATTTTCATTTAGAGTTTTCGAAAAATGTTCTGTTCCAACTATGTTATATGTTATATCCTAACAGTAACTAGCTTTTTGTGTCCTTTTTTTCTGCATAACTGTTTCATGCTTTCTTTTTCTCTATATATTCTTCTTATTCATAAATATATGTAACTCTTATTGTTATTAAAGGTAAAGGCACCACAGTGAAAAACTTGCTCATCAAGTCTGTCCACTCAGCCGCTGAGCTACATCAGCTGATGGAGGAAGCAAACCGCAACAGGGCCGTTGCCAGCACCAACTGCAACGAGCGCAGCTCCCGGTCGCATGCTGTGACCAAAATTGTTCTAACTGGGGAGAACCAAGGGATGAAGGTTATGTATGTGGGCTCACTAAACTTGGTGGACCTTGCCGGCTCCGAAAGTGCAAAGACAAGCACTACAGAGCACATGGTTGAAACCAAGCACATCAACAAAAGCTTGTCCACTCTAGGAGCCGTCATGACCGCCCTCCGTAAGAAAGATAGCCACATACCATACCGCGACTCCCAGCTAACATATCTACTACAGAGCTGTCTGGGTGGCAACTGTAAAACCCTTATGTTTGTTAACATCGCGCCCTTAGAAGAGTGCTACAGGGAAAGTGTAAATGCGTTGCGGTTTGCAGAACAATCGAAAGAGGTGAAGATGGGTGCTTCACGTAATAAAAAAAACCTACCACCCAAGAAGATACATTTTTGCACGTCGTAAGTAGACATTGTTTTTTGTTGTTGTTTATTATTATTATTACACATAAAAATGTATATGTATATAGACATTATGGCCACAGAAACAAAGCTTGCGCGTGACCTTTAAAAAAAACCTAACTATATATCACTGTATTGATAGCAACCAAAACCTTCAACAAATTAAATAAAATATATATGTTCATATCTCACACTGTAAAATCAATTTACCAAATTATCAAACAGGAGTAGTAACCCAATCCCACTTCTTTTATCCATTTTTTAATTTAATTTTTAAGAGCATTTAATGAGTAAGAAGATTTAATTTCAACCTGAACAAGCTTAAACGATTTGACACAAAAGTAATATGCATGTTTTTGGGAATGTGCTGTAATTGTTTTAGGAATTAAAAGATTACATTTCCTCTTAGCTCTTGTATCGTGCTCATGAGACGAGACGCTAAAGTGCTGTTTATTTTTATAAACAAATATAGCAATTGATTGTAAAAACAATTGACGAACAGAAAAAAAGAATATCAGTTGGATAACTAAAGTCTAAATATGACTTTTTTAATACGCCTTTGTAAAATTGTTAGTGAGTATAAATAACAGTTTGCAATTCCACCCCAGCCAATAATTTCATATTGAATTACAGAATGAACTAAAGCGAAATAAACGCTTTTAATAGTATTAAGTTGCAAAATATTTTTGAGCAATTTAAATGTGTAGGTTTTCTTTTTAATTTTTTTGACTAATTCTTCTACATGCGCGTTCCGTTTAAGTATCGAATCAATAATTATATCTAAATATTTCACCTGAAGAACTGCTTTTATAGTTTGTGTCATTTGCAATTAAGTTTTTTGCACTTTAAACAGTTTAATTGATGAAGAACGATTTTTGTAATTGGCTGTGTTTGCGAATTTGTTAAGGAGAAGTTAATAAAATGAGTTTTTGATAAATTTAAATATAGTAAATCGCAATCCAGTTGACTTTTTATTAAAGCCATGCCGTATTCAACCTTCTGCAGTAGCTCATCGCAGTTCTCCAATGCAAAAACAATCACAGTTTAAATCATTGATATATATAAGAAAAAGAATGGGCCCTAATACAGTTCCCTACGGTACACCCATCTCAACTTGTAATTGTTTTTGTTCATTATACTGTGTGTGTGTCTGTGTGCCTGTAAGCAGAATATCTCAAAAACGAAAAGAGGTACGGCGTTGAAACTTCATATATAAGTTTTGTGTACTATGTAGATGCGACAGCAACTTTTTTGGAGAAAATCGCATAACCGGAAGTATTGTGTTTACTCTTGTGATTTTTCAGTTTTTTCGATTTTTTCAAAAACAGCTATAACGAATTTTTTGAAACTTTACATTTTGATTACATTTTTAATGTGTATTGATGTGAGGTAGGTGATTTTCCAGTTGAATACCTCTAAAATGGGTTTCTTTTGTTTTTTTTCTATTTTTTTTATTAACTCCTATTTTAAATAAAACACCCGGTATATTATTACATTTTTGAATTCACCTTAAAATTCTAGAGAAAATTTGTTTCTTCAACTAACGCTCTATTTTGTACTGTTTTTGTAGAATTTGTAATTTTTTAAAGGTTTGACAACTGCTGAAAAATTAAAAATCCAATTTTTGGCTAATTATAAGATCACTGTAAAAGAAAGTTGTGTGAGTGTATCACACCAGATTTTTTTTTTAATTACCTGTACTCAACACATATGTGCTACTTAAAAGAGAATAAAACAACCAATAACACAAGCATTATTTTTAAATTTATTATGATTATAAGAAGTACAAAAACATAAAAGCCTTTAAATTTGGCGTGATCTAGTTATAAAAAAAAAAACAAAAAAAAAACTAAATTATTCAGAATCAAATTCTTCATCATTGTTCAGTGCTGCCAAATCTTTTGCCTCGCGAATATTAATTATAAAATTTTCGTAATCCTCAGAAATAATTTCTTTCTTTATAAAAAAATAAATCTTTCTTTTTTTTCGGAGACCGGTAATCTTGAGGTATATTTCTTTTTTAAAGTTATAGATTCCCTGTTCTTGTTTCGCCCATGCCTTTTTTCTCAGTAACGTCTAGCTCTCTGTAGCTGTTGAATTGCTTGATATAATAAGCTGATTAGAAATTATATTTATTACTTCGACACGAAGTGTACGAAATATTGAAATTCCCTCATATCGAAACCCACTCTGAGTCAAATATCTCTAAAATTCGAGCCAACCGACTAATGAACCCACTCTATCAAATCTCCATCTCGGCGGTGCGGATCTTTTGGTGAAGATCCCAGCCCACTAGATCCCTCCCCCGTATTGGGGGGTGCCTAAACGTGCTGTGCGGGGTATGTATGTTCGTATGTGTACACGATTCCGGTCGTCATAAACCTTCCTGAAGTCTTGGATCGTTTTCATACGATAGTTCCTCCGAAAATGGAGGCAACATCAACTTTTGAGCTATGGTCGTCGGCAAAAAAGATATTTTTTTGGGTTTTTTTTCTGATAAATAACTGGTTCATAACATTTCATTGTATTAGCGAAACGGAGTGATGCTGAGTGTCGAAGTATTCTTGGAAAGCACGGAAGGGCGCTTTTCTTGGGTGGGGGGTACCGTATATTCTTTTTCTTGGGAACCTCTGCATTGTTTTGAACAGCTGTAAAGTTGTCGGAACTAAAACATAATTTTAATATTTTAATAATCTATTAATATAAGTTGTTTAGAAAAATTTTACCTGTATGGCCTATAGCTTTTTCTGCATTTTTGTCTAACGCCATTCTAAGAATTTTTTCACCCCTTGAGGTCATTTTAGACTATAAGGGTTAAAAATGCACTTAAAGTAATTATTTTGCTTTAACACTGTATAAGCCGTTCACGACCTTTTTGGGACAGAGTTGGCTATGATTTTTTCTTTTCATGTTGGACTAACTGATTCGATGATGTAGCGGATGCAACTTTTTTTTTCTGTCAGTGTCTGTTCGACATTTTCTTGCCACCACATTGCCAGATTTATTATTTTAATGTTCGTAAGAAAATAAATGATTTATCAAATGTGTAAAAATAATTTTAATTTCCGTTAAAGGAAAAGTCAAAATGCCCAAAATAATTTTGTTACAACAAAAAATTTCCATTAAACGATGCTGCTTCCAATTTAAAAAAGACAGACCAAATTTAAAAGAACGCGAGTCGATGTGGAGACTAGAGCATATCCGGCAATAATGTACCTATTCAGAAAATATAACCTTATACTGAAAACAACCTAACCTAACACAAAAAGTGTCAATTTCCATGAGGGAGTTTAGTTGCAACAGAGGTTCTGCCAACAAAATTCCTAGATGGTCATAGCCTCACCTGACCCAAAAAGATCGTGAACGGCTTATAGGTAGTTGTTGACAACTAGCAACCTAACCTCTCTTTATTTATAACACAAATGTGACAACTGCCCACTAACCACCTGCATACATCTAACATTTGTAAACCAAATGTGGTAAGTGCTCAGAAATTGTACTTAACACATAAGGTCTAGAAATCTGTAGTTTATAAGTATTTACCACAAATGGCAGATGGCGCTACAAGCTAAATTACGTTTTATATCACTTAGCACATTTGTGTAGATGAAAATTTAAGTTCAAATGTATGAGCTGGCACACTTAACTCATTTTAGCCGAAAACTGCACTTAACACATTTGTGCGCTAAGCCATCGATATGTTCATATAGACTTTTTTTCTTCTTTTGGCATAAGGAATCTACCATTTCAGTTTGATTCACTAATTATGAATCACCCTGTATATCTACCTCGCATGAAACCGGTACAATTTCATACAAATATATACAGGGTGAGCACCTTAAAAAATAAAATTTTGTTTATTTTTGGGTTAATTTTGAAACAGAAGGAGGTAATAACTTTCATATAAGTCAGGCTTTACATTTACTGAAAATAAGACTCAACCGATACAGGATAATGTCGCAAAAGAGTAAAAACACCATTCCCTTAAATAGAGACGAACGCCGCGCTCATTTGTAATAGCCTCGATGGCGCAGTTCGACTGTTGACGAAATTACGATTTCTATGCAGGTGCGGTTACGAGCGCTATGCAGATGCGGCGAGCTCAAACCCCAGCAGGACACACTTTTTTTTTATTTGAAAATGTATTTAATTGATTAGAAACGCCAAGATAGTTTTACTCCTAACTTAATTTGATTTTTAAAATTATTTAGTGTCACAATGTCTACGAGGGAAGTTCTGGGTAAAGCCTTTTACAGATTTTTGTTATAGTATTAGTATTCGTTTTTGCAGGCACCGACACACTTTTTATTATATCAGCACGTTTAATTATTATTAATACAGTAGAATAATGGTCAGTAACTTGAGACAGGATATAGATAACTCAACAACTGATCCTGACAGCGAATAAAAATGTGATCAATAAAAAGTAAATTTAAATAATTCCCTGTCGATATACTATTATCATTTCCAGGATATCGATATTAATATCGCCAACAAAAATTTGAATATTTTGATTAAATGCCGGAAAAATTCTTTCAAGATCTTGCAAAATAGTATATTGTATGTTAAGAGCTGAAAGTGCATTCTTGCCGTTTGCGCATGAATATTGCTGGTTGAGGAGAAGCCAAAACCAGCAATCATGCAAAAGTGGCAAGCGCACTTTTAGCTCGAAACATACATACAATTTTTTCGACGACTGAGCATATTATTAAAGGAAAATATCATATTTAATTTTATTGCAAAAATTAATTGACAATCAGTTAACATTACCAGTCTATGACATGTGACCCGATTATTTCCTCAAATGACGGGCGTTGTCAAGGTAACATTCGGACGAGGCTAACTATTTTGTTCACGCGGAAAAACGCTCGGCGAGCGGCAAATGTCAACTTTCTGTTGTCAAATGACAGTGAGAAAAATCTACTTTCGATGTCAGTCGTTGAAATAGATATTTATGCATTAAGGGAGATATGAATATGTTTTTCCCTGAGGTTGACATGTGTTACAGAGCGAGGGCCTCTGGCCCGAGGTATGTAAGTCAACCGAAGGTAAAGAACATGAATATCTCCCGTGGTTCATACAATATTTTATCTACTAGCATATTCGTAAAAATAGTATGAAATTTCAAAATGTCATATTGACATTTAAAATTAGAATATGTAAGTAACATCAAGGATTGCCTCATTGTATGGTTGCTAAGACGTTAATTGTAGTTGCATTGTTACCATAAGTTTGAGGGAGAAATAATTTGACAAGTCCCTTGGGAGTTATGAGTAGCTTTTCATATTTTGTTTCTATGACGAAAATGTACAATTTCATGTTGCTAGTAGATAAAACTCATTTTCATTGCTAGAAGGTGATCGATAGGCAGTAGTAGCACCAAGTGATAAATTATCTTTATCTCAACATATACGAATAAAATTGAAACCAAAATTACCCTCAATTATTTCAACTTTGTAATAGATAATACAATCCCTAACATAAATTACTACTCCATCGTTTTCATTGAAACGCCAGTCATTATAATGCAATTTGTATTTCGGTAATAAAAATTGGTCCAGGTCATAATGAATTTGCCAAGTCTCAGTGAGCACGATAATATCTAACTCGGTTTCAAGCGATTGCAATAGTAGTAAAAACTCATAAATTTTTACTTCCTTTTACAATAAAGGAAGTATTGGATTCACCCCAAAAATTCGAAATTGAGTTTTCAACAGATCTTCACGTTTTAGAGTCCCCTGAACCCAAAAAGCATATTTTTTTTCATTGGTCTGTCTGTGTGTGTGTCTGTGTGTGTGTCTGTCTGTGAACAGAATATCTCAAAAACGAAAAGAGGTATGGCGTTGAAGCTTCATATATAAGTTTTGTGTACTATATAGATGAGACAGCAAGCTTTTGAAGAAAATCGCATAACCGGAAGTAGGTGTTTACTCTTGTAATTTTTCAGTTTTTTTCGATTTTTTCAAAAACGGCTCCAACGATTTTTTTTAAACTTTATATTTTTATTACATTTTTTATGTGTATTGATGTGAGATAGGTGATTTTCCAGTTGAATACTTCTAAAGTGGGTTTCTTTTGTTTTCTTGTCTATTTTTTTTATTAACTCCTATTTTAAATAAAACACCCGGTATATTATTACATTTTCGAATTCACCTTAAAATTCTAGAGAAAATTTGTCTCGTCAACTAACGCTCTATTTTGTACCGTTTTTGTAGAATTGAAATTTTTGAAAATTTTTGACAAATTTTTAAAAATTAAAAATGAAATTTTTGACTAATTATAAGATCACTGTAAAAGGAAGTTGTGTGAGTGTATCACACCAGATTTTTAAACTAGTATACAATGTTCAGTATGTACAAGAACACAAGTAGCTATCCTTGTCAGCACATGGGCTTATTTATCAATAATAGAGTTTACTTTCATCAAATCCGAATTTGAAATCACTCTATGCACCACTTTATTCACCTTGACGTATATCACTCCACTATAAGTCTATACACTTGTAATGCCAAACTTTTCCACAGCCATATTCAATAATTTTAATCTTGTCGAAGTTAAATCTTCTTTAATTATTTTACCCGTACTTTTAAGCTTGGATTTGTTACGATAAATTAAATCGGAGGCTACGATTAACAAATTTTACTATAATGGGTCTAGCTTTGGTGTTATGCTTCTTTCCCGTACGATAACTAACATTAATGACTTGTGCCGAAATCAGCAACAATGATATCGGTATTTTCACCATTTATTTCCGCATATCCAAATATTCTAAGGAGCCTAGAATATTCTTGGAGCGCTTCGATCTTATTATGCGCTTCTTGCATCTGTTCTGGCAAATTATTTATTTTCATTATAATATTTAATTTTTGCTGGTGCAAATTCATCCAAGGCAAATTTTAAGTTATTTGTTACATTGTCAGCTAAAATATTCACATCTTTGCAGTCTGTTGTCCATGCCATATCCATGAGCCTAAGTTGATATCCTGTTATGCTCATGGCTTTATGATTTCGTAAGGTTTTTGTTTGATTGTGTTGTCTATAATTATTCTTAGGGTCTGCTGTAATGATTGAGTGATCTGTTATTTTAGGTGTTGGCCTTACTTCAGGTTTAACGTATTTGTTATTTGTAATCAAGAGATCAATTTTTGTAGACGAATTGTTCGTAACTCGAGTACAAGTTTCAATTAACCATGCCTATTTATAATGCTGTTAAGCCTATCAGCATAAAATGTGTTTCCTGCCATATCTATGTTGAAATCACCTAAAACTATGAAGGTGGCATCTAGCTTCAGATCTTAAAAGACCTCATCAAGTTTCTCCAAAAATTCTGCATTACTGGTGCTCGGTGAATGATATACAGTGTGTCCCAGGATTGATGTTACAAGAGGTGAGATGGATTAAAAAATTTTGATTTTTTTTTTAAATTGTGGGATTAGGTCCTGCTTGGTTTGAAAATAATTTTAAGACAATTTTCAGTTTTTGAAAAACAAGTAGGCCTTGGCAGGGAAGCGAAAACTATTTTATTTTCAGGTGAACTACCCGTTTTGTTCATGATACGGCAAAATTTTATTAAGAAAAGTTGTTCCGAATGATAAATTATGACCCTATACAGAAAAATCTGTGGACTTAGAAAAAATTTTTTAGATTAAACTGTTAAAATTCTCTTTATTAAAAATGATGGTTTGATCTAAGGAGGTAGATCTTAGTGAAATTTTGTATATGGCTATAATTTCCCATTCTAAACAACTTTTTTTAATAAAATTTTGCCGTATCATGAACAAAAAGGGTAGTTTACGAGAAACTTATATAGTTTTTGCTTTCCTGTCAAGTCCTACTTGTTTTTCAAAAAATGAAAATATTCTTAAAATTATTTTCAAACCAAGCAGGACCAAATCCCACATTCTTAAAATAAAATTCAAAAATTTTTAGTCCATCTCACCTCTTGTAACATCAATCCTGGGACACACTGTACATAGACTATAAATGCAATATTTCTGTCCTTCTATGCATACTTCAATACCAGAAATCCAAACATTTCTGTTATTGTTAATATTTAGAGATCCTCCTGTGTGAGAACTTTCTGAAAAGCTATTATTGATTCACAAAACTCGTGAACTGTCAATGTCAATTTTTTTAAATATTTGCTGAGTATACCTGGAAATTACAGTTTTTTTGGGAATGTACTTCGAATCTAGTGATTTCTAGTAATATTACAGTTAGGTTATGTTACATGCGTCAAAAGTTAAGCGAAGTTTTTCCTTGTAATAATTAACTATAGCTGTAACAAACCAAGCCACTACCTGTGCCACCTACCGCAGTAAGCGCACACCAAGCACAATACGCCAAAGTGCAGCAACACACTGCTGAGCTCGTCGTATCATGGACTGCCTCACGGCCTCAAAAATTTCTGGTGTATTTCGAATTTGCTGGCATCCGTCTTCCACTCTACGTTGAAGATCCTCAATATTTTGAATTGGAGTAGAATATACCATAGATTTTAAATGTCCCCATACGTAAAAATCGAGCTCAGCAGTGTGTTGCTGCCCGTGGAGGTCATTTTGAAAATTTTTTATGATTTACATTAAAAACTCCCGTTTTCTGTAACCTTTTTAAATAAAAAAATAAAAAACTTCAAGTGGCTGTAATTCAGTAACAAACCATTTTAGGACATATGTTTATATAAACTTTTTTGCTTATTTTTACTTCCTTTTACTATAAAGGAAGTATTGGATTCACCCCAAAAATTCGAAATTGAGTTTTCAACAGATCTTCACGTTTTAGAGTCCCCTGATCCCAAAAAAACATATTTTTTTTTTCATTGGTCTGTCTGGCTATCTGTGTGTGTGTCTGTCTGTCTGTCTGTGAACAGAATATCTCAAAAATGAAAAGAGGTATGGTGTTGAAACTTCATATATAAGTTTTGTGTAGTATGTAGATGAGACAGCAAGCTTTTTAAGAAAATCTCATAACCGGAAGTAGGTGTTTACTCTTGTGATTTTTCAGTTTTTTTCGATTTTTTTAAAAACGGCTCTAACGATTTTTTTCAAACTTTACATTTTTATTACATTTTTAATGTGTATTGATGTGAGCTAGGTCATTTTGCAGTTGAACACTTCTAAAGTGGGCTTCTCTTGTGTTTTTTTTCTATTTTTTTATTAACTCCTATTTTAAATAGAACACCCGGTATATTATTACATTTTTGAATTCAGCTTAAAATTTTAGAGAAAATTTGTCTCTTTAACTAACGCTCTATTTTGTACCGTTTTTATAGAATTTGTAATTTTTGAAAATTTTTGACGCTTCGAAATTAAAAATGAAATTTTTGACTAATTATAAGATCACTGTAACAGGAAGTTGTGTGAGTGTATCAAACCAGATTTTTAGTTGTAGAAACCGTCTATGTATAGCCAGCCCAACATTTTTGTAACACCCTGTATATTGCCTCTATACTCGAAAGTGGTACTTCTGTCTTACCTAAAGAATCATTACGGGATTTCCAATTGTTTTATTAACTAGTTCTTCATAAATTATGTATTTTAAACTGATTGGAACGTCTTTTTTCAGCTCGGGAGGATCCCATTAACCAAGTGAACAGAAAAGTGAAGTACTTTAGTGACTAGTTATAATGAGAGTTGTCCTCGCACTAGGGCCGCTTCTCGAGGCTGAAGAACTTTTAGCAAATTTAAATAAATTAACCACCTCCACGTTACCAACCAATTCTGCAGCCAGAATATCAACCACTATCGAAGCCGAATCCTCTCCGCGTTTAACTGCTAGCGCGACTTTATAAGATTTTTTCATAGAAAGTTTAAAAGGTTTGTTTGGAACGAGCGGACACCAGTACCGTAGTCTTATTTATCAAAAACTGGTGCAGTGCAGTGACTACCTGGAGACAGTCATGTTTGACAAGCAAACGTAACGTTTTTCTGTTGGCATAGTTTTAGGTCTGAGTCATTTGTGGAGACGATTGAGGTGTTAAGGGAGAAGCGCTTGTCCGCTAACAAAGACCTATTTTGGCAGTGTCTTATTTAAATTTTGCAGTTACTTCTTTTGTTATTTTTGTTAATTGGTCGAGAAAATCTGTATATATTATAAATATGTAAAAATTTATGTATCATAAAGATGTGTAAGAGAGATATTTTATGTATAAAAGTAAATTATATAACTATATAGATATATATATAAAGTACCGATATAGGCTTTTAGTTAGTTGGGCTCGTGTGGTTCGGGCAAAGGATGGCTTTAGTGAGAAACTTAGGTTAGCGAAGATTGTACGACGTTATGTTACCGCGAGCCGCTTTGCCCCACCATTCGACCGTTCAGTGAGGCGGGCGGAACTGATCTTTTATCACTAGATCATATACTTTTAATTTAATTTGTAAAAGATGCGAGCTGCATGGTACGTTACGAGTACTTAACGATTGCTGCCGATAATGTAGCGTGCTAGCTCCACTCGTTAGTCGATTATCAAGTAGAAATACTAAAATTAAAGAATTGCGTCGGGCCTCGCTTCCGAACGTCCGGCACCTCCCGTAATCCTTTTATCGCATATCATTTCGAATTGATAGTGCGAAGAAATTATCGGTGCCGCCGCATTTGCAAACGACGCCCCAACTGCAAAATAATGTATTCTGCGAACTTGCGAAAGCTAAGTAATTTTTTAATTTTTTATTGACCTACGAAAACGGCTTATTAGTTCTGTTCATCCCTAGACGTCCTTGCTATTGTGTAGTATAAGTTTTTTACAAGTTTTATAAAATTTGCGGAGCGCATATCAGAATTTCCCCCAGACTCGCTGGTGCTTCTCAATGCGCCTCGCTCTTGGTGGTTTGCCGCTTGCAGCTCTCGAATCTTTCCAGCCAGGTGGCGAATTTTGCTAAGCCCTCCATCAACGATATAGATGTACAAAGTTATTTTGATACGATTGGTTTTCCGTCGAACGCATTTTCGTTTGTCTTTTGTACACAGATTTGGAATTTTAAGTCGGTAACGTCCCACGTCGGAATTACTTGCTCTCTAATCAGCGTGTGAGCGGCCCCTTGTTGCGTCAACTTTATCGCGCATATAAAGTGTGAAAAACCACAAGCGGACGCGGTGTCATTTTCTCGTCAGTATTTACGGTTGTAAGTTGTAAGTACTTAGCAGGCGCGATAGGGAAGACTGTCGCTGCGTGCTCCTCGTGCAATTCCACGCTGAGTTGTTAATACGATGGTATTTTGTTGATGTTCTTTTGGTGGGATGTGCTTTGTTGATTATAGCGAGTACTTCGATGTTTCATGAAATATAGAATCTTGATTTTTTCATTTTGTTATAATATCTCTTGTAAAATTGTATTATAATGATGTAGTGTCTTCTTTCATTGCATAAGAATTCGTTTATTTAGCAAAGGTATTGCTTGAAGTTTAACAATAAATTTTTTGAGATTAAGTTGACTACTTATTCACTTATGGATCGACTCGACAAGTCACATCAAATAGTCATTGTACGTACAGTTGGGAAATCAAAATAGTTTACGTTTGTACTTTCATACAAGATTGTGATAAATTCAACCTCCAATCTTGCATTAATTCTTCTTTCTTTAGTCGTTGTTTAAATAATTTTGAGGCATTTTAAGTGAACTTAAGTACTTTTTAAGTTTTTGACACATGCTTCTGTCAAACCGATAAAACTAAAGTGTAAACTGTATTGATATCGTGACTGTACATCAACATCAACAACAGCAACCGTAATGGGACTTTCCTGTGAATTTCAGGTAAGTAACTTTCAACGTTAGTTTTTGTATTCATCCCAAATACCGCTCGAAGTGAAAATATTTTTGACAGATCTATTAACTGCTTATGGTATCACCAGTGTCAAGGCGGTCTATATTGTTCCAGGCCATGACACTGACTCTGTTGCCAAATTGTGTGCTAGGCCATTCCAAGACACACTTAAGTTTTGTTTATTTGAAATATATTTGACATTAAAAACTATTATGACAAGGCAGTTCATATAAGTTCCAAAAATGCCTTTGAAGTGTTGCGTACCAAGTTGCAAGTCAACTTACGTTGCATCAGTTGCTCTATATGCTAGCGTGTTCAAGTTTCCATCTAATGAAACGGTGGCACAACAATGGAAAAGTTATGTATTTAGAGAAGTGGTGGATTGGAAAGGCTGGTGTTGTGTGTGTGAAAATTACTTTAACAGAGGGGATATCAAAGGTAATAAGATGAAGAGACTTGCTCCGAATGCAATATCACTAGCTTCCAGGCATATAAATCCAGGTGTATATAAATTGACCCTTTGTTTATAGGGAAGTGAGAGAAACTAAAAGAAATGTTGCACAATGAACTGGAAAAAATAATATTCAAAAGAAAAAAGTACCTATTTTCAAAGTACTTCTGCACTGATAATGTTCTATCTTGAATATTATTGTTCATTAGGGCTATATATCCAACATAAATATGGCATTTATACTATGATGCTTTTTTGAAGTCAAAACCAACGATAAAGCCGGAAAATGTAAAAACCGTTTATGGCTCGTTAACGATCCGCTGGGTTTAAATAGGTTAATAAAACAAGCTGATTTTAAAAGTTTATTTAACTTCTACCTTCCTAGGGGGCCAGACTAGCTACGCTTGTGCTCATTCAGCTTGTGAATTTGCTCTTATAGCGGGTGCAATCTAGTAGAAAAAATAGCGTATGATACGCGTGTATAAGTGCCATTAAAACACTAGCGACATTAAAAGCACTCTGCTTTGCGTCGTGCTCTTAAACTATTTGCACGTGCTTTAAAGGCGTACTTATACACTAGTATATATCATAATATACTATTTTTCAATTCCGCCCGTCCGTCTGTCCTTAAGTTTATCTCTGGCTGTTGGCGATATACATAAAAAACTATTTGTTGGTGGGAGACAATATTTTGCATGCTGAGAGAGCTTGAAACCGAATATACTTCCGATGAAATATACACAGGGTGAACACTTTAGAAAAAAAAATAAAAATTGCTTATACAAGAACTATAAGGTATACACTTACAAAATGGATTGTTTCCGTGTAACTTTTGTTTTTTGCAGTTTTTCCTGTGAAAAACGTGTTTCCGGTCAACATTTAAGTTGGAAAACCTAATAGTCGTGTACAGGGACATAAACTACGCATACAAAAAAAATATCAAAGCTCTACCAAAACGTTTCCCTATTTTATAAATTTTTACTTTATTATAATTTCGCAGCTTTCTCTCGGCTGAACGAATGATCGTAAAAAAAACTACAAGTACTTAATTTGTAGGAAATTTTATCCTCATCTATTTCATATAAGTTTAGCATTTACAAAATGGATTGTCTCCGTGTAACTTTAGAAAAAGCAAAAATTTTGTTTTTTGCACAGCTTTTTCTGTGAAAAACGGGTTTTTCCGGTCAAGATTTAAGTTGGAAAACCAAATATTCGTGTACAAAACCAAAACGTTTCCCTATATTATAAATTTTTACTTTATTATAACTTCGCAGCTTTCTCTAGGCTGAACGATTGATCGTAAAAAAACTACAAGTACTTAATGTGTAGGAAATTTTATCCTTTTCTATTTCATATAATTTTACCGCTTACAAAATGGATTGTTTCCGTGTAACTTTAGAAAAAATTAAAATGTCGTTTTTTGCAGTTTTTCCTATGAAAAACGTGTTTCCGGTCAAGATTTAAGTTGGAAAACCTAATAGTCGCGTAAGGGGACTTAAACTACGCGCCAAGCCACGCGCCAAGAAAAGCGCCACGCCATGCGCCAAGCCACGCGCGAAGCCAAGCGCTAAGCCACGCGCCAAGGAGAGCGCCAAGCCAAGCGATAAGCCACGCGCTAAACCACGCACCAAGAATAGCGCCAAAGAGAGCGCCAAGCCATGCGCCAAGTCAAGCACAAAGCCAAGCGCCAAGCCAAGCGCCAAGGAACGAGCCAAGAAAAGCGCCAGGCCAAGCGCCAAGCCACGCGCCAAGCCAAGCGATAAGCCACGCGCCAAGCCACGCTCCTAGAACAGCGCCAAAGAGAGCGCCAAGCCATGCGCCAAAACAAGCGCCAAGCCAAGCGCCAAGCCAAGCACCAAGGCACGCGCCAAGGAACGCGCCAAGAAAAGCGCCAAGCCAAGCGCCAAGCCAAGCGCCAAACCAAGCGCCAAGCCAAGCGCCAAGCCAAGCGGCAAGCCAAGCGCTAAGCCACGCGCCAAGAAAAGCGCCAAGCCATGCGCCAAGCCAAGCGCCGAGCCAAGCGCCAAGCCACGCTCCAAGGAGAGCGCCAAGCCAAGCGGCAAGCCAAGCGCCAAGCCACGCGCCAAGCCAAGCTCCAAGCCACGCGCCAAGAAAGGCGCCAAACGAAGCGCTAAGCCAAGCGTTCAGCCAGCCAAGCGCCAAGCCACGCACCAAGCCACGCGCTAAACCACGCGCCAAGAAAAGCGCAAAACCACGCGCCAAGCCACGCGCTAAGCCAAGCTCCCAGCCAAGCGCCAAGTCACGCGCCAAGGAGAGCGCCAAGCCATGCGCCAAGACAAGTACCAAGCCAAGCGCCAAGCCAAGCGCCAAGCCACGCGCTAAGAAAAGCGACAAGAAGAGCGCCAAACCAAGCGCCACGCCAAGCGCCAAGCCAAGCTCCAAGCCACGCGCCAAGAAAGGCGCCAAACGAAGCGCTAAGCCAAGCGTTCAGCCAGCCAAGCGCCAAGCCACGCACCAAGCCACGCGCTAAACCACGCGCCAAGAAAAGCGCAAAATCACGCGCCAAGCCACGCGCCAAGAAAAGCGCAAAACCACGCGCCAAGCCAAGCGGCAAGCCAAGTGCCAAGCCAACCGCCAAGAAAAGCGCCAAGTCAAGCGTCAAGCCAAGCGCTAAGCCAAGCGCCCAGCCAGCCAAGCGCCAAGCCACGCGCCAAGCCACGCCCTAAGAAAAGCGCAAAACCACGCTCCAAGCCTAGTGCCAAGCCACGTGCTAAGGAGAGCGCCAAGCCAACCGCCAAGCGAAGCGCCAAGCCAAGCGCCAAGCTACGCGCCAAGCCACGCGCCAAGGAAAGCGCCAAGCCAAGCCCCAGGCCAAGTGGCTAGCCAAGCGCAAGGCAATGCGCCAACAAAAGCGCCAAGCCTATCGCCAAGCCAAACGCCAAGCCAAGCGCCAAGCCAAGCGACAAGCCAAGCGCCAAGCCAAGCGCCTAGCCAAGCGGCAAGCTACGCGCCAAGCCACGCGCCAAGAAAAGCGCCAAGCCAAGCGCCGAGACAAGCGCCAAGCCAAACCCCCAGCCAAGCGCCAAGCCACGCGCCATGATGAGCGCCAAGGCATGCTCCAAGCCAAGCGTCAAACCAAGCGCCAAGCCAAGTGCCAAGCCAAGCGTCATGCCAAGCGCCAAGCCAAGCGCCTAGCCAAGCGCCAAGCCACGCTCCAAGCAAAGCGCCAAGCCAAGCGCCAAGCCGAGCGCCAAGCCACGCGCCAGGAAAAGCGCCAAGGCATGCGCCAAGCCACGCGCCAAGAAAAGCGTTAAGGCACGCGCCAAGCCAAGCGCCAGGCCAAGTGCCAAGCCACCCGCCAAGAAAAGCGCCAAGCCAAGCGACATGCCACGCGCCAAGAAAGCGCCAAGCCAAGCGCCAAGCCAAGCGCCAAGCCAAGCGCCAAGAACAGCGTTAAGGCACGCGCCAAGCCAAACGCCCAGCCAAGTGCCAAGCCACCCGCCAAGAAAAACGCCAAGCCAAGCGACAAGCCACGCGCCAAGAAAGCGCCAAGCCAAGCGCCAAGCCACGCGCCAAGCCACGCGAGAAGAAAGCGCCAAGCCAAGCGCCAAGGCAAGCTCCAAGCCAAGCGCCCAGACAAGCGCCAAGCCACACGCCAAAAAAAACACCAAGTCAAGCGGCAAGCCAAGCGCCAAGCCAAGCGCCAAGCCAAGCGCCCAGCCAAGCAACAAGTCACGCGGCAAGGAGAGCGTTAAGGCACGCGCCAAGCCAAACGCCCAGCCAAGTGCCAAGCCACCCGCCAAGAAAAACGCCAAGCCAAGCGACAAGCCACGCGCCAAGAAAGCGCCAAGCCAAGCGCCAAGCCACGCGCCAAGCCACGCGAGAAGAAAGCGCCAAGCCAAGCGCCAAGGCAAGCTCCAAGCCAAGCGCCCAGACAAGCGCCAAGCCACACGCCAAAAAAAACACCAAGTCAAGCGGCAAGCCAAGCGCCAAGCCAAGTGCCAAGCCAAGCTCCCAGACAAGCGCAAAGCCACGCGCCAAAAAAAACACCAAGCCAAGCGACAAGCCAAACGCCAAGCCAAGCACCAAGCCAAGCTCCCAGACAAGCGCCATGCCACGCGCCAAGAAAAGCGCCAAGCCAAACGCCCGGCCAAGCGCCAAGTCACGCGGCAAGGAGAGCGCCAAGCCATGCGCCAAGACAAGCACCAAGCCACGTGCCAAACCAAGCGCCAATCCAAGCGCCAAGCCAAGCTCTAATCCACGCGCCAAGGAAAGCGCCAAGGAAAGCGCTAAGCCAAGCGTCAAGCCAAGCGCTAAGCCAAGCGTTCCGCTAGTCAAGCGTTTAGCCAGCCAAGCGCCAAGCCACGCACCAAGAAAAGCGCCAAGCCAAACGCCAAGCCATGCGCCCAGCCAAGCGCTAAGCCACGTGCCAAGGAGAGCGCCAAGCAACCCGCCAAGCCAAGCGCCAAGCCACGCGCCAAGAAAAGCACCAAGAAAAGCGCCAAGCCAAGCCCCAGGCCAAGTGGCAAGCCAAGCACCAAGCCACGCTCTAAGGAGAGCGCCAAGCCAAGCGACAAGCCACGCGCCAAGCCACGCGCCATGAAAAGCGCCAAGCCAAGCGTCAAGCCAAGCGACAAGCCAAGCGCCAGGCCACGCACCAAGAAAAGCGCCACGCCAAGCGCCAAGCCACGCGCCGAGCCAAGCGTCAAACCACGCGCCGAGCCAAGCGCCAAGCCACGCTCTAAGGAGAGCGCCAAGCCAAGCGACAAGCGACGCGCCAAGGCACGTTCCAAGCGACGCGCCAAGCCAAGCGCCAAGCCAAGTGCCAAGCCACCCGCCAAGAAAAGCGCCAAGCCAAGCGACAAGCCACGCGCCAAGAAAGCGCCAAGCCAAGCGCCGAGCCAAGCGTCAAGCCACGCGCCGAGCCAAGCGCCAAGCCACGCTCTTAGGAGAGCGCCAAGCCAAGCGACAAGCCACGCACCAACGCACGCGCCAAGCCACGTGCCAAGCCAAGCGCCAAGCCAAGTGCCAAGCCACCCGCCAAGTAAAGCGCCAATATAAGCGCCAAGCCAAGCGCTAAGCCAAGCGCCAAGCCAAGCGCCAAGTCACGCGCCAAGGAGAGCGCCGAGCCATGCCCCAAGACAAGCACCAAGCCAAGCGCCAAGCCAAGCGCCAAGCCAAGCGCCAAGCCACGCGCAATGAAAAGCGCCAAGAAGAGCGCCAAACCAAGCGCCAAGCCAAGCGCCAAGCCAAGCTCCAAGCCACACGCCAAGGAAAGCGCCAAGCCAAGCGTCAAGCCAAGCGCTAAGCCAAGCGCCCAGCCAGACAAGCGCCAAGCCACGCGGCAAGGCATCCGCCAATAAAAGCGCAAAACCACGCGCCAAGCCAAGCGGCAAGCCAAGTGCTAAGCCACCCGCCAAGGAAAGCGCCAAGCCAAGCGTCAAGCCAAACGCTAAGCCAAGCGCCCAGCCAGCTAAGCGCCAAGCCACGCGCCAAGAAAAGCGTTAAGGCACGCGCCAAGGCAAGCGCCAAGCCAAGTGCCTAGGCACCCGCCAAGAAAAGCGCCAAGCCAAGCGACTAGCCACGCGCCAAGAGAGCGCCAAGCTAAGCGCTAAGCCAAGCGCCAAGCCAAGCGCCAAGCCAAGCGCCAACCCAAGCGCCCAGACAAGCGCCCAGCCACGCGCCAAGAAAAGCACCAAGCCAAGCGACAAGCTACGCGCCAAGAAAAGCGCCAAGCCAAGCGCTAAGCCAAGCGCCCAGCCAGCTAAGCGCCAAGCCACGCGCCAAGAAAAGCGTTAAGGCACGCGCCAAGGCAAGCGCCAAGCCAAGTGCCTAGGCACCCGCCAAGAAAAGCGCCAAGCCAAGCGACTAGCCACGCGCCAAGAGAGCGCCAAGCTAAGCGCTAAGCCAAGCGCCAAGCCAAGCGCCAAGCCAAGCGCCAACCCAAGCGCCCAGACAAGCGCCCAGCCACGCGCCAAGAAAAGCACCAAGCCAAACGACAAGCTACGCGCCAAGAAAAGCGCCCAGCCAAGCGCCAAGCTACGCGCCAAGCCACGCGCCAAGAAAAGCGCCAAGCCAAGCGCCGAGACAAACGCCAAGCCAAACGCCTAGCCAAGCTCCAAGCCAAGTGGCAAACCAAGTGTCAAGCCAAGCAACAAGCCAAGCGCCAAGCTAGGCGCCAAGAAAAGCGTCAAGCCAAGCGCCAAGCCAAACGGTAGGAAAAGCGCCACCCCATGCACCAAGGAGAGCGCCAAGCCAAACGACCAGCCAAGTGCCAAGCCACGTGCCAAGAAAAGCGCGAAGCCAAGCGACAAGCCACGCGCTATGAAAAGCGCCAAGACATGCGCCAAGCCAAGCGCCAAGCCAAGCGCCAAGCCAAGGGCCAAGCCAAGTGTCCAGCCAAGCGTTAAGCCACGCGTCAAGGAGAGCGCCAAGCCATGCGCCAAGCCAAGCGTCAAGCCACGCGCCGCGCCAAGCGCCAAGCCAAGCGCCTAGACAAGCGCCAAGGAAAGCGCCAAGAAAAGCGCCAAGAAAAGCGTCAAGCCCCGCGCCAAAAAAAGTACCAAGCCAAGCGACAAGCTACGCGCCAAGATAAGCGCCAAGGCATGCGCCTAGAAAAGCGCCAAGGAAAGCGCCAAGCCACGCGCCAAGAAAAGCGTCAAGCCCCGCGCCAAAAAAAGTACCAAGCCAAGCGTCAAGCCACGCGCCGCGCCAAGCGCCAAGCCAAGCGCCTAGACAAGCGCCAAGGAAAGCGCCAAGCCACGCGCCAAGAAAAGCGTCAAGCCCCGCGCCAAAAAAAGTACCAAGCCAAGCGACAAGCTACGCGCCAAGATAAGCGCCAAGGCATGCGCCAAGCCAAGCGTCAAGCCAAGCTCCAAGGCAAGAGGCAAGCCAAGCGTCAAGCCAAGCGCCAATCCAAGCGCCCAGACAAGCGCCAAACCACGCGCCAAAATGTAGCAAGCCAAGCGACAAGCTACGCGCCAAGAAAAGCGCCTACCCAAGCGCCAAGCCAAGCGCCAAGCCAAGCGCCAAGCCACGCGCCAAGAAAAGCGTCAAGCCACGCGCCAAAAAGAGTACCAAGCCAAGCGACAAGCTACGCGCCAAGATAAGCGCCAAGGCATGCGCCAAGCCAAGCGTCAAGCCAAGCTCCAAGCCAAGTGGCAAGCCAAGCGTCAAGCCAAGCGCCAATCCAAGCGCCAAGCCAAGCGCCAAGCCACGCGCCAAGAAAAGCGTCAAGCCAAGCGCCAAGCCAAACGGTAGGAAAAGCGCCACCCCATGCACCAAGGAGAGCGCCAAGCCAAGCAACCAGCCAAGTGCCAAGCCACGTGCCAGGAAAAGCGCGAAGCCAAGCGACAAGCCACGCGACATGAAAAGCGCCAAGACAAGCGCCAGGGCCAAGCGCTTAGCCAAGTGCCCAGCCAAGCGTCAAGCCACGCGTCAAGGAGAGCGCCAAGCCATGCGCCAAGGAAAGCACCAAGCCAAGCGTCAAGCCAAACGCTAAGCCAAGCGCCCAGTCAGCCAAGCGCCAAGCCACGCCCCAAGCCACGCGTTAAGAAAAGCGCCAAATCACGCTCCAAGCCAAGCGCCAAGCCAAGCGCCAAGCCACGCCCCAAGCCACGCGTTAAGAAAAGCGCCAAACCACGCTCCAAGCCAAGCGACAAGCCACGCGCCAAGAAACCGCCAAGCCAAGCGACGAGCCAAGCGCCAAGCCGCGCGCCAAGTAGAGCGCCAAGCCATGCGCCAAGCCAAGCGCCAAGCCAAGAGCCAAGCCAAGCGCCAAGCCACGCGCGAAGAAAGCGCCAAGCCAAGCGCCAAGCCAAGCGCCCAGCCAAGTGCCAAGCCACGCACCAAGTCACGCGCCAAGAAAGCGCAAAGCCAAGCGACAAGCCACGCGCCAAGAAAGCGTCAAGCCAAGCCCAAGCCAAGCGCCAAGCCAAGCGCCCAGCCAAGTGCCAAGCCACGCACCAAGTCACGCGCCAAGAAAGCGCAAAGCCAAGCGACAAGCCACGCGCCAAGAAAGCGTCAAGCCATGCGCCAAGCCAAGCGCCAAGCCAAGCGCCCAGCCAAGTGCCAAGCCACGCACCAAGTCACGCGCCAAGAAAGCGCAAAGCCAAGCGACAAGCCACGCGCCAAGAAAGCGTCAAGCCAAGCCCAAGCCAAGCGCCAAGCCAAGCGCCCAGCCAAGTGCCAAGCCACGCACCAAGTCACGCGCCAAGAAAGCGCAAAGCCAAGCGACAAGCCACGCGCCAAGAAAGCGTCAAGCCAAGCACCAAGCCAAGCGCCAAACCAAGCGCCAAGAACAGCGTTAAGGCACGCGCCAAGCCAAACGCCCAGCCAAGTGCCAAGCCACCCGCCAAGAAAAGCGCCAAGCCAAGCGACAAGCCACGCGCCAAGAAAGCGCCAAGCCAAGCGCCAAGCCACGCGCCAAGCCACGCGCCAAGAAAGCGCCAAGCCAAGCGCCAAGCCAAGCTCCAAGCCAAGCGCCCAGACAAGCGCCAAGCCACACGCCAAAAAAAACACCAAGTCAAGCGGCAAGCCAAGCGCCAAGCCAAGCGCCAAGCCAAGCGCCCAGCCAAGCGGCAAGTCACGCGGCAAGGAGAGCGTTAAGGCACGCGCCAAGCCAAGCGCCAAGCCAAGTGCCAAGCCACCCGCCAAGAAAAGCGCCAAGGCAAGCGCCAAGCCAAGCTCCCAGACAAGCGCAAAGCCACGCGCCAAAAAAAACACCAAGCCAAGCGACAAGCCAAACGCCAAGCCAAGCGCCAAACCAAGCTCCCAGACAAGCGCCATGCCACGCGCCAAGAAAAGCGCCAAGCCAAACGCCCGGCCAAGCGCCAAGTCACGCGGCAAGGAGAGCGCCGAGCCATGCCCCAAGACAAGCACCAAGCCAAGCGCCAAGCCAAGCGCCAAGCCAAGCGCCAAGCCAAGCGCCAAGCCACGCGCCATGAAAAGCGCCAAGAAGAGCGCCAAACCAAGCGCCAAGCCAAGCGCCAAGCCAAGCTCCAAGCCACGCGCCAAGGAAAGCGCCAAGCCACGCGCCAAGAAAAGCGCCAAACCACGCGCCAAGCCAAGCGCCAAGCCACCCGCCAAGAAAAGGGCCAAGCCAAGCGTCAAGCCAAGCGCTAAGCCAAGCGCCCAGCCAGACAAGCGCCAAGCCACGCGCCAGGGCATCCGCCAAGAAAAGCGCCAAACCACGCGCCAAGCCAAGCGCCAAGCCACCCGCCAAGAAAAGCGCCAAGCCAAGCGTCAAGCCAAGCGCTAAGCCAAGCGCCCAGCCAGACAAGCGCCAAGCCAAGCGCCAAGTCACGCGCCAAGGAGAGCGCCGAGCCATGCCCCAAGACAAGCACCAAGCCAAGCGCCAAGCCAAGCGCCAAACCAAGCGCCAAGCCACGCGCCATGAAAAGCGCCAAGAAGAGCGCCAAACCAAGCGCCAAGCCAAGCGCCAAGCCAAGCTCCAAGCCACGCGCCAAGGAAAGCGCCAAGCCACGCGCCAAGAAAAGCGCCAAACCACGCGCCAAGCCAAGCGCCAAGCCACCCGCCAAGAAAAGCGCCAAGCCAAGCGTCAAGCCAAGCGCTAAGCCAAGCGCCCAGCCAAACAAGCGCCAAGCCACGCGCCAAGGCATCCGCCAAGAAAAACGCAAAATCACGCGCCAAGCCAAGCGGCAAGCCAAGTGCTAAGCCACCCGCCAAGGAAAGCGCCAAGCCAAGCGTCAAGAGAAACGCTAAGCCAAGCGCCCAGCCAGCTAAGCGCCAAGCCACGCGCCAAGAAAAGCGTTAAGGCACGCGCCAAGGCAAGCGCCAAGCCAAGTGCCTAGGCACCCGCCAAGAAAAGCGCCAAGCCAAGCGACTAGCCACGCGCCAAGAGAGCGCCAAGCTAAGCGCTAAGCCAAACGCCAAGCCAAGCGCCAAGCCAAGCGCCAACCCAAGCGCCCAGACAAGCGCCCAGCCACGCGCCAAGAAAAGCACCAAGCCAAGCGACAAGCTACGCGCCAAGAAAAGCGCCAAGCCAAGCGCCAAGCCAAGCGCCCAGCCAAGCGCCAAGCCAACCGAGAAGCCAAGCGCCAAGTCAAGCGCCCAGCCAAGCGCCAAGCTACGCGCCAAGCCACGCGCCAAGAAAAGCGCCAGGCCAAGCGCCGAGACAAACGCCAAGCCAAACGCCTAGCCAAGCTCCAAGCCAAGAGGCAAGCCAAGCGTCAAGCCAAGCGCCAATCCAAGCGCCCAGACAAGCGCCAAACCACGCGTTAAAATGTACCTAGCCAAGCGACAAGCTACGCGCCAAGAAAAGCGCCAACCCAAGCGCCAAGCCAAGCGCCAAGCCACGCGCCAAGAAAAGCGTCAAGCCACGCGCCAAAAAGAGTACCAAGCCAAGCGACAAGCTACGCGCCAAGATAAGCGCCAAGGCATGCGCCAAGCCAAGCGTCAAGCCAAGCTCCAAGCCAAGTGGCAAGCCAAGCGTCAAGCCAAGCGCCAATTCAAGCGCCAAGCCAAGCGCCAAGCCACGCGCCAAGAAAAGCGTCAAGCCAAGCGCAAAGCCACGCGATAGGAAAAGCGCCACCCCATGCACCAAGGAGAGCGCCAAGCCAAGCAACCAGCCAAGTGCCAAGCCACGTGCCAGGAAAAGCGCCAAGCCAAGCGCCAAGCCGAGCGCCAAGCCACGCGCCAGGAAAAGCGCCAAGCCAAGCAACCAGCCATGTGCCAAGCCACGTGCCAGGAAAAGCGCCAAGCCAAGCGACAAGCCAAGCGCCAAGCCAAGCGCCTAGCCAAGCGCCAAGCCACGCGCCAAGAAAAGCGCCAAGCCAAGCGCCAAGCCGAGCGCCAAGCCACGCGCCAGGAAAAGCGCCAAGGCATGCACCAAGCCACGCCTCAAGAAAAGCGTTAAGGCACGCGCCAAGCCAAGCGCCAGGCCAAGTGCCAAGCCACCCGCCAAGAAAAGCGCCAAGCCAAGCGACATGCCACGGGCCAAGAAAGCGCCAAGCCAAGCGCCAAGCCAAGCGCCTAGCCAAGTGCCAAGCCAAGCGTCATGCCAAGCGCCAAGCCAAGCGCCTAGCCAAGCGCCAAGCCACGCTCCAAGCAAAGCGCCAAGCCGAGCGCCAAGCCGAGCGCCAAGCCACGCGCCAGGAAAAGCGCCAAGGCATGCGCCAAGCCACGCGCCAAGAAAAGCGTTAAGGCACGCGCCAAGCCAAGCGCCAGGCCAAGTGCCAAGCTACCCGCCAAGAAAAGCGCCAAGCCAAGCGACATGCCACGCGCCAAGAAAGCGCCAAGCCAAGCGCCAAGCCAAGCGCCAAACCAAGCGCCAAGCCAAGCGCCAACCCAAGCGCCAACCCAAGCGCCCAGACAAGCGCCCAGCCACGCGCCAAGAAAAGCACCAAGCCAAGCGACAAGCTACGCGCCAAGAAATGCGCCAAGCTAAGCGCCAAGCCAAGCGCCCAGCCAAGCGCCAAGCCAACCGAGAAGCCAAGCGCCAAGTCAAGCGCCCAGCCAAGCGCCAAGCTACGCGCCAAGCCACGCGCCAAGAAAAGCGCCAAGCCAAGCGCCGAGACAAACGCCAAGCCAAACGCTTAGCCAAGCTCCAAGCCAAGTGGCAAACCGAGTTTCAAGCCAAGCAACAAGCCAAGCGCCCAGCCAAGCGCCAAGCCACGCGCCAATAAAAGCGTTAAGCCAAGCGCCAAGCCAAACGGTAGGAAAAGCGCCACCCCATGCACCAAGGAGAGCGCCAAGCCAAGCGACCAGACAAGTGCC
Organism: Agriotes lineatus; assembly: GCA_940337035.1. NCBI lineage: Eukaryota > Metazoa > Arthropoda > Insecta > Coleoptera > Elateridae > Agriotes > Agriotes lineatus. The sequence goes on along the minus strand of CALNHX010002248.1, from coordinate 35,066 downwards.
AAGCCACGTGCCAAGAAAAGCGCGAAGCCAAGCGACAAGCCACGCGCTATGAAAAGCGCCAAGACATGCGCCAAGCCAAGCGCCAAGCCAAGGGCCAAGCCAAGTGCCCAGCCAAGCGTTAAGCCACGCGTCAAGGAGACCGCCAAGCCATGCGCCAAGCCAAGCGTCAAGCCACGCGCCGCGCCAAGCGCCAAGCCAAGCGCCTTGACAAGCGCCAAGGAAAGCGCCAAGAAAAGCGCCATGAAAAGCGCCAAGCCAAGCGCCAAGCCAAGTGCCCAGCCAAGCGTCAATCCAAGCGCCCAGACAAGCGCCAAGCCACGCGCCAAAAAAAGTACCAAGCCAAGCGACAAGCTACGCGCCAAGATAAGCGCCAAGGCATGCGCCAAGCCAAGCGTCAAGCCAAGCTCCAAGCCAAGAGGCAAGCCAAGCGTCAAGCCAAGCGCCAATCCAAGCGCCCAGACAAGCGCCAAACCACGCGCCAAAATGTACCAAGCCAAGCGACAAGCTACGCGCCAAGAAAAGCGCCAACCCAAGCGCCAAGCCAAGCGCCAAGCCACGCGCTAAGAAAAGCGTCAAGCCACGCGCCAAAAAGAGTACCAAGCCAAGCGACAAGCTACGCGCCAAGATAAGCGCCAAGGCATGCGCCAAGCCAAGCGTCAAGCCAAGCTCCAAGCCAAGTGGCAAGCCAAGCGTCAAGCCAAGCGCCAATCCAAGCGCCAAACCAAGCGCCAAGCCACGCGCCAAGAAAAGCGTCAAGCCAAGCGCAAAGCCACGCGATAGGAAAAGCGCCACCCCATGCACCAAGGAGAGCGCCAAGCCAAGCAACCAGCCAAGTGCCAAGCCACGTGCCAGGAAAAGCGCGAAGCCAAGCGACAAGCCACGCGACATGAAAAGCGCCAAGACAAGCGCCAGGGCCAAGCGCTAAGCCAAGTGCCCAGCCAAGCGCTAAGAAAAGCGCCACAATAAGCGCCAAGCCAATCGCCAAGGATAGTGCCAAGCCGTGCGACAAGCCAAGCGCCAAGTTAAGCGATAAGCCAAGTGCCAAGCCACACGCCAAGAAAAGCGCCAATCCAAGCGACAAACCACGTGCCAAGAAAAGCGCCAAGCCAAACGCCAAGCCAAGCGCTCAGCCAAGCGCTAAGAAAAGCGCCAAGGAAAGCGTCAAGCCAAGCCCCAGGCCAAGTGGCTAGCCAAGCGCAAGGCAATGCGCCAACAAAAGCGCTAAGCCTATCGCCAAGCCAAACGCCAAGCCAAGCGCCTAGCCAAGCGACAAGCCAAGCGCCAAGCCAAGCGCCTAGCCAAGCGACAAGCCAAGCGCCAAGCCAAGCGCCTAGCCAAGCGACAAGCCACGCGACATGAAAAGCGCCAAGACAAGCGCCAGGGCCAAGCGCTAAGCCAAGTGCCCAGCCAAGCGTCAAGCCACGCGTCAAGGAGAGCGCCAAGCCATGCGCCAAGGAAAGCACCAAGCCAAGCGTCAAGCCAAACGCTAAGCCAAGCGCCCAGTCAGCCAAGCGCCAAGCCACGCCCCAAGCCACGCGTTAAGAAAAGCGCCAAACCACGCTCCAAGCCAAGCGCCAAGCCAAGTGCCAAGCCACCCGCCAAGAAAAGCGCCAAACCAAGCGACAAGCCACGCGCCAAGAAACCGCCAAGCCAAGCGACAAGCCAAGCGCCAAGCCGCGCGCCAAGGAGAGCGCCAAGCCATGCGCCAAGCCAACCGCCAAGCCAAGAGCCAAGCCAAGCGCCAAGCCACGCGCGAAGAAAGCGCCAAGCCAAGCGCCAAGCCAAGCGCCCAGCCAAGTGCCAAGCCACGCACCAAGTCACGCGCCAAGAAAGCGCAAAGCCAAGCGACAAGCCACGCGCCAAGAAAGCGTCAAGCCAAGCGCCCAGCCAAGTGCCAAGCCACGCACCAAGTCACGCGCCAAGTAAGCGCCAAGCCAAGCGACAAGCCACCCGGCAAGAAAGCGCCAAGCCGCGCGCCAAGGAGAGCGCCAAGTTATGCGCCAAGCCAAGCGCCAAGCCAAGCGCCAAGCCACGCGCGAAGAAAGCGCCAAGCCAAGCGTCCAGCCAAGCGCCAAGCCACGCTCCAAGGAGAGCGCCAAGCCATGCGACAAGCCAAGCGCCAAGCTAAGCGCCAAACCAAGCGCCGAGCCAAGCACCAAGCCAAGCGCCCAGCCAAGCGCCAAGCCACGCGCCAAACCACGCGCAAAGAAAAGCGCCACAATAAGCGCCAAGCCAATCGCCAAGGATAGTGCCAAGCCGTGCGACAAGCCAAGCGCCAAGTTAAGCGATAAGCCAAGTGCCAAGCCACACGCCAAGAAAAGCGCCAATCCAAGCGACAAACCACGTGCCAAGAAAAGCGCCAAGCCAAACGCCAAGCCAAGCGCTCAGCCAAGCGCTAAGAAAAGCGCCAAGGAAAGCGTCAAGCCAAGCCCCAGGCCAAGTGGCTAGCCAAGCGCAAGGCAATGCGCCAACAAAAGCGCCAAGCCTATCGCCAAGCCAAACGCCAAGCCAAGCGCCTAGCCAAGCGACAAGCCAAGCGCCAAGCCAAGCGCCTAACCAAGCGACAAGCCAAGCTCCAAGCCAAGCGCCTAGCCAAGCGCCAAGCTACGCGCCAAGCCACGCGCCAAGAAAAGCGCCAAGGAAAGCGTCAAGCCAAGCCCCAGGCCAAGTGGCTAGCCAAGCGCAAGGCAATGCGCCAACAAAAGCGCTAAGCCTATCGCCAAGCCAAACGCCAAGAAAAGCGCCAAGCCAAGCGACAAGCCAAGCGCCAAGCCAAGCGCCAAGAAAAGCGCCAAGGAAAGCGTCAAGCCAAGCCCCAGGCCAAGTGGCTAGCCAAGCGCAAGGCAATGCGCCAACAAAAGCGCTAAGCCTATCGCCAAGCCAAACGCCAAGCCAAGCGCCAAGCCAAGCGACAAGCCAAGCGCCAAGCCAAGCGCCTAGCCAAGCGCCTAGCCAAGCGCCAAGCTACGCGCCAAGCCACGCGCCAGGAAAAGCGCCAAGGAAAGCGTCAAGCCAAGCCCCAGGCCAAGTGGCTAGCCAAGCGCAAGGCAATGCGCCAACAAAAGCGCTAAGCCTATCGCCAAGCCAAACGCCAAGCCAAGCGCCAAGCCAAGCGACAAGCCAAGCGCCAAGCCAAGCGCCTAGCCAAGCGCCAAGCTACGCGCCAAGCCAAGCGCCAAGCCACGCACCAAGGCACGCGCCAAGCCACGTGCCAAGCCAAGCGCCAAGCCAAGTTCCAAGCCACGCGCTAAGGAAAGCGCCAAGCCACGCGCCAAGAAAAGCACCAAACCACGCGCCAAGCCAAGTGCCAAGCCACCCGCCAAGAAAAGCGCCAAGACAAGCGACAAGCCACGCGCCAAGAAAGCGCCAAGCCAAGCGCCGAGCCAAGCGTCAAGCCACGCGCCGAGCCAAGCGCCAAGCCACGCTCTTAGGAGAGCGCCAAGCCAAGCGACAAGCCACGCGCCAAGGCACGCGCCAAGCCACGTGCCAAGCCAAGCGCCAAGCCAAGTGCCAAGCCACCCGCCAAGAAAAGCGCCAATATAAGCGCCAAGCCAAGCGCTAAGCCAAGCGCCAAGACAAGCGCCAAGTCACGCGCCAAGGAGAGCGCCAAGCCATGCCCCAAGACAAGCACCAAGCCAAGCGCCAAGCCAAGCGCCAAGCCACGCGCCATGAAAAGCGCCAAGAAGAGCGCCAAACCAAGCGCCAAGCCAAGCGCCAAGCCAAGCTCCAAGCCACGCGCTAAGGAAAGCGCCAAGCCACGCGCCAAGAAAAGCACCAAACCACGCGCCAAGCCAAGCGCCAAGCCACCCGCCAAGAAAAGCGCCAAGCCAAGCGTCAAGCCAAGCGCTAAGCCAAGCGCCCAGCCAGCCAAGCGCCAAGCCACGCGCCAAGGAACCCGCCAAGAAAAGCGCAAAACCACGCGCCAAGCCAAGCGGCAAGCCAAGTGCTAAGCCACCCGCCAAGGAAAGCGCCAAGCCAAGCGTCAAGCCAAACGCTAAGCCAAGCGCCCAGCCAGCTAAGCGCCAAGCCACGCGCCAAGAAAAGCGTTAAGGCACGCGCCAAGGCAAGCGCCGAGCCAAGTGCCTAGGCACCCGCCAAGAAAAGCGCCAAGCCAAGCGACTAGCCACGCGCCAAGAGAACGCCAAGCTAAGCGCTAAGCCAAGCGCCAAGCCAAGCGCCAAGCCAAGCGCCAACCCAAGCGCCCAGACAAGCGCCCAGCCACGCGCCAAGAAAAGCACCAAGCCAAGCGACAAGCTACGCGCCAAGAAAAGCGCCAAGCCAAGCGCCAAGCCAAGCGCCCAGCCAAGCGCCAAGCCAACCGAGAAGCCAAGCGCCAAGCCAAGCGCCGAGACAAACGCCAAGCCAAACGCCTAGCCAAGCTCCAAGCCAAGTGGCAAACCAAATGTCAAGCCAAGCAACAAGCCAAGCGCCCAGCCAAGCGCCAAGCTAGGCGCTAAGAAAAGCGTCAAGCCAAGCACCAAGCCAAACGATAGGAAAAGCGCCACCCCATGCACCAAGGAGAGCGCCAAGCCAAGCGACCAGCCAAGTGCCAAGCCACGTGCCAAGAAAAGCGCGAAGCCAAGCGACAAGCCACGCGCTATGAAAAGCGCCAAGACATGCGCCAAGCCAAGCGCCAAGCCAAGGGCCAAGCCAAGTGCCCAGCCAAGCGTCAAGCCACGCGTCAAGGGGAGCGCCAAGCCATGCGCCAAGCCAAGCGTCAAGCCACGCGCCGCGCCAAGCGCCAAGCCAAGCGCCCAGCCAAGCGCCAAGGAAAGCGCCAAGAAAAGCGCCATGAAAAGCGCCAAGCCAAGCGCCAAGCCAAGTGCCCAGCCAAGCGTCAATCCAAGCTCCCAGACAAGCGCCAAGCCACGCGCCAAAAAAAGTACCAAGCCAAGCGACAAGCTACGCGCCAAGAAAAGCGCCAAGCCAAGCGCCAAGCCAAGCGCCAAGCCACGCGCCAAGAAAAGCGTCAAGCCACGCGCCAAAAAAAGTACCAAGCCAAGCGACAAGCTACGCGCCAAGATAAGCGCCAAGGCATGCGCCAAGCCAAGCGTCAAGCCAAGCTCCAAGCCAAGAGGCAAGCCAAGCGTCAAGCCAAGCGCCAATCCAAGCGCCCAGACAAGCGCCAAACCACGCGCCAAAATGTACCAAGCCAAGCGACAAGCTACGCGCCACGAAAAGCGCCAACCCAAGCGCCAAGCCAAGCGCCAAGCCACGCGCCAAGAAAAGCGTCAAGCCACGCGCCAAAAAGAGTACCAAACCAAGCGACAAGCTACGCGCCAAGATAAGCGCCAAGGCATGCGCCAAGCCAAGCGTCAAGCCAAGCTCCAAGCCAAGTGGCAAGCCAAGCGTCAAGCCAAGCGCCAATCCAAGCGCCAAGCCAAGCGCCAAGCCACGCGCCAAGAAAAGCGTCAAGCCAAGCGCAAAGCCACGCGATAGGAAAAGCGCCACCCCATGCACCAAGGAGAGCGCCAAGCCAAGCAACCAGCCAAGTGCCAAGCCACGTGCCAGGAAAAGCGCGAAGCCAAGCGACAAGCCACGCGACATGAAAAGCGCCAAGACAAGCGCCAGGGCCAAGCGCTAAGCCAAGTGCCCAGCCAAGCGTCAAGCCACGCGTCAAGGAGAGCGCCAAGCCATGCGCTAAGGAAAGCACCAAGCCAAGCGTCAAGCCAAACGCTAAGCCAAGCGCCCAGTCAGCCAAGCGCCAAGCCACGCCCCAAGCCAAGCGCCAAGCCAAGTGCCAAGGCACCCGCCAAGAAAAGCGCCAAGCCAAGCGACAAGCCAAGAGCCAAGCCAAGCGCCCAGTCAGCCAAGCGCCAAACCACGCTCCAAGCCAAGCGCCAAGCCAAGTGCCAAGCCACCCGCCAAGAAAAGCGCCAAGCCAAGCGACAAGCCAAGAGCCAAGCCAAGCGCCAAGCCACGCGCGAAGAAAGCGCCAAGCCAAGCGCCAAGCCAAGCGCCCAGCCAAGTGCCAAGCCACGCACCAAGTCACGCGCCAAGAAAGCGCAAAGCCAAGCGACAAGCCAAGCGCCCAGACAAGCGCCAAACCACGCGCCAAAATGTACCAAGCCAAGCGACAAGCTACGCGCCACGAAAAGCGCCAACCCAAGCGCCAAGCCAAGCGCCAAGCCACGCGCCAAGAAAAGCGTCAAGCCACGCGCCAAAAAGAGTACCAAACCAAGCGACAAGCTACGCGCCAAGATAAGCGCCAAGGCATGCACCAAGCCAAGCGTCAAGCCAAGCTCCAAGCCAAGTGGCAAGCCAAGCGTCAAGCCAAGCGCCAATCCAAGCGCCAAGCCAAGCGCCAAGCCACGCGCCAAGAAAAGCGTCAAGCCAAGCGCAAAGCCACGCGATAGGAAAAGCGCCACCCCATGCACCAAGGAGAGCGCCAAGCCAAGCAACCAGCCAAGTGCCAAGCCACGTGCCAGGAAAAGCGCGAAGCCAAGCGACAAGCCACGCGACATGAAAAGCGCCAAGACAAGCGCCAGGGCCAAGCGCTAAGCCAAGTGCCCAGCCAAGCGTCAAGCCACGCGTCAAGGAGAGCCCCAAGCCATGCGCTAAGGAAAGCACCAAGCCAAGCGTCAAGCCAAACGCTAAGCCAAGCGCCCAGTCAGCCAAGCGCCAAGCCACGCCCCAAGCCACGCGCCAAACAAAGCGCCAAACCAAGCGCCCAGCCAAGTGCCAAGCCACGCACCAAGTCACGCGCCAAGAAAGCGCAAAGCCAAGCGACAAGCCACGCGCCAAGAAAGCGTCAAGCCAAGCGCCAAGCCAAGCGCCAAGCCAAGCGCCCAGCCAAGTGCCAAGCCACGCACCAAGTCACGCGCCAAGTAAGCGCCAAACTAAGCGACAAGCCACCCGGCAAGAAAGCGCCAAGTTAAGCGTCCAGCCAAGCGCCAAGCCGCGCGCCAAGGAGAGCGCCAAGTTATGCGCCAAGCCAAGCGCCAAGCCAAGCGCCAAGCTAAGCGCCAAGCCAAGCGCCGAGCCAAGCGGCAAGCCAAGCGCCCAGCCAAGCGCCAAGCCACGCGCCAAACCACGCGCAAAGAAAAGCGCCACAATAAGCGCCAAGCCAATCGCCAAGGATAGTGCCAAGCCGTGCGACAAGCCAAGCGCCAAGTTAAGCGATAAGCCAAGTGCCAAGCCACACGCCAAGAAAAGCGCCAATCCAAGCGACAAACCACGCGCCAAGAAAAGCGCCAAGCCAAACGCCAAGCCAAGCGCTCAGCCAAGCGCTAAGAAAAGCGCCAAGGAAAGCGTCAAGCCAAGCCCCAGGCCAAGTGGCTAGCCAAGGGCAAGGCAATGCGCCAACAAAAGCGCTAAGCCTATCGCCAAGCCAAACGCCAAGCCAAGCGCCAAGCCAAGCGCCTAGCCAAGCGACAAGCCAAGCGCCAAGCCAAGCGCCTAGCCAAGCGCCAAGCTACGCGCCAAGCCACGCGCCAAGAAAAGCGCCAAGGAAAGCGTCAAGCCAAACCCCAGGCCAAGTGGCTAGCCAAGCGCAAGGCAATGCGCCAACAAAAGCGCTAAGCCTATCGCCAAGCCAAACGCCAAGCCAAGCGCCAAGCCAAGCGACAAGCCAAGCGCCAAGCCAAGCGCCAAGAAAAGCGCCAAGGAAAGCGTCAAGCCAAGCCCCAGGCCAAGTGGCTAGCCAAGCGCAAGGCAATGCGCCAACAAAAGCGCTAAGCTTATCGCCAAGCCAAACGCCAAGCCAAGCGCCAAGCCAAGCGACAAGCCAAGCGCCAAGCCAAGCGCCTAGCCAAGCGCCAAGCTACGCGCCAAGCCACGCGCCAGGAAAAGCGCCAAGGAAAGCGTCAAGCCAAGCCCCAGGCCAAGTGGCTAGCCAAGCGCAAGGCAATGCGCCAAGAAAAGCGCCAAGGAAAGCGTCAAGCCAAGCCCCAGGCCAAGTGGCTAGCCAAGCGCAAGGCAATGCGTCAACAAAAGCGCTAAGCTTATCGCCAAGCCAAACGCCAAGCCAAGCGCCAAGCCAAGCGACAAGCCAAGCACCAAGCCACGCTCTAAGGAGAGCGCCAAGCCAAGCGACAAGCCACGCGCCAAGCCACGCGCCAAGAAGAGCGCCAAGCCAAGCGTCAAGCCAAGCGACAAGCCAAGCGCCAGGCCACGCGCCAAGAAAAGCGCCACGCCAAGCGCCAAGCCACGCGCCGAGCCAAGCGTCAAGCCACGCGCCGAGCCAAGCGCCAAACCACGCTCTAAGGAGAGCGCCAAGCCAAGCGACAAGCGACGCGCTAAGGCACGCTCCAAGCGACGCGCCAAGCCAAGCGCCAAGCCAAGTGCCAAGCCACCCGCCAAGAAAAGCGCCAAGACAAGCGACAAGCCACGCGCCAAGAAAGCGCCAAGCCAAGCGCCGAGCCAAGCGTCAAGCCACGCGCCGAGCCAAGCGCCAAGCCACGCTCTTAGGAGAGCGCCAAGCCAAGCGACAAGCCACGCGCCAAGGCAAGCGCCAAGCCACGTGCCAAGCCAAGCGCCAAGCCAAGTGCCAAGCCACCCGCCAAGAAAAGCGCCAATATAAGCGCCAAGCCAAGCGCTAAGCCAAGCGCCAAGCCAAGCGCCAAGTCACGCGCCAAGGAGAGCGCCAAGCCATGCCCCAAGACAAGCACCAAGCCAAGCGCCAAGCCAAGCGCCAAGCCACGCGCCATGAAAAGCGCCAAGAAGAGCGCCAAACCAAGCGCCAAGCCAAGCGCCAAGCCAAGCTCCAAGCCACGCGCCAAGGAAAGCGCCAAGCCACGCGCCAAGAAAAGCGCCAAACCACGCGCCAAGCCAAGCGCCAAGCCACCCGCCAAGAAAAGCGCCAAGCCAAGCGTCAAGCCAAGCCCTAAGCCAAGCGCCCAGCCAGCCAAGCGCCAAGCCACGCGCTAAGGCACCCGCCAAGAAAAGCGCAAAACCACGCGCCAAGCCAAGCGGCAAGCCAAGTGCTAAGCCACCCGCCAAGGAAAGCACCAAGCCAAGCGTCAAGCCAAACGCTAAGCCAAGCGCCCAGCCAGCTAAGCGCCAAGCCACGCGCCATGATGAGCGCCAAAGCATGCGCCAAGCCAAGCGTCAAACCAAGCGCCAAGCCAAGTGCCAAGCCAAGCGTCAAGCCAAGCGCCAAGCCAAGCGCCTAGCCAAGCGCCAAGCCACGCTCCAAATAAAGCGCCAAGCCAAACGACAAGCCACGCGGCAAGCCACGCGCCAGGAAAAGCGCCAAGCCAAGCGCCAAGCCGAGCGCCAAGCCACGCGCCAGGAAAAGCGCCAAGGCATGCGCCAAGCCACGCGCCAAGAAAAGCGTTAAGGCACGCGCCAAGCCAAGCGCCAAGCCAAGTGCCAAGCCACCCGCCAAGAAAAGCGCCAAGCCAAGCGACATGCCACGCGCCAAGAAAGCGCCAAGCCAATCGCCAAGCCAAGCGCCAAGCCAAGCGCCAAGAACAGCGTTAAGGCACGCGCCAAGCCAAACGCCAAGCCAAGTGCCAAGCCACCCGCCAAGAAAAGCGCCAAGCCAAGCGACAAGCCACGCGCCAAGAAAGCGCCAAGCCAAACGCCAAGCCACGCGCCAAGCCACGCGCCAAGCCACGCGCCAAGAAAGCGCCAAGCCAAGCGCCAAGCCAAGCTCCAAGCCAATTGCCCAAACAAGCGCTAAGCCACGCGCCAAAAAAAACACCAAGCCAAGCGACAAGCCAAGCGCCAAGCCAAGCTCCAAGCCAAGCGCCCAGCCAAGCGCCAAGTCACGCGGCAAGGAGAGCGTTAAGGCACGCGCTAAGCCAAGCGCCAAGCCAAATGCCAAGCCACCCGCCAAGAAAAGCGCCAATATAAGCGCCAAGCCAAGCGCTAAGCCAAGCGCCAAGCCAAGCGCCAAGTCACGCGCCAACGAGAGCGCCAAGCCATGCCCCAAGACAAGCACCAAGCCAAGCGCCAAGCCAAGCGCCAAGCCACGCGCCATGAAAAGCGCCAAGAAGAGCGCCAAACCAAGCGCCAAGCCAAGCGCCAAGCCAAGCTCCAAGCCACGCGCCAAGGAAAGCGCCAAGCCACGCGCCAAGAAAAGCGCCAAACCACGCGCCAAGCCAAGCGCCAAGCCACCCGCCAAGAAAAGCGCCAAGCCAAGCGTCAAGCCAAGCGCTAAGCCAAGCGCCCAGCCAGCCAAGCGCCAAGCCACGCGCCAAGGCACCCGCCAAGAAAAGCGCAAAACCACGCGCCAAGCCAAGCGGCAAGCCAAGTGCTAAGCCACCCGCCAAGGAAAGCGCCAAGCCAAGCGTCAAGCCAAACGCTAAGCCAAGCGCCCAGCCAGCTAAGCGCCAAGCCACGCGCCATGATGAGCGCCAAAGCATGCGCCAAGCCAAGCGTCAAACCAAGCGCCAAGCCAAGTGCCAAGCCACGCTTCAAATAAAGCGCCAAGCCAAACGACAAGCCACGCGCCAAGCCACGCGCCAGGAAAAGCGCCAAGCCAAGCGCCAAGCCGAGCGCCAAGCCACGCGCCAGGAAAAGCGCCAAGGCATGCGCCAAGCCACGCGCTAAGAAAAGCGTTAAGGCACGCGCCAAGCCAAGCGCCAAGCCAAGTGCCAAGCCACCCGCCAAGAAAAGCGCCAAGCCAAGCGACATGCCACGCGCCAAGAAAGCGCCAAGCCAATCGCCAAGCCAAGCGCCAAGCCAAGCGCCAAGAACAGCGTTAAGGCACGCGCCAAGCCAAACGCCAAGCCAAGTGCCAAGCCACCCGCCAAGAAAAGCGCCAAGCCAAGCGACAAGCCACGCGCCAAGAAAGCGCCAAGCCAAACGCCAAGCCACGCGCCAAGCCACGCGCCAAGCCACGCGTAAAGAAAGCGCCAAGCCAAGCGCCAAGCCAAGCTCCAAGCCAAGTGCCCAAACAAGCGCTAAGCCACGCGCCAAAAAAAACACCAAGCCAAGCGACAAGCCAAGCGCCAAGCCAAGCGCCAAGCCAAGCGCCCAGCCAAGCGCCAAGTCACGCGGCAAGGAGAGCGTTAAGGCACGCGCCAAGCCAAGCGCCAAGCCAAACGCCAAGCCACGCGCCAAGCCACGCGCCAAGCCACGCGTAAAGAAAGCGCCAAGCCAAGCGCCAAGCCAAGCTCCAAGCCAAGTGCCCAAACAAGCGCTAAGCCACGCGCCAAAAAAAACACCAAGCCAAGCGACAAGCCAAGCGCCAAGCCAAGCGCCAAGCCAAGGGCCAAGCCAAGCTCCCAGACTAGCGCCATGCCACGCGCCAAGAAAAGCGCCAAGCTAAGCGCCAAGCCAAACGCCCGGCCAAGCGCCAAGTCACGCGGCAAGGAGAGCGCCAAGCCATGCGCCAAGACAAGCACCAAGCCACGTGCCAAACCAAGCGCCAATCCAAGTGCCAAGCCAAGTTCTAACCCACGCGCCAAGAAAAACGCTAAGCCAAGCGTCAAGCCAAGCGCTAAGTCAAGCGTTCCGCTAGCCAAGCGTTTAGCCAGCCAAGCGACAAGCCACGCACCAAGAAAAGCGCCAAGCCAAACGCCAAGCCAAGCGCCCAGCCAAGCGCTAAGCCACGTGCCAAGGAGAGCGCCAAGCCACCCGCCAAGCCAAGCGCCAAGCCACGCGCCAAGAAAAGCGCCAAGCCAAGCCCCAGGCCAAGTGGCTAGCCAAGCGCAAGGCAATGCGCCAACAAAAGCGCTAAGCCTATCGCCAAGCCAAACGCCAAGCCAAACGCCAAGCCAAGCGCCTAGCCAAGCGACAAGCCAAGCGCCAAGCCAAGCGCCTAGCCAAGCGCCAAGCTACGCGCCAAGCCACGCGCCAAGAAAAGCGCCAAGGAAAGCGTCAAGCCAAGCCCCAGGCCAAGTGGCTAGCCAAGCGCAAGGCAATGCGCCAACAAAAGCGCTAAGCCTATCGCCAAGCCAAACGCCAAGCCAAGCGCCAAGCCAAGCGACAAGCCAAGCGCCAAGCCAAGCGCCAAGCCAAGCGCCAAGAAAAGCGCCAAGGAAAGCGTCAAGCCAAGCCCCAGGCCAAGTGGCTAGCCAAGCGCAAGGCAAAGCGCCAACAAAAGCGCTAAGCCTATCGCCAAGCCAAACGCCAAGCCAAGCGCCAAGCCAAGCGACAAGCCAAGCGCCAAGCCAAGCGCCTAGCCAAGCGCCAAGCTACGCGCCAAGCCACGCGCCATGAAAAGCGCCAAGGAGAGCGTCAAGCCAAGCCCCAGGCCAAGTGGCTAGCCAAGCGCAAGGCAATGCGCCAACAAAAGCGCTAAGCCTATCGCCAAGCCAAACGCCAAGCCAAGCGCCAAGCCAAGCGACAAGCCAAGCGCCAAGCCAAGCGCCTAGCCAAGCGCCAAGCTACGGGCCAAGCCACGCGCCAAGAAAAGCGCCAAGGAAAGCGTCAAGCCAAGCGACAAGCCAAGCACCAAGCCACGCTCTAAGGAGAGCGCCAAGCCAAGCGACAAGCCACGCGCCAATCCACGCGCCAAGAAAAGCGCCAAGCCAAGCGTCAAGCCAAGCGACAAGCCAAGCGCCAGGCCACGCGCCAAGAAAAGCGCCACGCCAAGCGCCAAGCCACGCGCCGAGCCAAGCGTCAAGCCACGCGCCGAGCCAAGCGCCAAGCCACGCTCTAAGGAGAGCGCCAAGCCAAGCGACAAGCGAAGCGCTAAGGCACGCTCCAAGCGACGCGCCAAGCCAAGCGCCAAGCCAAGTGCCAAGCCACCCGCCAAGAAAAGCGCCAAGACAAGCGACAAGCCACGCGCCAAGAAAGCGCCAAGCCAAGCGCCGAGCCAAGCGTCAAGCCACGCGCCGAGCCAAGCGCCAAGCCACGCTCTTTGGAGAGCGCCAAGCCACGCGACAAGCCACGCGCCAAGGCACGCGCCAAGCCACGTGCCAAGCCAAGCGCCAAGCCAAGTGCCAAGCCACCCGCCAAGAAAAGCGCCAATATAAGCGCCAAGCCAAGCGCTAAGCCAAGCGCCAAGCCAAGCGCCAAGTCACGCGCCAAGGAGAGCACCAAGCCATGCCCCAAGACAAGCACCAAGCCAAGCGCCAAGCCAAGCGCCAAGCCACGCGCCATGAAAAGCGCCAAGAAGAGCGCCAAACCAAGCGCCAAGCCAAGCGCCAAGCCAAGCTCCAAGCCACGCGCCAAGAAAAGCGCCAAGCCACGCGCCAAGAAAACCGCCAAACCACGCGCCAAGCCAAGCGGCAAGCCAAGTGCTAAGCCACCCGCCAAGGAAAGCGCCAAGCCAAGCGTCAAGCCAAACGCTAAGCCAAGCGCCCAGCCAGCTAAGCGTCAAGCCACGCGCCATGATGAGCGCCAAAGCATGCGCCAAGCCAAGTGCCAAGCCAAGCGTCAAGCCAAGCGCCAAGCCAAGCGCCTAGCCAAGCGCCAAGCCACGCTCCAAATAAAGCGCCAAGCCAAACGACAAGCCACGCGCCAAGCCACGCGTCAGGAAAAACGCCAAGGCATGCGCCAAGCCACGCGCCAAGAAAAGCGTTAAGGCACGCGCCAAGCCACGCTCCAAATAAAGCGCCAAGCCAAGCGCCAAGCCGAGCGCCAAGCCACGCGCCAGGAAAAACGCCAAGGCATGCGCCAAGCCACGCGCCAAGAAAAGCGTTAAGGCACGCGCCAAGCCAAGCGCCAAGCCAAGTGCCAAGCCACAAGCCAAGAAAAGCGCCAAGCCAAGCGACATGCCACGCGCCAAGAAAGCGCCAAGCCAATCGCCAAGCCAAGCGCCAAGCCAAGCGCCAAGAACAGCGTTAAGGCACGCGCCAAGCCAAACGCCAAGCCAAGTGCCAAGCCACCCGCCAAGAAAAGCGCCAAGCCAAGCGACAAGCCACGCGCCAAGAAAGCGCCAAGCCAAACGCCAAGCCACGCGCCAAGCCACGCGCCAAGCCACGCGCCAAGAAAGCGCCAAGCCAAGCGCCAAGCCAAGCTCCAAGCCAAGCGCCCAAACAAGCGCTAAGCCACGCGCCAAAAAAACACCAAGCCAAGCGACAAGCCAAGCGCCAAGCCAAGCGCCAAGCCAAGCGCCCAGCCAAGCGCCAAGTCACGCGGCAAGGAGAGCGTTAAGGCACGCGCCAAGCCAAGCGCCAAGCCAAATGCCAAGCTACCCGCCAAGAAAAGCGCCAAGCCATGCGCCAAGCCAAGCGCCAAGCCAAGCGCCCAGACAAGCGCAAAGCCACGCGCCAAAAATAACACCAAGCTAAGCGCGAAGCCAAACGCCAAGCCAAGCGCCAAGCCAAGCTCCCAGACAAGCGCCATGCCACGCGCCAAGAAAAGCGCCAAGCTAAGCGCCAAGCCAAACGCCCGGCCAAGCGCCAAGTCACGCGGCAAGGAGAGCGCCAAGCCATGCGCCAAGACAAGCACCAAGCCACGTGCCAAACCAAGCGCCAATCCAAGTGCCAAGCCAAGCTCTAATCCACGCGCCAAGAAAAACGCTAAGCCAAGCGTCAAGCCAAGCGCTAAGCCAAGCGTTCCGCTAGCCAAGCGTTTAGCCAGCCAAGCGACAAGCCACGCACCAAGAAAAGCGCCAAGCCAAACGCCAAGCCAAGCGCCCAGCCAAGCGCTAAGCCACGCGCCAAGAAAAGCCCCAAGAAAAGCGCCAAGCCAAGCCCCAGGCCAAGTGGCAAGCCAAGCACCAAGCCACGCTCTAAGGAGAGCGCCAAGCCAAGCGAAAAGCCACGCGCCAAGCCACGCGCCAAGCCACGCGCCAAGAAAAGCGCCAAGCCAAGCGTCAAGCCAAGCGACAAGCCATGCGCCAGGCCACGCGCCAAGAAAAGCGCCACGCCAAGCGCCAAGCCACGCGCCGAGCCAAGCGTCAAGCCACGCGCCGAGCCAAGCGCCAAGCCACGCTCTAAGGAGAGCGCCTAGCCAAGCGACAAGCCATGCGCCAAGCCACGCGCCCAGCCAAGCGCCAAGCCACGCGCCAAACCACGCGCAAAGAAAAGCGCCACAATAAGCGCCAAGCCAATCGCCAAGGATAGTGCCAAGCCGTGCGACAAGCCAAGCGCCAAGCTAAGCGCCAAGCCAAGCGCCGAGCCAAGCGCCAAGCCAAGCGCCCAGCCAAGCGCCAAGCCACGCGCCAAACCACGCGCAAAGAAAAGCGCCACAATAAGCGCCAAGCCAATCGCCAAGGATAGTGCCAAGCCGTGCGACAAGCCAAGCGCCTAGTTAAGCGATAAGCCAAGTGCCAAGCCACACGCCAAGAAAAGCGCCAATCCAAGCGACAAACCACGCGCCAAGAAAAGCGCCAAGCCAAACGCCAAGCCAAGCGCTCAGCCAAGCGCTAAGAAAAGCGCCAAGCCAAGCCCCAGGCCAAGTGGCTAGCCAAGCGCAAGGCAATAGGCCAACAAAAGCGCTAAGCCTATCGCCAAGCCAAACGCCAAGCCAAGCGCCAAGCCAAGCGACAAGCCAAGCGCCAAGCCAAGCGCCTAGCCAAGCGACAAGCCAAGCGCCAAGCCAAGCGCCTAGCCAAGCGCCAAGCTACGCGCCAAGCCACGCGCCAAGAAAAGCGCCAAGGAAAGCGTCAAGCCAAGCCCCAGGCCAAGTGGCTAGCCAAGCGCAAGGCAATGCGCCAACAAAAGCGCTAAGCCTATCGCCAAGCCAAACGCCAAGCCAAGCGCCAAGCCAAGCGACAAGCCAAGCGCCAAGCCAAGCGCCAAGAAAAGCGCCAAGGAAAGCGTCAAGCCAAGCCCCAGGCCAAGTGGCTAGCCAAGCGCAAGGCAATGCGCCAACAAAAGCGCTAAGCCTATCGCCAAGCCAAACGCCAAGCCAAGCGCCAAGCCAAGCGACAAGATAATCGCCAAGCCAAGCGAGTAGCCAAGCGCCAAGCTACTCGCCAAGCCACGCGCCAAGAAAAGCGCCAAGGAAAGCGTCAAGCCAAGCCCCAGGCCAAGTGGCTAGCCAAGCGCAAGGCAATGCGCCAACAAAAGCGCTAAGCCTATCGCCAAGCCAAACGCCAAGCCAAGCGCCAAGCCAAGCGACAACCCAAGCGCCAAGCCAAGCGCCTAGCCAAGCGCCAAGCTACGCGCCAAGCCACGGGCCAAGAAAAGCGCCAAGGAAAGCGTCAAGCCAAGCCCCCGGCCAAGTGGCTAGCCAAGCGCAAGGCAATGCGCCAACAAAAGCGCTAAGCCTATCGCCAAGCCAAACGCCAAGCCAAGCGCCAAGCCAAGCGACAAGCCAAGCGCCAAGCCAAGCGCCTGGCCAAGCGCCAAGCTACGCGCCAAGCCACGCGCCAAGAAAAGCGCCAAGCCAAGCGCCGAGACAAGCGCCAAGCCAAACCCCCAGCCAAGCGCCAAGCTACGCGCCATGATGAGCGCCAAAGCATGCGCCAAGCCAAGCGTCAAACCAAGCGCCAAGCCAAGTGCCAAGCCAAGCGTCAAGCCAAGCGCCAAGCTAAGCGCCTAGCCAAGCGCCAAGCCACGCTCCAAATAAAGCGCCAAGCCAAACGACAAGCCACGCGCCAGGAAAAGCGCCAAGCCAAGCGCCAAGCCACGCGCCAGGAAAAGCGCCAAGGCATGCGCCAAGCCACCCGCCAAGAAAAGCGCCAAGCCAAGCGACATGCCACGCGCCAAGAAAGCGCCAAGCCAATCGCCAAGCCAAGCGCCAAGCCAAGCGCCAAGAACAGCGTTAAGGCACGCGCCAAGCCAAACGCCAAGCCAAGTGCCAAGCCACCCGCCAAGAAAAGCGCCAAGTCAAGCGACAAGCCACGCGCCAAGAAAGCGCCAAGCCAAGCGCCAAGCCACGCGCCAAGCCACGCGCCAAGAAAGCGCCAAGCCAAGCGCCAAGCCAAGCTCCAAGCCAAGCGCCCAAACAAGCGCTAAGCCACGCGCCAAAAAAAAACACCAAGCCAAGCGACAAGCCAAGCGCCAAGCCAAGCGCCAAGCCAAGCGCCCAGCCAAGCGCCAAGTCACGCGGCAAGGAGAGCGTTAAATCACGCGCCAAGCCAAGCGCCAAGCCAAATGCCAAGCCACCCGCTAAGAAAAGCGCCAAGCCAAGCGCCAAGCCAAGCGCCCAGACAAGTGCAAAGCCACGCGCCAAAAAAAACACCAAGCCAAGCGACAAGCCAAACGCCAAGCCAAGCGCCAAGCCAAGCTCCCAGACAAGCGCCATGCCACGCGCCAAGAAAATCGCCAAGCTAAGCGCCAAGCCAAACGCCCGGCCAAGCGCCAAGTCACGCGGCAAGGAGAGCGCCAAGCCATGCGCCAAGACAAGCACCAAGCCACGTGCCAAACCAAGCGCCAATCCAAGTGCCAAGCCAAGCTCTAATCCACGCGCCAAGAAAAACGTTAAGCCAAGCGTCAAGCCAAGCGCTAAGCCAAGCGTTCCGCTAGCCAAGCGTTTAGCCAGCCAAGCGCCAAGCCACGCACCAAGAAAAGCGCCAAGCCAAACGCCAAGCCAAGCGCCCAGCCAAGCGCTAAGCCACGTGCCAAGGAGAGCGCCAAGCCACCCGCCAAGCCAAGCGCCAAGCCACGCGCCAAGAAAAGCGCCAAGAAAAGCGCCAAGCCAAGCCCCAGGCCAAGTGGCAAGCCAAGCACCAAGCCACGCTCTAAGGAGAGCGCCAAGCCAAGCGACAAGCCACGCGCCAAGCCACGCGCCAAGCCACGCGCCAAGCCACGCGCCAAGAAAAGCGCCAAGCCAAGCGTCAAGCCAAGCGACAAGCCAAGCGCCAGGCCACGCGCCAAGAAAAGCGCCAAGCCAAGCGCCGAGACAAACGCCAAGCCAAACGCCTAGCCAAGCTCCAAGCCAAGTGGCAAACCAAGTGTCAAGCCAAGCAACAAGCCAAGCGCCCAGCCAAGCGCCAAGCTAGGCGCCAAGAAAAGCGTCAAGCCAAGCGCCAAGCCAAACGATAGGAAAAGCGCCACCCCATGCACCAAGGAGAGCGCCAAGCCAAGCGACCAGCCAAGTGACAAGCCACGTGCCAAGAAAAGCGCTAAGCCAAGCGACAAGCCACGCGCTATGAAAAGCGCCAAGACATGCGCCAAGCCAAGCGCCAAGCCAAGGGCCAAGCCAAGTGCCCAGCCAAGCGTCAAGCCACGCGTCAAGGAGAGCGCCAAGCCATGCGCCAAGCCAAGCGTCAAGCCACGCGCCGCGCCAAGCGCCAAGCCAAGCGCCCAGCCAAGCGCCAAGGAAAGCGCCAAGAAAAGCGCCATGAAAAGCGCCAAGCCAAGCGCCAAGCCAAGTGCCCAGCCAAGCGTCAATCCAAGCTCCCAGACAAGCGTCAAGCCACGCGCCAAAAAAAGTACCACGCCAAGCGACAAGCTACGCGCCAAGAAAAGCGCCAAGCCAAGCGCCAAGCCAAGCGCCAAGCCACGCGCCAAGAAAAACGTCAAGCCACGCGCCAAAAAAAGTACCAAGCCAAGCGACAAGCTACGCGCCAAGATAAGCGCCAAGGCATGCGCCAAGCCAAGCGTCAAGCCAAGCTCCAAGCCAAGAGGCAAGCCAAGCGCCAAGCCAAGCGCCAAGCCAAGTGCCCAGCCAAGCGTCAATCCAAGCTCCCAGACAAGCGCCAAGCCACGCGCCAAAAAAGTACCAAGCCAAGCGACAAGCTACGCGCCAAGAAAAGCGCCAACCCAAGCGCCAAGCCAAGCGCCAAGCCACGCGCCAAGAAAAGCGTCAAGCTACGCGCCAAAAAGAGTACCAAGCCAAGCGACAAGCTACGCGCCAAGATAAGCGCCAAGGCATGCGCCAAGCCAAGCGTCAAGCCAAGCTCCAAGCCAAGTGGTAAGCCAAGCGTCATGCCAAGCGCAAAGCCAAGCGCCGAGCCAAGCGCCAAGCCACGCGCCAAGAAAAGCGTCAAACCAAGCGCAAAGCCACGCGATAGGAAAAGCGCCACCCCATGCACCAAGGAGAGCGCCAAGCCAAGCAACCAGCCAAGTGCCAAGCCACGTGCCAGGAAAAGCGCGAAGCCAAGCGACAAGCCACGCGACATGAAAAGCGCCAAGACAAGCGCCAAGCCAAGCGCTAAGCGAAGTGCCCAGCCAAGCGTCAAACCACGCGTCAAGGAGAGCGCCAAGCCATGCGCCCAGTCAGCCAAGCGCCAAGCCACGCCCCAAGCCACGCGCCAAGAAAAGCGCCAAACCACGCTCCAAGCCAAGCGCCTAGCCAAGCGCCAAGCTACGCGCCAAGCCACGGGCCAAGAAAAGCGCCAAGGAAAGCGTCAAGCCAAGCCCCAGGCCAAGTGGCTAGCCAAGCGCAAGGCAATGCGCCAACAAAAGCGCTAAGCCTATCGCCAAGCCAAACGCCAAGCCAAGCGCCAAGCCAAGCGACAAGCCAAGCGCCAAGCCAAGCGCCTAGCCAAGCGCCAAGCTACGCGCCAAGCCACGCGCCAAGAAAAGCGCCAAGCCAAGCGCCGAGACAAGCGCCAAGCCAAACCCCCAGCCAAGCGCCAAGCCACGCGCCATGATGAGCGCCAAAGCATGCGCCAAGCCAAGCGTCAAACCAAGCGCCAAGCCAAGTGCCAAGCCAAGCGTCAAGCCAAGCGCCAAGCTAAGCGCCTAGCCAAGCGCCAAGCCACGCTACAAATAAAGCGCCAAGCCAAACGACAAGCCACGCGCCAAGCCACGCGCCAGGAAAAGCTCCAAGCCAAGCGCCAAGCCGAGCGCCAAGCCACGCGCCAGGAAAAGCGCCAAGGCATGCGCCAAGCCACCCGCCAAGAAAAGCGCCAAGCCAAGCGACATGCCACGCGCCAAGAAAGCGCCAAGCCAATCGCCAAGCCAAGCGCCAAGAACAGCGTTAAGGCACGCGCCAAGCCAAACGCCAAGCCAAGCGACAAGCCACGCGCCAAGAAAGCGCCAAACCAAGCGCCAAGCCACGCGCCAAGCCACACGCCAAGAAAGCGCCAAGCCAAGCGCCAAGCCAAGCTCCAAGCCAAGCGCCCAAACAAGCGCCCAGCCAAGCGCCAAGTCACGCGGCAAGGAGAGCGTTAAGGCACGCGCCAAGCCAAACGCCAAGCCAAGTGCCAAGCCACGCGCCAAAAAAAAACACCAAGCCAAGCGACAAGCCAAGCGCCAAGCCAAGCGCCAAGCCAAGCGCCCAGCCAAGCGCCAAGTCACGCGGCAAGGAGAGCGTTAAGGCACGCGCCAAGCCAAGCGCCAAGCCAAATGCCAAGCCACCCGCTAAGAAAAGCGCCAAGCCAAGCGCCAAGCCAAGCGCCCAGACAAGCGCAAAGCCACGCGCCAAAAAAAGCGCCAAGCTAAGCGCCAAGCCAAACGCCCGGCCAAACGCCAAGTCACGCGGCAAGGAGAGCGCCAAGCCATGCGCCAAGACAAGCACCAAGCCACGTGCCAAACCAAGCGCCAATCCAAGTGCCAAGCCAAGCTCTAATCCACGCGCCAAGAAAAACGCTAAGCCAAGCGTCAAGCCAAGCGCTAAGCCAAGCGTTCCGCTAGCCAAGCGTTTAGCCAGCCAAGCGCCAAGCCACGCACCAAGAAAAGCGCCAAGCCAAACGCCAAGCCAAGCGCCCAGCCAAGCGCTAAGCCACGTGCCAAGGAGAGCGCCAAGCCACCCGCCAAGCCAAGCGCCAAGCCACGCGCCAAGAAAAGCGCCAAGAAAAGCGCCAAGCCAAGCCCCAGGCCAAGTGGCAAGCCAAGCACCAAGCCACGCTCTAAGGAGAGCGCCAAGCCAACCGACAAGCCACGCGCCAAGCCACGCGCCAAGCCACGCGCCAAGAAAAGCGCCAACCCAAGCGTCAAGCCAAGCGACAAGCCAAGCGCCAGGCCACGCGCCAAGAAAAGCGCCAAGCCAAGCGCCGAGACAAACGCCAAGCCAAACGCCTAGCCAAGCTCCAAGCCAAGTGGAAAACCAAGTGTCAAGCCAAGCAACAAGCCAAGCGCCCAGCCAAGCGCCAAGCTAGGCGCCAAGAAAAGCGTCAAGCCAAGCGCCAAGCCAAACGATAGGAAAAGCGCCACCCCATGCACCAAGGAGAGCGCCAAGCCAAGCGACCAGCCAAGTGACAAGCCACGTGCCAAGAAAAGCGCGAAGCCAAGCGACAAGCCACGCGCTATGAAAAGCGCCAAGACATGCGCCAAGCCAAGCGCCAAGCCAAGGGCCAATCCAAGTGCCCAGCCAAGCGTCAAGCCACGCGTCAAAGAGAGCGCCAAGCCATGCGCCAAGCCAAGCGTCAAGCCACGCGCCGCGCCAAGCGCCAAGCCAAGCGCCCAGCCAAGCGCCAAGGAAAGCGCCAAGAAAAGCGCCATGAAAAGCGCCAAGCCAAGCGCCAAGCCAAGTGCCCAGCCAAGCGTCAATCCAAGCTCCCAGACAAGCGCCAAGCCACGCGCCAAAAAAAGTACCACGCCAAGCGACAAGCTACGCGCCAAGAAAAGCGCCAAGCCAAGCGCCAAGCCAAGCGCCAAGCCACGCGCCAAGAAAAACGTCAAGCCACGCGCCAAAAAAAGTACCAAGCCAAGCGACAAGCTACGCGCCAAGATAAGCGCCAAGGCATGCGCCAAGCCAAGCGTCAAGCCAAGCTCCAAGCCAAGAGGCAAACCAAGTGTCAAGCCAAGCAACAAGCCAAGCGCCCAGCCAAGCGCCAAGCTGGGCGCCAAGAAAAGCGTCAAGCCAAGCGCCAAGCCAAACGATAGGAAAAGCGCCACCCCATGCACCAAGGAGAGCGCCAAGCCAAGCGACCAGCCAAGTGACAAGCCACGTGCCAAGAAAAGCGCGAAGCCAAGCGACAAGCCACGCGCTATGAAAAGCGCCAAGACATGCGCCAAGCCAAGCGCCAAGCCAAGGGCCAAGCCAAGTGCCCAGCCAAGCGTCAAGCCACGCGTAAAGGAGAGCGCCAAGCCATGCGCCAAGCCAAGCGTCAAGCCACGCGCCGCGCCAAGCGCCAAGCCAAGCGCCCAGCCAAGCGCCAAGGAAAGCGCCAAGAAAAGCGCCATGAAAAGCGCCAAGCCAAGCGCCAAGCCAAGTGCCCAGCCAAGCGTCAATCCAAGCTCCCAGACAAGCGCCAAGCCACGCGCCAAAAAAAGTACCACGCCAAGCGACAAGCTACGCGCCAAGAAAAGCGCCAAGCCAAGCGCCAAGCCAAGCGCCAAGCCACGCGCCAAGAAAAACGTCAAGCCACGCGCCAAAAAAAGTACCAAGCCAAGCGACAAGCTACGCGCCAAGATAAGCGCCAAGGCATGCGCCAAGCCAAGCGTCAAGCCAAGCTCCAAGCCAAGAGGCAAGCCAAGCGTCAAGCCAAGCGCCAATCCAAGCGCCCAGACAAGCGCCAAACCACGCGCCAAAAAAGTACCAAGCCAAGCGACAAGCTACGCGCCAAGAAAAGCGCCAACCCAAGCGCCAAGCCAAGCGCCAAGCCACGCGCCAAGAAAAGCGTCAAGCTACGCGCCAAAAAGAGTACCAAGCCAAGCGACAAGCTACGCGCCAAGATAAGCGCCAAGGCATGCGCCAAGCCAAGCGTCAAGCCAAGCTCCAAGCCAAGTGGCAAGCCAAGCGTCATGCCAAGCGCCAAGCCACGCGCCAAGAAAAACGTCAAGCCACGCGCCAAAAAAAGTACCAAGCCAAGCGACAAGCTACGCGCCAAGAAAAGCGCCAAGCCAAGCGCCAAGCCAAGCGCCAAGCCACGCGCCAAGAAAAACGTCAAGCCACGCGCCAAAAAAAGTACCAAGCCAAGCGACAAGCTACGCGCCAAGATAAGCGCCAAGGCATGCGCCAAGCCAAGCGTCAAGCCAAGCTCCAAGCCAAGAGGCAAGCCAAGCGTCAAGCCAAGCGCCAATCCAAGCGCCCAGACAAGCGCCAAACCACGCGCCAAAAAAGTACCAAGCCAAGCGACAAGCTACGCGCCAAGAAAAGCGCCAACCCAAGCGCCAAGCCAAGCGCCAAGCCACGCGCCAAGAAAAGCGTCAAGCTACGCGCCAAAAAGAGTACCAAGCCAAGCGACAAGCTACGCGCCAAGATAAGCGCCAAGGCATGCGCCAAGCCAAGCGTCAAGCCAAGCTCCAAGCCAAGTGGCAAGCCAAGCGTCATGCCAAGCGCCAAGCAAAGCGCCGAGCCAAGCGCCAAGCCACGCGCCAAGAAAAGCGTCAAACCAAGCGCAAAGCCACGCGATAGGAAAAGCGCCACCCCATGCACCAAGGAGAGCGCCAAGCCAAGCAACCAGCCAAGTGCCAAGCCACGTGCCAGGAAAAGCGCGAAGCCAAGCCACAAGCCACGCGACATGAAAAGCGCCAAGACAAGCGCCAAGCCAAGCGCTAAGCCAAGTGCCCAGCCAAGCGTCAAACCACGCGTCAAGGAGAGCGCCAAGCCATGCGCCAAGGAAAGCACCAAGCCAAGCGTCAAGCCAAACGCTAAGCCAAGCGCCCAGTCAGCCAAGCGCCAAGCCACGCCCCAAGCCACGCGCCAAGAAAAGCGCCAAGGAAAGCGTCAAGCCAAGCCCCAGGCCAAGTGGCTAGCCAAGCGCAAGGCAATGTGCCAACAAAAGCGCTAAGCCTATCGCCAAGCCAAACGCCAAGCCAAGCGCCAAGCCAAGCGACAAGCCAAGCGCCAAGCCAAGCGCCTAGCCAAGCGCCAAGCTACGCGCCAAGCCACGCGCCAAGAAAAGCGCCAAGCCAAGCGCCGAGACAAGCGCCAAGGAAAGCACCAAGCCAAGCGTCAAGCCAAACGCTAAGCCAAGCGCCCAGTCAGCCAAGCGCCAAGCCACGCCCCAAGCCACGCGCCAAGAAAAGCGCCAAGGAAAGCGTCAAGCCAAGCCCCAGGCCAAGTGGCTAGCCAAGCGCAAGGCAATGCGCCAACAAAAGCGCTAAGCCTATCGCCAAGCCAAACGCCAAGCCAAGCGCCAAGCCAAGCGACAAACCACGCTCCAAGCCAAGCGCCTAGCCAAGCGCCAAGCTACGCGCCAAGCCACGGGCCAAGAAAAGCGCCAAGGAAAGCGTTAAGCCAAGCCCCAGGCCAAGTGGCTAGCCAAGCGCAAGGCAATGTGCCAACAAAAGCGCTAAGCCTATCGCCAAGCCAAACGCCAAGCCAAGCGCCAAGCCAAGCGACAAGCCAAGCGCCAAGCCAAGCGCCTAGCCAAGCGCCAAGCTACGCGCCAAGCCACGCGCCAAGAAAAGCGCCAAGCCAAGCGCCGAGACAAGCGCCAAGGAAAGCACCAAGCCAAGCGTCAAGCCAAACGCTAAGCCAAGCGCCCAGTCAGCCAAGCGCCAAGCCACGCCCCAAGCCACGCGCCAAGAAAAGCGCCAAGGAAAGCGTCAAGCCAAGCCCCAGGCCAAGTGGCTAGCCAAGCGCAAGGCAATGCGCCAACAAAAGCGCTAAGCCTATCGCCAAGCCAAACGCCAAGCCAAGCGCCAAGCCAAGCGACAAACCACGCTCCAAGCCAAGCGCCTAGCCAAGCGCCAAGCTACGCGCCAAGCCACGGGCCAAGAAAAGCGCCAAGGAAAGCGTCAAGCCAAGCCCCAGGCCAAGTGGCTAGCCAAGCGCAAGGCAATGCGCCAACAAAAGCGCTAAGCCTATCGCCAAGCCAAACGCCAAGCCAAACGCCAAGCCAAGCGACAAGCCAAGCGCCAAGCCAAGCGCTTAGCCAAGCGCCAAGCTACGCGCCAAGCCACGCGCCAAGAAAAGCGCCAAGCCAAGCGCCGAGACAAGCGCCAAGCCAAACCCCCAGCCAAGCGCCAAGCCACGCGCCATGATGAGCGCCAAAGCATGCGCCAAGCCAAGCGTCAAACCAAGCGCCAAGCCAAGTGCCAAGCCAAGCGTCAAGCCAAGCGCCAAGCTAAGCGCCTAGCCAAGCGCCAAGCCACGCTACAAATAAAGCGCCAAGCCAAACGACAAGCCACGCGCTAAGCCACGCGCCAGGAAAAGCGCCAAGCCAAGCGCCAAGCCGAGCGCCAAGCCACGCGCCAGGAAAAGCGCCAAGGCATGCGCCAAGCCACCCGCCAAGAAAAGCGCCAAGCCAAGCGACATGCCACGCGCCAAGAAAGCGCCAAGCCAATCGCCAAGCCAAGCGCCAAGCCAAGCGCCAAGAACAGCGTTAAGGCACGCGCCAAGCCAAACGCCAAGCCAAGTGCCAAGCCACCCGCGAAGAAAAGCGCCAAGCCAAGCGACAAGCCACGCGCCAAGAAAGCGCCAAGCCAAGCGCCAAGCCACGCGCCAAGCCACGCGCCAAGAAAGCGCCAAGCCAAGCGCCAAGCCAAGCTCCAAGCCAAGCGCCCAAACAAGCGCTAAGCCACGCGCCAAAAAAAAACACCAAGCCAAGCGACAAGCCAAGCGCCAAGCCAAGCGCCAAGCCAAGCGCCCAGCCAAGCGCCAAGTCACGCGGCAAGGAGAGCGTTAAGGCACGCGCCAAGCCAAGCGCCAAGCCAAATGCCAAGCCACCCGCTAAGAAAAGCGCCAAGCCAAGCGCCAAGCCAAGCGCCCAGACAAGCGCAAAGCCACGCGCCAAAAAAAACACCAAACCAAGCGACAAGCCAAACGCCAAGCCAAGCGCCAAGCCAAGCTCCCAGACAAGCGCCATGCCACGCGCCAAGAAAAGCGCCAAGCTAAGCGCCAAGCCAAACGCCTGGCCAAGCGCCAAGTCACGCGGCAAGGAGAGCGCCAAGCCATGCGCCAAGACAAGCACCAAGCCACGTGCCAAACCAAGCGCCAATCCAAGTGCCAAGCCAAGCTCTAATCCACGCGCCAAGAAAAACGCTAAGCCAAGCGTCAAGCCAAGCGCTAAGCCAAGCGTTCCGCTAGCCAAGCGTTTAGCCAGCCAAGCGCCAAGCCATGCACCAAGAAAAGCGCCAAGCCAAACGCCAAGCCAAGCGCCCAGCCAAGCGCTAAGCCACGTGCCAAGGAGAGCGCCAAGCCACCCGCCAAGCCAAGCGCCAAGCCACGCGCCAAGAAAAGCGCCAAGAAAAGCGCCAAGCCAAGCCCCAGGCCAAGTGGCAAGCCAAGCACCAAGCCACGCTCTAAGGAGAGCGCCAAGCCAAGCGACAAGCCACGCGCCAAGCCACGCGCCAAGCCACGCGCCAAGAAAAGCGCCAAGCCAAGCGTCAAGCCAAGCGACAAGCCAAGCGACAAGCTACGCGCCAAGATAAGCGCCAAGGCATGCGCCAAGCCAAGCGTCAAGCCAAGCTCCAAGCCAAGAGGCAAACCAAGTGTCAAGCCAAGCAACAAGCCAAGCGCCCAGCCAAGCGCCAAGCTAGGCGCCAAGAAAAGCGTCAAGTCAAGCGCCAAGCCAAACGATAGGAAAAGCGCCACCCCATGCACCAAGGAGAGCGCCAAGCCAAGCGACCAGCCAAGTGACAAGCCACGTGCCAAGAAAAGCGCGAAGCCAAGCGACAAGCCACGCGCTATGAAAAGCGCCAAGACATGCGCCAAGCCAAGCGCCAAGCCAAGGGCCAAGCCAAGTGCCTAGCCAAGCGTCAAGCCACGCGTAAAGGAGAGCGCCAAGCCATGCGCCAAGCCAAGCGTCAAGCCACGCGCCGCGCCAAGCGCCAAGCCAAGCGCCCAGCCAAGCGCCAAGGAAAGCGCCAAGAAAAGCGCCATGAAAAGCGCCAAGCCAAGCGCCAAGCCAAGTGCCCAGCCAAGCGTCAATCCAAGCTCCCAGACAAGCGCCAAGCCACGCGCCAAAAAAAGTACCACGCCAAGCGACAAGCTACGCGCCAAGAAAAGCGCCAAGCCAAGCGCCAAGCCACGCGCCAAGAAAAACTTCAAGCCACGCGCCAAAAAAAGTACCAAGCCAAGCGACAAGCTACGCGCCAAGATAAGCGCCAAGGCATGCGCCAAGCCAAGCGTCAAGCCAAGCTCCAAGCCAAGAGGCAAGCCAAGCGTCAAGCCAAGCGCCAATCCAAGCGCCCAGACAAGCGCCAAACCACGCGCCAAAAAAGTACCAAGCCAAGCGACAAGCTACGCACCAAGAAAAGCGCCAACCCAAGCGCCAAGCCAAGCGCCAAGCCACGCGCCAAGAAAAGCGTCAAGCTACGCGCCAAAAAGAGTACCAAGCCAAGCGACAAGCTACGCGCCAAGATAAGCGCCAAGGCATGCGCCAAGCCAAGCGTCAAGCCAAGCTCCAAGCCAAGTGGCAAGCCAAGCGTCAAGCCAAGCGCCAAGAGAAGCGCCGAGCCAAGCGCCAAGCCACGCGCCAAGAAAAGCGTCAAACCAAGCGCAAAGCCACGCGATAGGAAAAGCGCCACCCCATGCACCAAGGAGGGCGCCAAGCCAAGCAACCAGCCAAGTGCCAAGCCACGTGCCAGGAAAAGCGCGAAGCCAAGCGACAAGCCACGCGACATGAAAAGCGCCAAGACAAGCGCCAAGCCAAGCGCTAAGCCAAGTGCCCAGCCAAGCGTCAAACCACGCGTCAAGGAGAGCGCCAAGCCATGCGCCAAGGAAAGCACCAAGCCAAGCGTCAAGTCAAACGCTAAGCCAAGCGCCCAGTCAGCCAAGCGCCAAGCCACGCCCCAAGCCACGCGCCAAGAAAAGCGCCAAACCACGCTCCAAGCCAAGCGCCAAGCCAAGTGCCAAGCCACCCGCCAAGAAAAGCCCCAAGCCAAGCGACAAGCCACGCGCCAAGAAACCGCCAAGCCAAGCGACGAGACAAGCGCCAAGCCGCGCGCCAAGGAGAGCGCCAAGTTATGCGCCAAGCCAAGCGCCAAGCCAAGCGCCAAGCCACGCGCGAAGAAAGCGCCAAGCCAAGCTTCCAGCCAAGCGCCAAGCCACGCTCCAAGGAGAGCGCCAAGCCATGCGACAAGCCAAGCGCCAAGCTAAGCGCCAAGCCAAGCGCCGAGCCAAGCGCCAAGCCAAGCGCCCAGCCAAGCGCCAAGCCACGCGCCAAACCACGCGCAAAGAAAAGCGCCACAATAAGCGCCAAGCCAATCGCCAAGGATAGTGCCAAGCCGTGCGACAAGCCAAGCGCCAAGTTTAGCGATAAGCCAAGTGCCAAGCCACACGCCAAGAAAAGCGCCAATCCAAGCGACAAACCACGCGCCAAGAAAAGCGCCAAGCCAAACGCCAAGCCAAGCGCTCAGCCAAGCGCTAAGAAAAGCGCCAAGGAAAGCGTCAAGCCAAGCCCCAGGCCAAGTGGCTAGCCAAGCGCAAGGCAATGCGCCAACAAAAGCGCTAAGCCTATCGCCAAGCCAAACGCCAAGCCAAGCGCCAAGCCAAGCGACAAGCCAAGCGCCAAGCCAACCGCCTAGCCAAGCGACAAGCCAAGCGCCAAGCCAAGCGCCTACCCAAGCGCCAAGCTACGCGCCAAGCCACGCGCCAAGAAAAGCGCCAAGGAAAGCGTCAAGCCAAGCCCCAGGCCAAGTGGCTAGCCAAGCGCAAGGCAATGCGCCAACAAAAGCGCTAAGCCTATCGCCAAGCCAAACGCCAAGCCAAGCGCCAAGCCAAGCGACAAGCCAAGCGCCAAGCCAAGCGCTAAGAAAAGCGCCAAGGAAAGCGTCAAGCCAAGCCCCAGGCCAAGTGGCTAGCCAAGCGCAAGGCAATGCGCCAACAAAAGCGCTAAGCCTATCGCCAAGCCAAACGCCAAGCCAAGCGCCAAGCCAAGCGACAAGCCAAGCGCCAAGCCAAGCGCCTAGCCAAGCGCCAAGCTACGCGACAAGCCACGCGCCAAGAAAAGCGCCAAGGAAAGCGTCAAGCCAAGCCCCAGGCCAAGTGGCTAGCCAAGCGCAAGGCAATGCGCCAACAAAAGCGCTAAGTCTATCGCCAAGCCAAACGCCAAGCCAAGCGCCAAGCCAAGCGACAACCCAAGCGCCAAGCCAAGCGCCTAGCCAAGCGCCAAGCTACGCGCCAAGCCACGGGCCAAGAAAAGCGCCAAGGAAAGCGTCAAGCCAAGCCCCAAGCCAAGTGGCTAGCCAAGCCCAAGGCAATGCGCCAACAAAAGCGCTAAGCCTATCGCCAAGCCAAACGCCAAGCCAAGCGCCAAGCCAAGCGACAAGCCAAGCGCCAAGCCAAGCGCCTAGCCAAGCGCCAAGCTACGCGCCAAGCCACGCGCCAAGAAAAGCGCCAAGCCAAGCGCCGAGACAAGCGCCAAGCCAAACCCCCAGCCAAGCGCCAAGCCACGCGCCATGATGAGCGCCAAAGCATGCGCCAAGCCAAGAGTCAAACCAAGCACCAAGCCAAGTGCCAAGCCAAGCGTCAAGCCAAGCGCCAAGCTAAGCGCCTAGCCAAGCGCCAAGCCACGCTCCAAATAAAGCGCCAAGCCAAACGACAAGCCACGCGCCAAGCCACGCGCCAGGAAAAGCGCCAAGCCAAGCGCCAAGCCGAGCGCCAAGCCACGCGCCAGGAAAAGCGCCAAGGCATGCGCCAAGCCACCCGCCAAGAAAAGCGCCAAGCCAAGCGACATGCCACGCGCCAAGAAAGCGCCAAGCCAATCGCCAAGCCAAGCGCCAAGCCAAGCGCCAAGAACAGCGTTAAGGCACGCGCCAAGGCAAACGCCAAGCCAAGTGCCAAGCCACCCGCCAAGAAAAGCGCCAAGCCAAGCGACAAGCCACGCGCCAAGAAAGCGCCAAGCCAAGCGCCAAGCCACGCGCTAAGCCACGCGCCAAGAAAGCGCCAAGCCAAGCGCCAAGCCAAGCTCCAAGCCAAGCGCCCAAACAAGCGCTAAGCCACGCGCCAAAAAAAACACCAAGCCAAGCGACAAGCCAAGCGCCAAGCCAAGCGCCAAGCCAAGCGCCCAGCCAAGCGCCAAGTCACGCGGCAAGGAGAGCGTTAAGGCACGCGCCAAGCCAAGCGCCAAGCCAAATGCCAAGCCACCCGCCAAGAAAAGCGCCAAGCCAAGCGCCAAGCCAAGCGCCCAGACAAGCGCAAAGCCACGCGCCAAAAAAAACACCAAGCCAAGCGACAAGCCAAACGCCAAGCCAAGCGCCAAGCCAAGCGCCAAGCCAAGCGCCAAGCCAAGTGCCCAGCCAAGCGTCAAGCCACGCGTCAAGGAGAGCGCCAAGCCATGCGCCCGGCCAAGCGTTAAGCCACGCGCCGAGCCAAGCGCCAAGCCAAGCGCCCAGCCAAGCGCCAAAAAAAGCGCCAAGAAAAGCGCCATGAAAAGCGCCAAGCCAAGCGGCAAGCCAAGTGCCCAGCCAAGCGTCAAGCCACGCGTCAAGGAGAGCGCCAAGCCATGCGCCAAGCCAAGCGCCAAGCCACGCGCCGAGCCAAGCGCCAAGCCTTGCGCCCAGACAAGCGCCAAGCCACGCGCCAAAAAAAGAGCAAGGCAAGCGCCAAGCCACGCGCCGAGCCAAGCGCCAAGCCAAGCGCCAATCCAAGCGCCAAGACAAACGCCAAGCCACGCGCCGAGCCAAGCGCCAATCCAAGCGCCAAGCCAAGTGCCAAGCCAAGCGCCAAGCCACGCGCCAAGGAAAGCGCCAAACCAAGCGTCAAGCCAAACGCTAAGCCAAGCGCCCAGCCAGCTAAGCGCCAAGCCAAGCTCCAAGCCAAGCGCCAAGCCAAGCGCCAAGCCAAGCGCCCAGACAAACGCCAAGTCACGCGCCAAGAAAAGCACCAAGCCAAGCGACAAGCTACGCGCCAAGAAAAGCGCCAAGCAAAGCGCCTTGCCAAGCGCCCAGCCAAGCGCCAAGCCACGCGCCAGGAAAAGCGCAAAGAAAAGCACAAAACCAAGCGCCAAACCAAGCGCCAAGCCACGCGCCAAGGAAAGCACCAAGCCAAGCGTCAAGCCAAGCGCTAAGCCAAGCGCCCAGCCAGCCAAGCGCCAAGCCACGCGCCAAGCCACGCGCCAAGAAAAGCGCCAAACCACGCTCCAAGCCAAGCGCCAAGCCAAGTGCAAGCCACCCGCCAAGAAAAGCGCCAAGCTAAGCGACAAGCCACGCGCCAAAAAACCGCCAAGCCAAGCGACAAGTCAAGCGCCAGGCCGCGCGCCAAGGAGAGCGCCAAGCCATGCGCGAAGACAAGCACCAACCCAAGCGCAAAGCCAAGCGCCAAGCCACGCGCCAGGAAAAGCGCCAAGAAAAGCACCAAACCAAGCGCCAAGCCAAGCGCCAAGCCACGCGCCAAGGAAAGCACCAAGCCAAGCGTCAAGCCAAGCACTAAGCCAAGCGCCCAGCCAGCCAAGCGCCAAGCCACGCGCCAAGAAAAGCGCCAAACCACGCCCCAAGCCAAGCGCCAAGCCAAGTGCCAAGCTACCCGCCAAGAAAAGCGCCAAGCTAAGCGACAAACCAAGCGCCAAGAAACCTCCAAGCCAAGCGACAAGCCAAGCGCCAATCCGCGCGCCAAAAAGAGCGCCAAGCCATGCGCCAAGCCAAGCGCCAAGGCAAGAGCCAAGCCAAGCGCCAAGCCACGCGCGAAGAAACCGCCAAGCCAAGCGCCAAGCCACCCGCCAAGAAAAGCGCAAAGCCAAGCGACAAGCCACGCGCCAAGAAGAGCGCCACCCCAAGCGCCAAGCCACGCACCGAGCCAAGCGCCAAGCCGCGCGCCAAGGAGAGCGCCAAGCCATGCGCCAAGCCAAGCGCCAAGCCAAGAACCAAGCTAAGCGCCAAGCCACGCGCGAAGAAAGCGCCAAACCAAGCGCCAAGCCACCCGCCAAGAAAAGCGCTAAGCCAAGCGCCAAGCCACGCGCCAAGAAAAGCGCCAACCCAAGCGCCAAGCCACGCGCCGAGCCAAGCGCCAAGCCACCCTTCAAGGAGAGCGCCAAGACAAGCGACAAGCCACGCGCCAACCCACGCGCCTAGCAAAGCGCCAAGTTAAGCGCCAAGCCACGCGATAAGAAAAGCGCCACCCCATGCACCAAGGAGAGCGCCAAGCCAAGCGACAAGCCATGCGCCAAGCCACGCACCAAACCACGCGCCAAGAAAAGCGCCACAATAAGCGCCAAGCCAATCGCCAAGGATAGCGCCAAGCCGTGCGCCAAGCCAAGCGCCAAGTTAAGCGCCAAGCCAAGTGCCAAGCCACACGCCAAGAAAAACGCCAAGCCAAGCGACAAACCACGCACCAAGAAAAGCGCCAAGCCAAACGCCAAGCCAAGCGCCCAGCCAAGCGCTAAGCCACGTGCCAAGGAAAGCGCCAAGCCAACCGCCAAGCCAAGCGCCAAGCCACGCGCCAAGAAAAGCTCCAAGAAAAGCGCCAAGCCAAGCCGCAGGCCAAGTGGCAAGCCAAGCGTCAAGCAACGCGCCAACAAGAGCGCCAAGCCTATCGCCAAGCCAAACGCCAAGCCAAGCGCCAAGCCAAGCGACAAGCCGAGCGCTAGGCCAAGCGCCTAGCCCAGCGCCAAGCTACGCGCCAAGCCACGCGCCAAGAAAAGCGCCAAGCCAAGCGCCGAGACAAGCGCCAAGCCAAACGCCCAGCCAAGCGCCAAGCCACGCGCCATGATGAGCGCCAAGGCATGCGCCAAGCCAAGCGTCAAACCAAGCGCCAAGCCAAGTGCCAAGCCAAGCGTTAAGCCAAGCGCCAAATCAAGGGCCTAGCCAAGCGCCAAGCCACGCTCCAAGGAAAGCGTCAAGCCAAGCGAGAAACCACGCGCCAAGCCACGCGCCAAGAAAAGCGCCAAGCCAAGCGCCAAGCCAAGCGCCAAGCCACGCGCCAGGAAAAGCGCCACCCCATGCGCCAAGTAGACCGCCAAGCCAAACGACAAGCCACGCGCTAAGCCACACGCTAAAAAAAGCGCCACGCCAAGCGCCAAGCCAAGCGCCAAGCCAAGCGCCAAGCCAAGCGCCAAGCCAAGCGTCCATCCAAGCGCCAAGCCACTCGTCAAGGAGAGCGCCAAGCCATGCGCCAAGCAAAGCGCCAAGCCACGCGCCAAGAAAAGCGCCAAGCCAAGCGCCAAGCCAAGCGCCAAGCCACGCGCCGAACCAAGCGCCAAGCCACGCTCCAAGGAGAGCGTTAAGACAAGCGACAAGCTACGCGCAAGCGACGCGCCAAGAAAAGCGCCAAGCCAAGCGCCGAGCCAAGCACCAAGCCACGCGCCAAGAAAAGCGTCAAACCAAGCGCAAAGCCACGCGATAGGAAAAGCGCCACCCCATGCACCAAGGAGAGCGCCAAGCCAAGCAACCAGCCACGCGACATGAAAAGCGCCAAGACAAGCGCCAAGCCAAGCGCTAAGCCAAGTGCCCAGCCAAGCGTCAAACCACGCGTCAAGGAGAGCGCCAAGCCATGCGCCAAGGAAAGCACCAAGCCAAGCGTCAAGCCAAACGCTAAGCCAAGCGCCCAGTCAGCCAAGCGCCAAGCCACGCCCCAAGCCACGCGCCAAGAAAAGCGCCAAACCACGCTCCAAGCCAAGCGCCTAGCCAAGCGCCAAGCTACGCGCCAAGCCACGGGCCAAGAAAAGCGCCAAGGAAAGCGTCAAGCCAAGCCCCAGGCCAAGTGGCTAGCCAAGCGCAAGGCAATGCGCCAACAAAAGCGCTAAGCCTATCGCCAACCCAAACGCCAAGCCAAGCGCCAAGCCAAGCGACAAGCCAAGCGCCAAGCCAAGCGCCTAGCCAAGCGCCAAGCTACGCGCCAAGCCACGCGCCAAGAAAAGCGCCAAGCCAAGCGCCGAGACAAGCGCCAAGCCAAACCCCCAGCCAAGCGCCAAGCCACGCGCCATGATGAGCGCCAAAGCATGCGCCAAGCCAAGCGTCAAACCAAGCGCCAAGCCAAGTGCCAAGCCAAGCGTCAAGCCAAGCGCCAAGCTAAGCGCCTAGCCAAGCGCCAAGCCACGCTACAAATAAAGCGCCAAGCCAAACGACAAGCCACGCGCCAAGCCACGCGCCAGGAAAAGCGCCAAGCCAAGCGCCAAGCCGAGCGCCAAGCCACGCGCCAGGAAAAGCGCCAAGGCATGCGCCAAGCCACCCGCCAAGAAAAGCGCCAAGCCAAGCGACATGCCACGCGCCAAGAAAGCGCCAAGCCAATCGCCAAGCCAAGCGCCAAGCCAAGCGCCAAGAACAGCGTTAAGGCACGCGCCAAGCCAAACGCCAAGCCAAGTGCCAAGCCACCCGCGAAGAAAAGCGCCAAGCCAAGCGACAAGCCACGCGCCAAGAAAGCGCCAAGCCAAGCGCCAAGCCACGCGCCAAGCCACGCGCCAAGAAAGCGCCAAGCCAAGCGCCAAGCCAAGCTCCAAGCCAAGCGCCCAAACAAGCGCTAAGCCACGCGCCAAAAAAAACACCAAGCCAAGCGACAAGCCAAGCGCCAAGCCAAGCGCCAAGCCAAGCGCCCAGCCAAGCGCCAAGTCACGCGGCAAGGAGAGCGTTAAGGCACGCGCCAAGCCAAGCGCCAAGCCAAATGCCAAGCCACCCGCTAAGAAAAGCGCCAAGCCAAGCGCCAAGCCAAGCGCCCAGACAAGCGCAAAGCCACGCGCCAAAAAAAACACCAAACCAAGCGACAAGCCAAACGCCAAGCCAAGCGCCAAGCCAAGCTCCCAGACAAGCGCCATGCCACGCGCCAAGAAAAGCGCCAAGCTAAGCGCCAAGCCAAACGCCTGGCCAAGCGCCAAGTCACGCGGCAAGGAGAGCGCCAAGCCATGCGCCAAGACAAGCACCAAGCCACGTGCCAAACCAAGCGCCAATCCAAGTGCCAAGCCAAGCTCTAATCCACGCGCCAAGAAAAACGCTAAGCCAAGCGTCAAGCCAAGCGCTAAGCCAAGCGTTCCGCTAGCCAAGCGTTTAGCCAGCCAAGCGCCAAGCCACGCACCAAGAAAAGCGCCAAGCCAAACGCCAAGCCAAGCGCCCAGCCAAGCGCTAAGCCACGTGCCAAGGAGAGCGCCAAGCCACCCGCCAAGCCAAGCGCCAAGCCACGCGCCAAGAAAAGCGCCAAGAAAAGCGCCAAGCCAAGCCCCAGGCCAAGTGGCAAGCCAAGCACCAAGCCACGCTCTAAGGAGAGCGCCAAGCCAAGCGACAAGCCACGCGCCAAGCCACGCGCCAAGCCACGCGCCAAGAAAAGCGCCAAGCCAAGCGTCAAGCCAAGCGACAAGCCAAGCGACAAGCTACGCGCCAAGATAAGCGCCAAGGCATGCGCCAAGCCAAGCGTCAAGCCAAGCTCCAAGCCAAGAGGCAAACCAAGTGTCAAGCCAAGCAACAAGCCAAGCGCCCAGCCAAGCGCCAAGCTAGGCGCCAAGAAAAGCGTCAAGCCAAGCGCCAAGCCAAACGATAGGAAAAGCGCCACCCCATGCACCAAGGAGAGCGCCAAGCCAAGCGACCAGCCAAGTGACAAGCCACGTGCCAAGAAAAGCGCGAAGCCAAGCGACAAGCCACGCGCTATGAAAAGCGCCAAGACATGCGCCAAGCCAAGCGCCAAGCCAAGGGCCA
>CALNHX010002247.1:0-187169 GCA_940337035.1 Agriotes lineatus | reverse complement strand
CTGGTTCATTAGTAAGAATAGTTTTAGTATGATTAAAAGCTTTTATAAAGTCGGGGGTATGGTGAACATGGTTATCCTTTTTTAAACATTGAGTTAAAGGTTTGGTTATCTTGGCAAAATCCTTAATACATTTTTGATAGTAACCCAATAGTCCTAAATAGCTCTTGATTTCAGTTTTTGATTTCGGTAAAGGAAAGTTTTGAATTGCCTGTATTTTCGAAGGGTCTGGTCGTATTCCGTTTGGTGTTATTATGTGTCCGAGGTATTTTACTGACTTGTGCAAGAATTCGGATTTATCCAACTGAATTTTTAGATTTGTAACACGGCATCTCTCGAAAATGCATTTTAGTCGTGAAATGTGTTCTGCTAAGGAATTTGAATAGACAATTACGTCGTCTAAGTAAACAAGACATTGTGTAGGGGTGAGACCTGTAAGGGCGGTATTTATCATTTGTTGGAAGGCAGCTGCGGCATTTTTTAAACCGAAGGGTAAGCGTTTAAATTGAAAATGTCCCTCTTCTGTAGAAAAAGCGGTCTTTTCACGATCTTTGTCTTCAATCTCGATCTGGTGGAAACCAGAAGCTAAGTCTAAAGTTGAAAAATAGTTAGCACGACCTAAATTATCTAACACTGTATCTATGTTGGGAATTGGGAACTTATCTTCAATTGTATTCTCATTTAGCTTACGATAGTCGATAACTATCCGCCATTTCCTATTTCCGGAGGCATCCAGCTTTTTGGGTACTATCCAAATCGGGAAATTATACGGACTTTCGGAGGGTTCAATAATGTCGTCCTCTAACATTTTGCCTATTTGATTTTTGACTTCTTCACGGTGCACGTGAGGATAGAGGTACGTTTAGGAAAAAATGGGAATTTCGTTTTTTGTTCTAATGTGATGTTTCGTTAAATTTGTTGACGATAAGGATATCTCTGGATGATGAAAAATTTCTTTATACTCGTGACATAAATTTGTTAATAGGAAATTCTCTTCAGCGTTTAGATGATCTGTACGTAAATTATCTTTTAAATTTTGCAAAAGTAATTTTTTTGTATGATGTTTATGGGAATTTTGATTAATATGTTCGACATTATGGTTATTAATTTGAATATTGTCATTATCGTTAGTTTCTATATAATCTTCCAAATAAAGTGGATTATTAATTGTCAAAAGTTGTGGTTCGTCTGACGTATTAATAACAGTGGTACAAAAATAGTTGTTGTGTAAGCGGACTAAAGCAGACGGCATAGCCAAATCATTTGTAAAGTTAAGCTTTGGTGCAATTTTATTACCATTTTTACCTACTGCAGATATTTTTATCACTTGTTCTGTTCTTGGGGGTATAGTATGTGCTAATAATGTATTTTTAGTGATTTCCGAAAAGTTTCCGGAGCAATTTCGTTTTTGTATTTCATTTTCTGTTTGGATTTCGTTAAAATAAAAAGGAATTACTGTTTTTTCAGTTTGTAAGTGATTCCAACGGTAGTCAATGTTCGCGGGCAATTTTGCTAGTAAGTCCGAACCAATTAGACCTACGTATTCTGGGTGGAAGTTATAAAGATAAACTAAATGATCTCCTTCTTCATTGAAAAGACTGAGTAAAGGAATTTCTGCTACATATTGATGGTTTGTTTTGCCATGTGAAGTTATAATTTCGAATGGGTGTTCGTAAATGGATTCTGGAAAATTCTGGTAAACAAATTCGGGGGATAATATTGTTTTGGAACTGCCAGTGTCTATTAAAAGTTTTTCGTTCGTTTTTGGGATAATGATGAATGGTAGAGAATATTTTGGATTTATCGAAAAGGATTCAAGTTGTTCTCCGAGGCACATATTGGAAAATTTGCGTCATATGTTGGGAAATTTACATTGAGTGTTTGTTCGTTCGCGTCATCTGCTTGTTCGGATAACATATCTGGGAAGTTATTGTATTCGTCGGCATTAGTGTATCCTAGTTCGTTTTGAGAATAATCGGTTGTATTTTCTGGAATGTAGCCGAAATTTGGATCTAGCTCGTTCTCAAAAGAAACATCTGCATGATTTAGTTCTTCACAGTGAAAGTTTCTGGGTTGAGAACTTTGTTGGATGTAATTAGTACGTTGATTTTGATTGAAGTTTGGGTAAAAAGGTCTTTGGGGTGGATTGGTACGTTGACCTTGATGTGAGGCCGGTCTTTTCTTTATCGTACTTGTATCCATGGGTTCTGGGTAGGGATGGGCGCGTGACGTAAAAACAGTCGTGTCACGTCGTGTCATGGCGTGTCACGTCGTGAACGTGACTAATACTTGAAAATCGTGACGTGAACGTGAGTGAACGTGAGTGAAAATTTCCAAGGCGTGATTCACGTTTCACGTTAATTTCACGTTAAATATTTAGTAACCAATAAAAAACTGCAGGGGGCAGCAACTTTTAAATTCATTAAATCACAAATTGTGCCAAACAAGTTATATTGTGGCTTTATTTTTGGACCCTAATTATAAATCGTTAAAGTTCATACCTTCACATAAAAGAGAAGATTATAATGCAAATAAAACTATAGATGACAATGATGACATACATAGCAAACGACTCAAAACTGGTACATCAGCATCAGATTCTTATGTTTCTACACTTAGAGATAGCTCTGACGATGACACATGTAATTAGGATGATGTCGAAACAGAACTAAATTAGTATGTTAAATTAAAATTCGGAAATGTAGATGACATTTTAGGATTTTGGAAAAACAGTGTAAATACGCCACTGTTAAAAAAGCTTGAGAAATTTTAAACATACCGGCAAGTTCCGCTACAAGCGAAAGAATATTTTCTACAGCTGGGCGAATTTTAGAAGAGCGCAGAATTCGACTTAACGCTGAAAATGTTTATTACATATTATTTTTAAATCAACATTTTAATGTGTAGATGTATAGATGAACTTATTAGTCTAATAAAAGTAATGGTTTGCTTTTTATGCTCGGCTAACGCTGAAAATGTTAATTATGTTATTATTAAACCAAAAATGTATTGTGTAAATGTGTAGATGAACCTATTTTTAGAAAAGTACCTAATGTTTTGTTTTGTATACTCGACTTAACACTGAAAATGTTGATTACGTTCTATTTTTAAACCAATTTATTGTGTACTTGTGTAGATAAACTTATTATTCTAATAAAAGTAATGTTTTTTTTATACTCGCCTTAACGCTGAAAATGTTGATCCTTATACGTAAAAGTACTTTCAAACCTACGAATTAAAAGTGTTGCCTAGCAACATATACCTTCTGTACTCATACCAATAACGGAAACGTCAATTCAAATGACAGCTTTTGATATTAAAAGTAATGTCTTTGAAGACAGCTGCAAGAAATCAGTATTTATCCCTTGTCGTAAGTTATTGTAGTCAATTTTCATTTATTTATTTTTGTGTCAACTATTCTGATTGCAACATATCACGTAAATTATGTCAGGTGCAAAACATACTTTTAGTTCTCTTTAGGGTTTTTTCATTGGTTTTAAATTTGAACATTCTGTTCTATCTGAATTTAAATTTTGAAATAAAAGCTGCGTGTCACGTCGTGAGTGGCGTGTCACGCCGTGAACGTGAGTGAACGTGAGCGTGAACGTGCGTGAACGTGACTGTTTAAAGCAAGCGTGAAACGTGCGTGACGTGAGCGAAAATTCACTCACGCGCCCATCTCTAGTTCTGGGCGATTTTGGGGTACAAAATTTCGTTTAGGGGCAAAAACATTTTGACTAGGTCCTCCGAATCTTGGATTTCCAAAATTAGGATTCATCCCAAACTGTCGAGGTGGTAGATTGGGGTTAAAATTTTGTCTGAATTGAGTAGCTTGATTTTGTTGGCGAAACATAGCATTAGGGTTGTGATTAAAAGGGTATTGATAATTTTGGGAAGGTGGTATAAAGTTTTGTTTTGGTTGGAAGGTTCTGTTCTGAAATGTTTGATTTACAGGTGTTAATGTTTGTTGCGGGTAGTTGTGACTAATTTTTTGAAAATACCGAATATCTAATTCCTCTTTTACATACGTTAGGGCTGTCTCAAGGTTTTGAGGCGCTCTACTACGAAGAAAACTGCCTAGGGGTTCTAAAAGTCCTCCAACATAGGTTTTTAGGGCTAACGATTTTGAATCTTCTAGTTTATAATTTTTAATAACTTGTACTTCCGGTCCTAGCGAAATTTTTGAGTTGAGAATAACCAAAAGTGACCTAATCCTATTGTAGAAATCAATGGGTGATTCCTTTGGCGATTGTCTCATTCGAGTAAGATCAATACGAATGTTAAGTTCGGATCTTTGATCTCCAAAGTTACTAATTAGGGTTTGTTTCAGTTCATTCCATGAGTTATAAACTTGTCCGGCTACAACTTCTAGGGCTGCGCCTTTCAGTCGATTACGTGCTGATGACATTAGAAATTTATTTATGTGAGCATTAGCGTCTTCTTGTTGAAATTGGTTTACAATGTCTTCAACAGCTCTGATATATTCAGAAAGCTCTGAAGGGTTTCCATTATATTGCGGAATTTCGTTCAATAGGCTAGTGTGAAAACCTACTGGATATCCCGCAAAGGGTGGAACTTGTTGAACCTGCGCTTGGGGAATTGGCTGCTGTTGTTGCATAGCCATTTCGTAATTTAGTCGAGGAGGTCTTAAAATTGTTCTTCTATTTATTTGAATTTGAGGTTGAATTCCCTCGTTTTCACTTTCACTAGATTCACTCTCTGATGTCCTATCGCTTTCGGACATAAACTTAAAATTATTGTGTACCTATCATGTATAATTTTAACTTAAACTAGTGCACTGAGGGTTCGTGTGCTTGTTGAATCCACAACGTGTCTAATAGGTTTTTATCGGCATTAAATGTTAATCGCTAATCGATATAACAATGCTTAGATAAAAATCTTATAAAATGTATTGTTTTATTGTGTCGACTGTCGTTAAAAGGTATATTTACACCCTTTTAGGCAACCTAATAACGTACGATCGATACGGGACTGTAATATTTATTATTATTGTTTAAGGGTTGCAATTGGTAAGTGGATAATAATCGTGCTACCTATTCGTCTATCGAAGTAGGAAATTACATCGATTAATTATGCCAGTTACTTGCTTAAAACTAAATTATTATTTTGACACTGTTGCTCTCAAAGGCGAGCGTTACTTAGAACTAAATTTTACTCACATAAACATATTTTCTTGACGATCCTTTGAAGCGGGTGGAATCGTCTAGGTGTCTCCAATAGACTGGGTGTCTCCAATAGACTGGGTGTCTCCAATAGACTGGGTGTCTCCAATAGACTGGGAAACTGGAACCAGCGTTGCTATTAACCGGGGCGATGTTTGTCCCACTCGAACAGCGGTGTTGGTCCTAGTTGTGATTTTTTCTAAATGAAGTCGACTTCCTTCCTTTGGCGATGCTTGTCCTCCAGACAGGAATCGGAACTTCAAAGGCGGTGGCAAATTAAGACCTTGGAAAGTCAAGGAGCTGAAGTTTGATTTTTGATTTTCGAAAAATCTCACTAGAGCCCTTTTGCCATCCTACAGCGACTGCGCCAGTTAAGTTTTCTTCACGTGGAAAACACTTTTTAAAAATTGTAACTTTATTTATAAAAAGCAAAAAATACGGAGCTTACAATCGTCTTAATATAATGGGAGCGAATGCAGAACTAACTTCTAAAAGCTGCAGCTGAAAGTAATCGGAATATGCATAAACAAAGGCTTATTATAACTTATCTACAGATATGTCCTATCTTAGCAGTGTAAGCTAGTCTAGGCATGGTAACTCGCGGAGGCTAGCGTTACAAAATAGCTGAAAGTCATCTCCATGAAAAGAACATCAAGTTGACAAAAGTTATGTATTACGTCGCCTAGTGAAGTTACTTTAGTATAATCGATTTTGTATAATCGAAATTATACAAGGTAACTTAACTAAAACCAGTCTTCTGATTGGTTGAGATCGCTACGAAAAACATAGTCAGTGATATACTTTTCTTATTAGTTGAAAAATGCAAATGGCTGCAATATGGCTTATATATTATAGTGTTGAATAGTACCATGTATCTTGCTGCAATATTTTTGAGTCTTATACTTACTCTAGGCTTTATACACCGTGCTCTAGAGTTCCTAGATGTGCGTGATTATTTATTTTGTTAGGGTTCGGAAACTAATTGCCAAAGTCTCTCTCTTTCTGCCCAGGTGGGCATTTATGCGACAGATATATATCGTTTTATTCTTTCTAAGTTAGTAAAGTTACACATACGTCAAAGCAGAAATGTAGGTTATATTTTTCGGCATGCTAGATTTATAGGCGTACTTACGACGGTTGCTGAAAGGGTTAATAGGGGTATAACAATTTACTTGTTGTAACCGTTTTCACTAGAATTCTGACAATAATATACCGAACAGATAACCATTTTATAATAGCTATTTGTGCAACAAGTGCTAAAAGTTAATGTTTATGCACGAGACATGTTATGAAACTGTTATGGCTCGTGCATAAACACTTTTAGCACGAGTTTGCACACAATGTTTTTTCTACGGCCTTAAATTTACTGTTATTAATCAATAAATGTCGATTTAACAAAGAGTTGCATTTATAACAGTTATAATTTATGTCATAGTAAAGAGATGACCTTGACGGCGCAGGTGACTGTTTCTGCAGCCGGTAGCTTGTAATGGGACTTTAATTTTGTTCCGACCTCTTTCGTTCTACCTACAATTTCACTGGATTCGGCCCTGTACTAGTGACTTTCGAATTCATTTCAGCCAGCGTTCAGATGCTCGTAACCTGTAAAATTCCTTTAGAAGCATTTTATTGGGACGGCGTAGTTTCTTGCAGTAATTTTCGTTTAGGTTATATTTCGCTGAATTGTAAATATGAGCTTATTCTTTGATTTCTTATTGTCGACAATGCGTACTAACACTTTAAAGTTCTACGTATTGCTTTTTGTTGTTCTTGTAATTTGATATTTACGCCCGTGGACTACCGTGCGTGGCATGGCAAGTGTGTGGGAACCGTTTTCTTTGTTTTGTTAACCGGGACTTCCCCCAGAATTTTTCTAAGTCAGATATGACCTCAGTCGCCGAAGGCTTTTGCTGTTTGTTTTTCTACCTTCGCCTTGCGCCAAGCTTTGGCCAAAAGGAAGCAACATTCGATAAGCCCCTGATGATTATGCATAGGGGATTATTAAATTTGGAACTCCAAACTTTCTTCCGATGGACAGTCACCAAGTTCTCGTGCATTTTGGAAATCAATCAGTAGCGAACCTTGATACAAAACAGAGGTGGATTGTGAAGTTGCACCCCGGCCCTCAGAGCCGGGGGCTGTGTAGTTTCGTATTCAAGTTATGCGAACTTTGTGATCATCACGTAATTAAATTTTGAGTGCAGTCGGCGACAGTCTTCATAGCCGGAGGTGCAAAAAGAACTCCGGGCCGGTCGTGAAGCTAAGGGAAAGGCCCGCGAAACGTTTTATTGGGGAAAACGTTGTCTACCGTGTCGTTTTGTTGTCCGCTCTCTAAGTACAGAGGGACGCATAGTTTGCCATTAGTGCACATATAGTTCTAACGTCGTTTGATCATCCCCGCTTGTGTACTCGTGTCGTTCGAGGATTATTCCAGTGGCAAATTCCGATTACGTTCGCTGGGCTACCCCGGAAACTAAAGTAATCTTCGCCAGCCCCGTCGCCGTCCCGCTCTCTCTCCCAAGTTGGATTCCCCCTGCAGCAGCCTTTCCAAGCTTCCGCCGAGGACCTCATCGCTACCCCAACATGCTTACAGCTCCAGGTATTTATTGTATGTGCGATATGTTTTGTGTGCCGAGATAAGTGGCGTCCGTAATTTTTACTGTGCAACCCCAGTGATCAAAACGTTGCGTACGCTCGCCGAATTTTAGAATTTGATTTGCTTGTTGACATCCGGGGCTTTACCCTGGATATCTTGTCTTGTATTTTGTAATAAAATAGTTAGACATTAAGGTAACTTTGCTTGGGAGCCCCTTTCATGTTCAAGTAGGGTGTGCCTTTCTTTTTATTAAATTTAAACTCGCCTCCGGGCGATTACTTCAGTGTAAACTTATTTGTAAATTTAACTCATTCAATAATAAATCTGTT
Source organism: Agriotes lineatus (assembly GCA_940337035.1). Lineage (NCBI taxonomy): Eukaryota > Metazoa > Arthropoda > Insecta > Coleoptera > Elateridae > Agriotes > Agriotes lineatus. The sequence goes on along the minus strand of CALNHX010002247.1, from coordinate 179,064 downwards.
AAAGTCAGTCGGTTTATTTGTCGAGTTCTGAACACCTTCTGGGATCCTAAGTAATTTAGTTTGGGCAAAGGCCAGGTGTAACTGCAGTTGTAAAGCTAAATCATGTCTTATGGGCCTTAAGGTAAGTCATTTGTTTATGGCCACTCTTGGCGTTCTATCTGAAGACTCGGTGGAGGCTTGGACAGTGCGGCGAGGACAACCGTGGACTTGGAGGACCTCCCCATAGGCTACGTGTGTGTTCTTGTTTCTAACACGTTTGCCATTCCCTATCTAGAAGCAAGTGGCGCTCTAGGCATCTATCTTAAGCAATCCCTCAAGGTAAGTGCCGCCGGTTTTTCTTTGTACTCTCGAACCACGCCTTCCCGACTGAGCTAAGCGCGAGTAACCGGAGCAACAAAATCTGTTCCAACACATTAAGATCTGTGTTTTCTGGTAAAGCCGGCGAACCCTGTAGTTTGTACCCGATTTTGGACCGTAAATATGATCAATGTCGATCTGAGGATTTAAAACTGTAACAAGCTGTCAAAGTTAGTTATCAAAGGTAATTACAATTAATATTACACATTTACTTTATTCATTACGTAATGATTTAATTATTTAAAAAACACGTTACTTCTAATGAAAGAAGTAACTAGAATAATTTTATAACCTCACTTCCAGTTTAAAACTCTAAATTCAACACTAACTGTTTACTTTTAGCACATGGGCTAAAAGTAAACAGCTGATTTCACTTTTAACACGCTGATTTAGAAAACGTCATTTTTAGTGAAACAAGCTAGTGCTAAAAGGCCTACTTTTAGTAGTGGTCCTAGAAAAAAATATTTATATTTTCTGGTACATTAGTTGTATGTATAACCCAGAGAATTAAAAAAAGACGCCTCTGTGTGACGACCAGAAGTTACACAATTTACAATTGTCAAGTTTCCACGAGAGCCAACATAACAAACCAGAAGGTGCTTTATAATTATGACAGTTATTTCCCTAACTCTAAACAAAATAAATAATCACGTACATCTAGAAAGCTATTGTAGTGCCACTGTACAAGTCTGGGCTGAGGAATGTAGTGGATAATTATAGACCGATCGCCTTGACCTGTGTTTCACAAAAGGTAAATCCACAGAGGACGCCATAGCCGAATTACCTAACTTTTGGATTTAAAAACTTTGTTATCAATTTTTTATCTGCAATTTCGGCTCCGAGCAACCACCATCAACTTCACTTTTTTAAATAATTTTTCCAATGCGAGTAACTCTTGTTGGTTTATCAGATTCAACGATACTAAGGCGTATAACGCGAATGATTTTAGTAACTAATAGCTCGTCGGATTCAACATGGTCTACAGTGTTACTGGATGGGGCCTTGGCTACGCCTGATATAATGATGTATGCTTTCAATAGCTTCCGCCACAACTTCTTTAAAAGTTTCACTCCTATTGAACTGGGAATTGACTTCTTTCATCTCAGAAAATAATTTTTCAAATCTGTTAAAACATCGATATATTTCTGGGACATAGATTGCAACGAATCTTGACATTTTTCAAATGTTTCTTGTGACGTCGTCGGCAGACCCAAGTCCAAAACAGGTAATGTGTACGGGTGGCCAATTAAGAAGGGCGTAATCGCATTCTTCAATTCTAAATCGCGTTTTTTGAGAAATATTCTTAGATTACAGATATCTAAAATAGACACCGTTTTAAAGCTGAGACAAATTCGATTCTTTTTCGTTAAATGCTTTTTGCTCTATCTTTTAAGGGAAAGCGGTGGGGGGTGTCCGAACATTTTCGGAAATTAATGTCAATTTCTTCAAAATGGTTGAACGGATTTTGTCAAACTTGGAGTTGATGAAAAGGGCTTTTCTTAGGCTATCAACGCTGTTTTGAGCGGATTGATTTAGATTGCTTGTGTCGCCGCTAGAGGGCGTTTCGCGACAACACTACAAATGAAATGGATTTTCTCAAAAAAATTAAATGCAACGATATCACTTTTATTGCAACAAAAGATATCCAAATAAGGGTCTAACACAGTAGTGAAAACCACATTTTGATATTTCTTTCCTATCCTATAATATCAGTAAAAGAAATTAAAACTCCAAATAATGTCGCATTTTTGGGAATATTTTCAGTATAAATGCCATTATTAAATCCTAATGATAGTTCTTTTAGCAAAATATGTATATAAATTTACTGCTAAAATACCAACATTATATTTAAAATGTCAATAATAATTAATACTTATTCAATGATTGAATATTGCCGTTTTGTCACTAGCGTGTTAGATCCTTATTTGGCTATCTTTTGTTGCAATAAAAGTGATATTGTTGCATTTAATTTTTTTGAGAAAATCCATTTCATTTGTAGTGTTAAGGTCACTATATCAATAAGGTACCGCCATTAGTGATTTTTTATATCTATCCTTGTCGCACAATTTTCTCCAACTGGGGATAAAAACACATAACCTAATAACAGATTCCTCACTTTACAAGTGCCATTACACCAACAAGAAAATCTCCAAAAACTAGTGTCTTCCCTATTGCACTTGGGAAATTTGTATCTGTTATCCTTATCTCACAATTTTCTCACATTCTCACGCTAGGAATGGAATGGCGGTACCTTATTGATATAGTGACCTTATGTAGTGTTGTCGCAAAACGCTCTCTAGCGGCGACAAAAGCAATCTAAATCAATCCGCTCAAGGCAGCGTTGATAGCCTAGGAAAAGCGCTTCTCAACCACTTGACAAAATCCGTTCAGCCATTATGAAGTTATTGACATTTATTTCCGAAAATGTTCGGACACCCTCCACCACTTTCCCTTAAGAGATAGAGCAAAAAGCATTTAACGAAAAAGAATCGAACTTGTCTCAGCTTTAAACCGGTGTCCATTTTAGCTATCTGTAATATAAGAATATTTCTCAAAAAACGGGATTTAACATTCAAGAATGCGCTTACGCCTCCTGGCGGCCATTCTAGAAACATAAAAATAATTTCAAGCATTTTCTCCTGGCCGCTTTAGTTATAATTTTTTTTACCCCCTCCTTGGCCTTGCTTAAGAGGTTGCCATTTGGACACGCGCTCCGCATATTTATGGATTTTGGAGTAAAACTCAGTGTTGTGATTGTTACTCACCACTTACGCAATTTTAATTTGCAAATTCAGCAAGCTTGGCAACAAAGAAATCGCTTAAAGCTGTCTTTAATATTATATTGGAATTATATAGTACTTAATTCGATGATTTTGCAGATAGCAATAAATATTTGCTAATACGGTACCTGTCGTCTTCCTAAATTCAGGCCCGGTATATGAACATCGATTTTCAGGTTTGAAATATTCAGCAATTTTTGGAGGTATCGGTTCCATGCCGTTTATGACCACAACCTGATTTACATATTTTTGAATATTTTGATCCAAGACATTAAATTATCTTATCTAGGCAGTGTGTGAAATTAACTTTTAGTTGGCAGTTTTTAGTTTGTAAAACGAATGTTTAATAACATATTTTCATTAGTTTACGTTTTCAGTAGCAACGTCTTTAAAATATTTCACTAGACAGGTCGTCAGTAGCAACGTGTTTTAAAATTTTTAACCACGCAAAATTACGACCGGTTGCCAATAATCCTAATTTAAATTAAAATATTTTTTTTATATTTACCATGTTTTCTAGATTCCATCGTAGATAAAATATTGTATGATACACATGCGTAAAGCATCATTAGTCACTCGCGGAGCTTAAAACGCTCGCGTTTTAACTCTTACCCACTCGTGACTAAAGACTAGCTTTACGCACTGGTATCGTAAATTACTATTCAAGTTTAGTTGATTTTTATTGTAAACTAATGCCAAGTCAAACTAAATTTTAATTCTAAATATTTTTGAACTTTAATAAGAAATATTTTGAAGTAAATGCGTATCTAATTAATAATATTGCACTGGTTATAATTACTGTCTATAAAAATAAATAGTCAGATAAGGAAGAAATGTTAATGCTTTGAATTGTAGCTAGTCGTGGTTTATATTAATTATAATATTGGCATAAGTCAAATGTCAAAGGAGAAATTGTAAGAAATGTCATGTTATTATGTTGTGGTTTATGAAGCATAAACTAATGGAAGTAAGTTTATTTGATACCAAAGGTAAGTCAACTTAATGTTCATAGCACGTCAATATAATTTGTCATATAAAAAAACAGGTTATATTGTAATAACCCACCCCATCCTGCTCAGGAACTAGCTGGAAAAAGTTAGCTTCGCCACAGGACAATTCCTTAATTACAGTGTTTTGGTTTCTTGAAGCATCATTGGGTATTATTAAGTATTTATTTATTTTATAGAAATTCTTCGTGTAGCAATGAACCTAAATGTACACAATTTATTTCACTTGAAAGTGACGTAGCCTCTTTGTTTTCTGGTCGTTTTTATAATATGGTGGGTGAGTTTATAAGTGTCAACAAAAAGCGAATACATTAAAAAGATTGAAATTGCATTTGGAAGAAGCAAAGTCAGTGGATCATTCAGCATAATGGCTTGATCTGGGAATATGCCAATGGCAGTGCTTGTTAGCGGAATATATTTGAATTGGCACTTCCGATGGAACAAGAATTCCAAGTTTTGAGGTGTAGTATATATTTAGTTTGTGTAAAGGTATAATTTATATGAATAGCAAGAGTATCTATGGTCATGAACATTAGTGTAGGTCGGCAATTTGGCGTTCAAACTAGGATGAATAGACATAATTGTATAATTTGGCAAACGTTGTTGGAAACTGATGTGTATAAACATAAAATTGACAGGTAATTCGTTTAGGATTGTAAATAGAAATTATATGCTACTGCGTAATTAAAAGTGTTATTTGGAATTTACTTGTTTGGGAGTGCCAGCATCTTCGATTTTGGTGCAAATAACTAGAATATAAAATATAAAAGTGACAGCTAATTCGTTTAAGACTGTAAATAGACATTATAGGCTACTTCATAATTAAAAGTGTTATTTGGCATTTATTGTTCGGGAGTACCGGCATCTTAGATTTTGGTACAAATAACCAGAGAATTGCTATAGACTTGTAGGAGTTGTTCCCAGAAATGTTTTAAGTAGCAGTAATCTTCATAAAAGTTTAGAACAATATTTTATGTTGAAAACTAGATCAAAAGTCATTTGACGAGCAAGATTTATCAGAAACAACTCAAATATTATAATGTATAATTAATGATTATCTGAAAGAAGGTAAGAATTTAATAGCCAGACGTAATGTAGATAATCACAGATTAACTAAAGTGTCACCTCATAATACTTATAATAAAAATCTACAGTACCGTACCGCTATTTCAAACATTTAAAAGCACGTTAATATCTGGACAAAAGTTCTCATGTTAAAAAAGTACTTTATGGAGCTAGCATAAAACAATTAATAAAACATAATTAACACACCGGCCAATTTAATAAAACAAAAGTATGGAAGCATCAATATTTTTTTAAGTCAGAAGTTAAGCCAATATTAGATTTACATAGTTTGAGCAAGAATATGTTGAAGGTAGTTTTGACAACAAAATTAAATAAAATATTCATCCATCACACATATCGTCCGAATATGTATAAATAAAAATAAAGTAAAGAACAGTTCACGGCGCTTCCTTTCACATGTGGGCATAGGGTCTGGGACTCGGCGGGTCAGGTCGCCGAAATATCTCTTTCTGAAACCCAGTCATCTGGTACACCGTTAACGGCGTACTGGGGGATGTGGTTAGCATCATTCCATCACTGCAACTGCCTTACTTTCCCTACTTGCACAACACTAGTTTCGGTACTCAATTTATAAAGCGACTAGGTGGGCCGCCCTCCAGTTGCCAGATGTGGAGATTGAACCCCGCGCCGTAGCACCGCAGTATACCTACTCGAAATCCCACAAGAGGGCTTAAGAGATTTAACTAGCAGCCACTAGATCCTGCAAAGCAGACTTGATAAAAATGATGTAGAAATAAGATTATAGAATTAATAAAAGAAACAAACCGATAACGGCTACATAATATATAGGAACATCACATTTTTAGCGATCCTTCTGCTAAAACGGGAAAGACCAGAAATATCGAGAGATCCAAAAAAAAACTGATTCTCAGTGGGCTGTGAAAATTCAAACGTATAAATAATGTGTTGGTGGCACTGGCAGTGTATGTCCAATTCGAGGTTATCAGGTTAAGTTTTGCGTCAGTGTTGACACACACTGACGCAAAACCTAACCTGCTAACCTCGAATTTGACATAGACTTACAGTGCCACCAACATATTATTCACTTGTTTGAATTTCCACAGCCCGCCGAAGATCAGTTTTGTTTTTGGATCTTTCGATATGATTATTAAACGAGAGTTAATACAGAATATATCAGCTCAACAGTAAATAGAAATGGAAACTAAATGAGAAGGAATAAGACAGCTTTAAATGTGCCACGCTCTTGAAAGATAAAACAAGAAAACGCGGTATCATTATGAACAAACCAATGTCACAAAATATCAGTGGGACAGATATACTTAGAAAATAGAAGGACCCTAACAATATTTATATACATAGGGTGTTCCAGAAACGACAATAAAACGGCAGGTAACCATACAGTCTGATCGATTCTGACTGAAATATTCTAATATGCTATTTCTATGCAATGCTTAGTTTCGCGGTTCTAAATTACTGTCTTCGATACCAGAGAACGGAGTATCAGTATAAAAAATTATGAAAACGTAGTAATCTGTTATTGAATACGTATTTTACACATTAAAGTAACAATTGAGCATTTTAAAAGTGCAGATATCTGTCTTGAAAAAAAGAAGATTATGCATAGACCGAATATGGCAACAATGTCAGTCCAAGTTCCGTGATCTCCAAAATTTCAGTTTTATTTCGTGTTCCCGGGGCTCCTTGAATTTATGCAAGCCTTCGGTTTGTGTAGTTTCGTGGATTATTTCTAGCACTCGTTCAAGACGCACTTCGGAACATAAATTGTATAATTATATGACCAGGTTGTTTTACTGAAGAAGTTTACACTTGATGAAGTGGATGAAGAATTTTGAGATAAGATGTGAATGGAGTAGCCAGGCCTAACTACCCCTAATTAGTAGCCTATGTCTGTTCACAAATGAATACACTTCAGAGTTTAAAAGTACGAGTATATTGAACAATTAAATAAAATACAAGGCTTTATATACAATTAAATTCTGCTTTGTTTTGGTCTTTGATCTGATAATCTACTATTGGTATAAGCGCAAAACACAACGTTTACATAAAATACCCTGCCGGTATACACTGTGTGTGAAATTTGTATACAGCACTAACTTGGTCGAATTTAACTACTGTCTTCTCCTATCCTTGGTTCGCGAAAGCCGAGGAAGAAATAGTAAAACTGTTCAATATGTTGTTGAAATCAGTTTAATAGAAGCGAACAAGAGCTACGCTGTAGATAGCGTAAAAGCTTGGTTCGGAAAAATACAGGTAGAAAATAAGTTAATTGATTTTAAGTTAGATACAGTAGCAGAGGTAAATATTATTCCCAAAAAACAGTCGAACGAAAGATCTACAAGTATTAACATAGAAGCGTATGGAGACTTTAGGTTAACTACGATTGAAATTGTAAAATTAAGATGTGTATGAAGAAAAGGTAGAAGTTTTTGAAGATTTTATAGTAGTTGAAAATGATGCAAACCCAATGTTAGAGTTAGAAACATGCATAAAATTAAACTTAATTAAAACAGTTAATGTTGTAATGTAACTTTAACTATACATAAAATGTATTAAATTTGTACATGGAATAATCGAGCGCTACTTCTGGCGCTCGGTTTTACCATAATGCGAAGGCACCCGCTATGCATGAAGTCGCGCTGAATTAACGCAGGCGTCGTTTCCCACTCCATAGGAACCCAGAGCCATAAAGCCGCCCGGAGAGTATATAGGAAGACTACGTTACCAGTTTACTTTACTTGACTCCACCGATCCCAACCAGCAACTGCTCTAACCTGGAAGAGTGTTCCGCCTTAAGTTCTTTTGGGCTTAGACTTTGATCCTCTCCGTCCGACTTGCGCTTTTGGACTTCCCATCCTCTCCTGATGTTAGAATGTGATAGCGTTAATCTGTCTCCTAACATCTCCACCAGAGCCTGACATAGATGTTAGAATGTGATAGCGTTAATCTGTTTCCTGACATTTCTACCAGAACCTGACCTAGATGATAGAATGTGATAGAGTTAATCTGTTTCTTATCATCTCAGCCAAAACCCATCCTAAACGTATTTTCCGTTAAGTTCCGAACCCCACGACCGTACGTAGCAAGAATATTCAAAATAATTTAATATATGTACGTATATAAATCATACTGCACGTTTCGCATGAATGCGGCTCGAACAATATAGCCGCATTTATGTAACTTACCTGGAGGGCCCGCACTGGACGTGTAAAAACTATATTCTGAGACCCGAAGTCCAAGCCCGCTTTTCAAGTTCGGGCGCCGTTGAATTCACCGCGAGCGACCGCCGAGCTGTCAACTCCATTTTGCCCGCTTAAATAAGCGAGTTCAACCAGGTCCATATTCACAGCACCTTCATTCTGGAAACGCCTGGCCATCCTGAAGCACCTCCCGCACTAGACTTTACGCACCCTCGAAGTCGCAGGTATCCCCTAAACTTATTAATTTATACGTATGTTTGCAGCACTCAAATTGTAACCATAACTGTCGCTATCTGCGAGGCCGCGCTTTGGGCATTCGACATACCGGGCCGAAATACATACTTGGTTCTTCGCCGAATACAGCCACCGTCAATACCTACCTGCTAAGGGGGTTGCAGTTTACCGAGGAGCAAAGAAATACGGCCCCAGAAGAATTTGTTATTGTTATTAATGTATAATTCAGTTTGCTTAGAATTGCGAATTATTTTGTAATTATAGTTAACAATAATATATTTTTGGTAATTATATTGTGTTTTCCTAACCGTATACATTTGCGAATTCGACAACAATTTCTCAGGTTTGAGATAGAAAAGGACAATTCGGAAATGGTGATAACGAATACAAATGCTAAAGAGCTATTAATTTGTTGTGATATTCCAAAAATACCTTTTAATGAAATTACCATTGACATTTTAGAGTTTGAAGGGAAAAGCTATCTGGCGTTACAAGATTACTTGTCCAAATGGTTGGAAATAATACCTTTTAAATTTAAGACAGCTAATGAAATTAATGTTAAATTAAAAATAATATTTTTCGCTTTTGGAGTACCAGGAGAGGCGGTCGCAGATAATACAAAAAAATATACAAAATATAAAAAAATTGTAGAGATGATAATTAAGATATTGCATTAGGTTTATTAGAATATAGAAATACACCAATCGCTGGACTCCATCAACCGCCAGCGCACACATTTTAATGTATCGAGGTACAAGAACAAAAATTCCTATGCATACATTGCTGTTAAAACCAGAAGTTCAATTAAATGCTCCAAATTTAATTAGGGGAAAGCAAGAAAAGTATAACAAGTGTAAGAAATGTAAAAAATAGAAAAGACCTTAATTTAGCTGATAACAATGAGAATAACTTAGCAGATCTTGAACACGTAAATGATAATGCAACTTTTGATAATAGCCATACTGAATTAACTGTTCAATCGCATGTTGAGAATTTAAATGTACCAATTGTAGAACCAAAACCGAATGATGACTTAAACAAATTGAATCTCAAGTTCGTCGCAGTAACAGGCAAGTTAATAAGCGAAGTAGATTTAATGATTTTGTATTCTATTAAATTTAAGAGAGATGATGTAGCATATGTTAAGGTTGGTAACAAGGCAAGAAGGTAAGTTTAGCATGAACATGGCTACCGGTGTAAACATACATAAATGTGCGTGTGAAGTTATTTAGATAATCAATAGTTATTAAAATATGGCAATGTTTAATTTAAGTAAGTAACATAAGCTTGACCTCATACCCTAAGATGTCTAGAAATTTTCTTCTCATTTTGCTCTGGTGAGTTTAATGAATTTTCTCCAATTGTTTCTATCTCTCGCCAGGATTTTTCCATCTGTCTACATTTTTCCTCTTTCTGCTAGCAGTTCGGTTATGCTCTGGTTCCATATTTTTCTAGGTCTTCCAAGTCTGCTTTTTCCCTGTGCTTTAACTTTCCATATCTTCTTTACCTGTCTGTTGTTGTCCATGCGGCATATGTGTCCAAACCACCTTAATTTCTGTTATTTAATCTTTTGTGAGAGAGGCGTTGTGTGTAGTTGTTTTCTGATTTCTGTATTTCGTACTTTGTCAATTCTTCTAATTCCGAGTGTTGAGCGCATGAATTTCATTTCAGATGCTTGTATTCTATTTTCCTGTTTTTTATTCAAAAACCAGTCTTCTCAGCCGAACGTTAGGGTTGGTACATAAATTGGGTTGTAGACTGTGGTTTTCGTTTTCGTTCTAATATCTTTGTTGGCAGGAAGCCTCTGTTCAGAGCGAAAAACAATCTTCCAGCAGCTTTAATTCTTCTTCTTTGGCTCCTTGGCTTTGTATTATTTTCCTCAGGTATCTGTATTTATTTACTTGCTCTATATTTTCGCCTTCTAGTTGTATGCTTAAAATTTCTTCTCATTGCCATGCTTTGTTATAGATGCTAGTTAGTTCTTTTACCGCTGAATCGCTCATAAACTTTAACTTCCTGGTTTGAGTTTTCTTAGTATTTCTTTAACTTCTTCAGCTGCTATGTGGTCCGTGTTTGCTCTGTTTTTAGCGTTACCATCCGATATGTAGCTATGTTGGGATTGGTTAGTTGTTTTATTGAACTTCTCATTTCCTTCTGGTCTTAATAGTTGGTTCTTCAAAATACTCTTTCATCGGTCGATGACGTTTTTTCCTTCCGTCAGTATATCTCCTGTTTTGTTTTTGATTTGTGCCAGAGTTTTTTTGTTTAAACTCTTTAGCGTTTTCTAGAACAACTTGACATTTTCTTTGCTGTTGGTCTGTTGGAGGAATTTGGAAAAATACCCTTCCAAATTCCTCCCAGCGTTTCCTTTTTGCATCTGTTACTGTTAGTTTGGCTTTGTTTCTTTGTAGCGTTGTTCGTTTTCTGGACCTCTGCTGTTTAGCTATCGTTTCCATAATTTCTTTTTCTTTTTTATTTTGTCTTCAACTTGTTGGTTCCACTATGGTGTGTGTTTTTTGTGTTTACTTCGATTAGTGGTTCCGCATACTTCCTCTGCTAGATTTATTATTTTCTCTTTGAGATTCTTCCAGTCGTCTTGTTTCGTGTCTGTTTTGTTCTAATTCATACTAGTTTTGTTTTGTATTCCTGTTGTATCTCGTTTCTTCTCAATCTATATACTTTTATTCTCTTGGTAAAATGTTGTCTTGCTTTGTGTTCGTCTTTTGGTGGTTTTTCTTTCCTGTCTTTTATTCTTATCTCAAGTAGGTTGATACGGGCTAAAACAACATTTACGACACCGCACCAGCTTATAACGGTATTTACGAAAAGCCACGATACAACTAGACAACCTTTTTAAAATCCACTTGATCAACTGGCCAAACTCCTCTTACAACTGTAAAATATAACACGCAAATCGCATGCACAATAACAAAAACAGCCACAGTTAAATTAGCATGATATGTATTGACAAAATATTTGAAAATGTAGAAAAACGCACATGTAAATATGAAATGTATATACGGCAGTTCAGTTAATTGCGCAATGTCTTAACTCTATTGAAATAATTCGGTAAACTTGACATTAATTCGGAAAACCGATATGAACAGTGACCTATAAGCAAATAACGGTAATAAAGGGCGACATTAAACTATATTAAGTAGCGGTTGTGACACATGACAAGGGCTACTGCATAAAGCTAATCCACTACCAGGTCAACTGACGGTAAATGAAATGTAAATGACCGATACACAACTATATAACGGTTTGACAATTACAAACCGTACACAATAAAAGCTAAATAACCGGAACGTTACACCAACTGTCAGATAATTCGACGAAGCACACTGTATATAGGTTAAGTTGCACATTAAACGTTAATAAACAATTCAAACGATGCCTGTAAGGAACTTGGCTGTGCTGTAATTGATGTCCTAAGCTACTGCAATCAGCCACTGTACTCAGATACGCAGGAGGTGAAACGGGAAGGAATACTGCAATATCTCAACGAGTTGCGGGCGGATGGAGCCATGGGGTATAATCCATTCAGATGAGACGTAATGCGAAGTTCGCACGGAAAGGCAAAACAATAGCGACACATAACACTGCTAATGAGTTCTCACAAAGGAATCCGTCTAATAGACGAGATATAGGAGTCCTCCACTCCACGGCAAAACGGAAACTCAAAAGGCTTACAACAATGACAAACGACACCCCAAACGGTTACTCACGCTCATATAACAACGTCCCAAAGATGCGTAACGCACGGCCAAATCCCTTGAAGCTACGGGAGTCCCAATAACAATTAAAACAGTAGTATTCGCACACAGACTAAGAAGCATAAGACGTTAAAATACCCTCGCAAGTTCCACCCCGAAGGGCGCACGGCGAGAGACCCACTTCAAAAACTAAGTGTCATTTGCGGAGGCCGGGACCCAACTGAACTGGAAATGCAAGCAGACGGCGCGCGATCGATAGTTTCGGGATGGCCGAGCCTTGGTGCTCTCTCGCACCCATGGTGTTGACTCTTAAAATTGCTTTCCACAACCTTTAAAAAAGCCAGACATAGACGGATCGTTATTTGTAACAACGGATAAACTCAGCGCGCCAACAGATCGAAAACAAAGAAACACAAAATAAGGGCGTTTTAGAATCTACGACGGTAAGCGGATAACACGACCGTGGGCGCTAGAAAGCCAATAAATGCTTGCACATAACTCGATATGCTCAAATTCAGACGAAATAATACGAAAAAACCATATACAAGTGGGGTCGTAATTTAGAAAACACGCTAATTGGCGCTTTCTATTTCTGGCCCGCGTTTTACCTTTGCGTATGTTATTTCATTTCTTAGGAATCTGTTGCTATTCTATAATCGATTATAGATTTTTCGTCTCTGCTGACAACTTCTCGGGTTATTTTGTGTATTGTTTGGTGTTTAAAGAATGTGTTTATGATGTACATGTTGTTGTCGCTGCAAAATCCTAATAACCTCTTCCCGTTTGTATTTATAGCATCTTCTCCTTCTTTCCCGATGATTCCTTCCAATTTTTCTGACTTGTTCCGTACTCTAGTATTTAGATCCCCTATGATTAAAACGTATTTTCTCTGCTGCTATCTAACGTCTCTTGTAGTTTTTCTCAAGAGTTATTTTTTCTTCAGTTTTTTCCATGCTCGTGTCCTATTCCATTGCTATTGTCGTCCTCTCTTCCCCCTTCTTTGCAATATTTAGTTTTTTGAATTTTTTCAATAGTCTGCTCCCTGTACTTTGGTTAGTTCGCCGCTTTCGTCGTTCCATATCCATTTTTCCTATTTATGGTGAATTCTGGAAAGCTCCGACTTCGTTTACTTTTTCTCTTTGTTTTTTCGCTTCATCTCTTAGGTATTTTTGGATTTTTTGTGCATTCTCTGTTAGGTCGTCGTTTATGAAAATTCTCTCAATTTTTAGGTTCTTTAGTTTGGATTTGTTTTGCATTACTTTGGTTTTCTCATTTCGGCTCTGCATATGTTGTTTACTTTTTGTACCGTTACCATTTCACTATCAGTTCCTAGTATTCCGTTTACTGCTTTTTTTTATTTCATCTTTTAGTTCTGAACTGTTCTCTGCTTTTGCTTTTAGCCCTGAGATTATTATATTGCTTTGCTTGTCTTTTTTCTCCAAGAATTATATCTTGTTTTCTAATTTACGTAGTTGTGTTTTTAAATCTGTATTTTTCTTTTTTAGCTGCGTAATTTCTTCCTGATATACTTTTTGTCCATCCTTTATTTCTTTTAGGCTTTCTTTCACTTCTTTAAACGTTTCTTTAAGAATTTTTTTGAGTTTCTCTATTTTGTCTTACTTTGGATGTACTGATTTATTTACAGTCTGGCAACATCGCTTCAGTTCGGCGCGCGTTACCTTTAGCGTATGTCTCCCATTACGCTCTTATCTTATCCCTCACTTGTATTACTAGCTTGTTTTCCTTGCTCTTAAGCGTAGTTTCCGGTATTGGTTTTTTCGTTTTTCTATATGAACTTAGCTCACTAACACCGCGATGTTCTTGTTTCCCAGGCGGTATAGTATAGGCAGAACCGTAACTCGCCTATAATGCATTAACTTCTCTGAGAAGCATAGCTTAATGATTAATCCAAATAAATGTTATGTTATGCTATTCGGACGAGTAAGAGCAAGAGGCTATTCGAGATAGTATTATAATAAAAATTCAAGAAGTAATACTGCTAATCAAAGATAATGGAAAAACCCTTGGACTTACCTTTGACCAAAACATGCAATTTAAAAAACATATTTCTACTATTCTTCAAAAAGCAGTTTAATGATTGTGATTGTGTGTACGGGCCTTGCTTGAATAATGCAGATATCAGGAGAATTCAGATTAGGCAGAATTCTTGTTTGTGGATAATATTTGGTATACGAAAATATGAACACATATCTCACAAATTGCAAGAAATTAAATGGTTGAACATGGTTAATCGAAGAAAACTTCATTCGGCATGTTTATACCGTAAAATAATTATTAACAAGTCACCTTCTTATTTATTTAATAAAATTAGTTTCAGATCTCATCTACACAATGTAAATATACGTTATAAAGATTTTATAAATATTCCATTTCATCGAACTGCTCTATTTGAAATATGTTTCTCTTATAATGTAGGTAATATATAGCTATAATATAAAAATGATAAAAAAAGAATATATTCTATAAAAGGTTGAATCACTTAAAAACTGACCTCCAAAATATGATAAAGTCAAATAAAATTTTAGAAATCGGTATTGATATGAATAATGTATAAATATTCAGTCAATGCATTGTATTGAAGCTCAAATAAGAAAAGAATGACCCAAAGCAAGCGGTTTGAATTGTTTAAAATTATTAATTGTTCATATGAGATACATTGCAGAATGTTACAACGTACTGAGGTATAACTTAATTTGGTTAGTGTGATGGTTTATTTATAATCCAGGAAAGTTTTTAAATATGTTATAAAATGTTAGATGAATATTGATAACCTAAAAAATGACTTTTGTCAAGATATTTAACTAGCTTAATTTAAATTAATAATTAATAAAATTTACTTCTGAAAAAAAGTGCTAAGAGAAGGAAAAGGAATTGTTTATGTTTTGATAAGAGAGGAGGCGGGTAGAAAAATTATAAATTTTATGACAGATATAAAATAATCTTCCAGAATTAATGCTAAAACAGATAAACTCTGGGTTGAATTTAATTATAACGACATTAATAGCTATTTATGCAACAAGTGCTAAAAGTCGACTTTTATGCGCGAGACATGAAAATTATGAAACGAAGCCGAAGGCTGAGTTTCATAACATGTCTCGCGCATAAACGACTTTTAGCACGCGTTGCATACAATATTTTATCTACGACCTTAATTTTACCGTTATTAATCCATAAATATCGATTTAAGAAAGGTTCGTATCTGCGACGCTGCATCATAATGAATAGTAGCCTACGCCGCTGGCGATTGTTTTGGCCACGCCCGTGCTGTCAAGGACAGGTACGAAATTTAATTATTTATACTCCACATATGACTGTATTCATTACATAACGCTTTAATTATTTCAAAAACGCTTTACCTGTAACGCAAGAAGCAACTAGAATAGCTTTAAAACTTCACTTGCAGTTCGAAATTGTAGTTTTGAACCTCCCTTCACTTTTAGCACATGTGCTAAAAGTAAACAGCTGATTTCTTTAAACACGGTAAACTATAAAACGTCACATTTAGTGAAACAAGCTAGCGCTAAAAGGCCTACTTTCAGTAGTGGTCGTAGATAAAAGTGATTATCAGTGCGTGATATCAAAGTGGAAGAACTATCGTTAAAATTGGAGAACATTGATACAAAAGTGGCAGAATCAAGTGAAGTTCAGGGGGAACCTTTTGCAGAGAAGATTGCAGACACGTGGCTACAAGTGAAAAAGCAAAGTGAGTCAATTTAAAAATCAATTCTCAGTACTGAGCTACGAACAATATAAGTAAAAAGAAATAAAAAGGCCTATAGAAATTTTGAATGCATTTAAATTAGATGTATTAATTAAGATTGGAAGGGTCATTAACAAAATTTTGTTTAAATTGTCAGAATACCAGTAACTTCAATAAACATTAACAATTACCTTTATATTGATGTATTAAATAACAAAACAAATAAAGTGTCATTCAAAGGTTATGATTCGATACATTAATAAAACATAAATAGTATCTTTCTAAAAATATTTCATTTAACTAGAAAAGGTACATTGAAATAGACTGCAGTGTCTTATTGAAAATAATGCAACAGTTACCCTGCAGATTAAGACAGATAGAGCTAGCCAAGTTAATAATAATTATATGCAAGAAGATATCTACAACAAAGTAGGTTTTATGGTGATTGAACTTTTAAAGAATAAAAGGTACAGTAAGTTTCAAAACAGCTTTGTTCGTAGCAATATATAATCCTCTACCACATTTTCTTAAATCTTTAACAATAAATTAATTTAAAAAACATCTCCATCAGATATTGGAAAACCTCCAAAACAATTGATGCTAGTTACACAAAGAATATAATTGGTTTTAGCTGTAGCTACTTAGTTTTTGTACAGTCTGCACTGGTAACTTTGAAATAATATGTAATAAATAATTAGGTATAATAGGTTAAGCGGAGGAGTGGAGATTTACATCTTTAGAAATAAATCTTCTGAACTTCGCCTTATTGGCATAATTATTGTTTTTTTAAATTATATTTTAATTTTTAAACACTTTCTTAATACGGTTTAAATTTTGTCACACTCGAAATTTTATTTATGACTGTGTAAATGTAAATATTTTGTTGTATAGTTTTTCATTATTTGATTTTATTTTCTATGCCAATAAAAGACATTATTATGAATTATTTCCCGTTACAACTCTCGAGTTTATTGTTTATTGTAGCCAGAAAATAAAACACGTATTTATCACAATTTTACCACGTTGTCTCTCCTCGTCGAGGTAGTCTGAAGTTTCCCAGTCGGTATAGGCAGAACCGTAACTCGCCTATAATGCATTCGCTTCGACGAGACTAATGGAGTTCAGTTTTTCTGAAACTAACAAAGAGGGAGAAGGATGAAAAGTTAATTTAAGTGTAAGCGTTAAACATGCCACGACTGGAACAACAACATCTGTTTCCCAATAAAAGAATAATAGGTAATATAAATAGTAGAACGAAGAAGCATTTATTGTTTGTAGAACTCATCACACTTTTTGATGACGTTCTTCAAAGGAAACTATAGTAAATATTGTATTCAGAAAAGATAAGTCAAGTTACATAGAACCATATACAAATCAATAATGTCAAAAGTTACAATACAAAATAACAATAAGTCAGAGATAATCAAAGGTTGAAGACCAAAATATGTAATATCATCTATCTTATATAAAATAGATATTCACAAGCACCAAAAACGTGGAAACAGAAATGCGATGGTATGAGCATAGAGATGGACGACGTTGTACCGACACTGTTTGCTGTGGACTTTACAAACGACTAGGTCTTCATTGTACAAGATTATGAAAATAGTGACACAACTGGTGAAACGGTACATCCACACGATGCCCACGCGATAGTAATTTTATCAAAACAAAATACTTGACAATTGGCAGCAACAGTTTTAAAAACTTACTTAAACTTGCAAAAGACATACCTGAAACTAAAAAAATACATTTTTTCATTAAGCCTCTAAGACACGACGCTAAATTTTATGCAAAATTTACTTGTAAATTTTCATAAAAATATTAAGCACCGTTGCATACAGAAAATTTGCTGCCAAATTTTGCGCTGAATTTTTATGTAAATTATTTAGAACTTGTTGGACATTAAAGCTGCTTCACCACCGTTCCACGAGAGATTCCCTCCGGCATTCTCAGCATTCATTGCAGTATCCACCCAGTCCCAGATCATCCCCAATCCTGTCCGTCCCGTCCGATTAATAGAGAATTCTTCCTTCACACTTTGAAATCCTGCATCCGGAGTTTTCCTGTAGCTAAGTCGAACCGAAGAGTCCAAACTTGGAGGCCGTGTTTCTAGCTAAAACCCGAAAGATGCCAAACTTGGAGGCCGTGTTTCTAGCTAAAACCCGAACGATGCCTCGTCCTGAAAGCGAGTTCCTGGAGGCGGCGACCTCTATCGAGGACCGCTTTGCTGGTTTGCTCTGTTAATATTATAACCTGACTTCGGCTTAAATTTTTAGCCCAAGCTCCATCAACAAATAGTTGTAACAATTTCCTGGAAGACATGTTGGATGCGACGACTCGTTTACGAGGCCGTTTCGCATGCTTCTCGTAATAATTAAGCCAGCTAAATAGCGTAACTATATCCGACCTGGCCGTGTCAGATTACATATTATTGTGCCCCGGCACATCGCTAATCTTAGAGGCCGTTTAAAGTTGCTTTTAATATTTGGTGACTACAGAGATTTACTCACCTATCAACCAAGATCCTACAGCATCCCCGGAGGGCAAGCGCTGTGCGGACGTTTTCCCGACGTCCGCTCTCAACTCGAAGCTGAGCCCTAGGTCCCACCGTCGACTTCTCATTCTTTCACACCCCGCACAAACACAACACCAACTTCACAGGGGGCTTGCCGAATCTCCCGCACGACCCGGTGTTGTAAGTAAATAACTCTGACATAGCCGAATTAACCTATATTTTCAGTTACACGTGCCTTTCACATTGTGACCGAGATTCAAGTTTAACGGTTGGCATCCCTGGGACTAATTTCGACGGCCCGATTGCCTGACCAGTGGCGTCCCGTCGATCTACCAGGGCTCAAACTGTAGAGCCACAAACGCACGGATGTATGACGGGTTGCAGTAACGCTGGGTGTTCGCAACAGGACGTCTCGTATATCTATCAATTTTATTGTAAAATACATTTTATTTTGTTCTATTGGATAAACCCTATGTTTGTAAATAGAAATTGAACTATAATTAAACTGTCTAAAATTATCCTGGTGCTTGTTTGCTGGTATCATAGTGTATATCTGTCTGAACCAAAATAACTCCGACTGAGAGAGCTACCCGATGGTGATTAATTAATTCAACGCCCTTATTAGCAGAAGGGCGGAATGTTACAATCAGAGTAGGCAGCGTATGACGAGGAATATAAAACATAACCTGCATTTTATTAGCGTTGTTTAACCACGTGTTTAATGTTAGCGCTACTATCTAAGATAAATGCTCTAACCCAACTTCAGAAAATAGCTAACAAACGACAAATAACATGAAAACAAACGTATACTTCAACCAATACCCTCTAGGCGGTACCGTTTCCACTTAAAAGCATGTGCGCATGCCAAATTTAGCACACGTTGCAAACAGGAAATTGTGTTTTTGAAAAAACAATATCAGTGAATTTATTTGAAAATTAACAAGTAGATTTTGCATAAAATTTAGCGTCGTGCTATGCAGGCTTTACAGAAAAACATACAATCAAAATATTCAAATCGACAGCGTGGAAAATGAAAATCAGCCAACAACAATAATAGAGAGAAAGAGTGAGGAAAATGATGATAGGTACCAAATACCAAGAGGGGACTGAAAATGTTCAAATATAAATTCACATCTGAGTGTGCTGCCAAAAAGCACAAAATTCATTAAATAATAGTAATACGATGCAAGTAACGTTATCAAGCTTTTTACATTACGAGAGAATAGTTTGAATGAACGAGCGAAGTTAGGAGCGAGTTCTTTAAAATTCTCGAGTAATGTAGATAGCAGATAGCGTTATGTATATCTTAACACCGTTTATTTTATCCTAAAACACTAATCTTTTTCGATAAACAGGATTTTTTTTTTATAAATGACACAACAGCGAGACATACCTATATCTGCTACGGCTATGGTGCTATCACTTAATACTGTATTGTTGGTAGCACTGTCAGATTACGTTAAATTAGAGATTAGCAGGTTAAGTTTTGAGTGAGTCTGTGTCAAATAACAAACAAAACCTAACCTACTAGCATCGAATTTGACATAGACTAACATTGTCACTAACAATACGCATCAGTACTGCCAACATGTGATTAAATGCTAATAAAATATTGGTATGTCATTTTTCTTAACAACACTCGTGCTGTTAAATGCATCTTAACGCAACTCATTGCTAAGGAATTATTATCATAGTAACATAATATGATAAAATAATAGTAATTAACGTATTTAGAGTGGTAACCCAGTCTTAACAGTCGAGCATATTTTTACCACTCGAGCGAGCGTAGCGAAGCAAGGGTGGTAATTTGTGTGAGAAATGTTAAGACGGTTACCCCTCGAAATGCGTTGATTAGTTTATTGTTCATTGAGGCAATAATTTTGAATCAATAATAATTACTAAAAACTGCTAAATCGAAAACGAACTATCATGAATATGTGTGATGTTGCTATAGTGCATGTCGTAAACAAAATAAAAATCTTAAAATGGAAACGCAAAACGAGTTCCTTGTTATTCGGGATGAAATTAAAAAGATTGCCGCCTCCGCCATGGAGGAAATTGTCCCTTCTAGTGGATGCATGTTAAATGTATCTTAACATTCAAGGACGCGATCATGTTAAACACTGTTTAACATTTCAATGAACAATAAAACCTTTTTAAGCAATTCAAATGCTCAATAACTGTAGGACTTTTGCACGTATGTAGTAAAATCGTATTATAAATGAGTAGTAGGTAAATTGTAGCCAACAATCTTATGCTAATAATAATAATTAACTACCATAGAAAGTCTTGAACGCCGTTTATTCCCTTACTGAATTAGGATTGACTTGACTTTTGTGGTTCTAAATAATTTAGTGTTGTTTATAGCATGTCATTATTCAATTTGTGCCTGTTGTAAGGTCTTCTTGTTTAAGGTTAGAATGGGTTTGCTGTGCTAATTGGTTAACAACTAACTGCTTTCGTTACAGGTCTAATTTACAATATCTGTCTACTATTAACTGAAAAATACCAACTGCTTTGGGGTTGTTTTTTAAACGGTAATAAGGTAACCGAACTAAGAAACCGCTGACAATAATTTTTACTATCCAACCGCAATTGCTTTGCAATATTCACCAGACATGGATGAGATTATGAATGTTGATAAAATATATATCAAACAGGAAATTGACGAAACTACTAAGGATATCAGTGGCCATTCTGAGATGGAAGTTAAACAGGAAAAAATTGAATTAAAAGTTGAAGATTTTATAGAAGAAACGCCTTACAGTTGCTCCGATTCACATAAAAACTTTAATTTTTGTTCCATTTGTGAATATAAGACAACAGATAACAGTCACGTTGTTAGTCATATGAGATGCCACACAGGAAAGAAATCTTTTTGCTGTTCTATTTGTGAATATAGAGCAGCACAAAAATGTGATTTAGTTAATCATATGAGGTCTCATGCAGAAAAAAAACATAGTTGTTCTATTTGTGAGTATCAAACCGCTCAAAAACATTGTTTAAAGATACATATGATGTCCCATGCAGGAGAAAAACCTTATCATTGTTCCATTTGTGAATACCGAACGACTCAAAAAAGTTACTTAAAGGTACACATGACCTCTCATACAGGGGAAAAACCTTATCGTTGCTCCATTTGTGAATATCGAACGACTCAAAAAAATTACTTAAAGGTTCACATGACTTCTCATACAGGAGAAAAGCCTTTTAGTTGTTCCATTTGTGGATATAGAACTGCTCAAAAATATTACTTAAAGGTGCATATGGCATCTCATACAGGGAAAAACTTTCATTGTTGCTCTATTTGTGAATACAAGACAGCAGATAGAAGTCATTTTGTTAGACATATGAGATGCCACACTGGAGAAAAACCTTACTCTTGTTCTGTTTGTAATTACAAAGCAGTGCAAAAATATGCTTTAGTTGGACATATGCGGTCTCATACAGGAGAAAAACCATATGCTTGTTCTAAATGTGAATATAAAGCTGCAGAAAAAAATAATTTAGCTAAACATATGAGGACTCATACAGGAGAAAAACCATATAGTTGTTTTGATTGTGGATTCAAAACAGCATGTAAAAGTAATTTAGTTACACATATGAAGACGCATACAAGACGAATACATCACTTTGTGAAAATAGAGCAGCAGTAAAGAGTAATGTTCTCAAACATATGAGAGAAAAGCTTTATTATGACCTATCAGAGTGCTGCTTGCATATGCCAGTTGTGAATATGGACAAGAAAGTAAGTCAGATATGGATATTTTGCGAGGAAAAGTTTATTTTAATATTGGGCCTAAACGGCCTAGTTCCTGAAATATTTTTTGTTCAAATTTTCAAGTCACAGTTTTCAGGTGAAATGAGAAGCATTAAATTAAATTGAGTAAAAATCTTAGGTACTTAATTAAAAAAAAAATGCAGGAAATAAGTTACAAGAAAAATCGCAATTTTTTATTTTAAACTGTGACTTGAAAAGTTGAACACTATTTTGGCAACTAAGTCGTCAGTAAGGTTCAAATAAACTTCATTTCATGAAATATTCCTAATTTTCGGAATATACCCAAAGACCACTGTGTAAAAGGAGGTTAATCATCAACTTTGGCTTTGAAAATGTATAAATGTAAATAAATAAATATAAATATATGTAAATCAATCATGTCTGTATAATATAGTTTTGTAAATGTAGATCCTCCACGCTGAAAATTAAAAA
This sequence comes from Agriotes lineatus, assembly GCA_940337035.1. NCBI lineage: Eukaryota > Metazoa > Arthropoda > Insecta > Coleoptera > Elateridae > Agriotes > Agriotes lineatus. Next base: position 156,253 of record CALNHX010002247.1, on the reverse strand, counting down.
CAAATTAGAGATTTTGGAAGGTGATATTAGAAATGACGCAAACGTAAAATGTACATTTTGAAAAGATAAATATTAAGCAAATATGTCTTTGTTAACTTATTAATTTTTTTAGAATTATTTTTAGGCAGTAAATTCTGTGTCTGATAGATATCATGCAGTAATTCATCTCGTATTAATATTGCAATGACACCCCAGCTGTTGTAATTGGTGATAATAAATAAATATTGTGTAGGAATGTCACCACAAATGAAAATAATTTAGTTTCAATAACAATTCAAGGTTGTCATCTCTCAGGACTTATTAAAAATTTATGCTGTGTATTATTTACTAGCAAAATAAATGGTTTATTGCTTTTTCTATTTTCTTTATTGGCAATCAAATTTAAAATAACCGCTCCGGCTTAGCATGAGAAAACTTTGGTCAAAGGGTTGGGTTGTAACATCCAGTATAACATTTGCTACTGAGTATGACTTAGTATGGAAAATGTCCAAATATTCTGATCTGACAGTTTAACGTCCAAATTGCTGTCAGAAACATGATTGATTGCACAAAAAGCCAACGTAATTGAATGCAAGTAGTAGAGTTAGGCGGGTTCTGGGCCACTTCAAGGTCACCGATTGGAGTCTGACAGACTTTCACTTCTAGATATTGCGCAACATGTTCTGGGTATTGCGCAACATCAACTCCGGGGGGCAGAGCCCCAGCCGCCATATTGTGGGGCCCCCTTGAGCAAGTTCGGGAGCGGAGAAAGTTTCAAGGTCACACCAACCCCGAGGGGCAAAGCTCCAGCCGCCGGGGGCTCGCATCAGGTTTTTTGTATATTTAAGTCTAATTTATTCCAGCGCTGCGGTTAACTGTCAAATTTTGATGAGCGTGGAAACCGCAAAGGTGTCATCTTCATTAGCTTGAGTGCCATCTTCATAATGCCAAATATCAAAGTTCATCGGAGTCTGTCAGACTCCGGGGGGGCAGAGCTCCATCCGTCGGGGCCCGCATGTTCAAGTTAGAATGTTCAACGTCACATCAGATTTTGATAGTACTGGACATTTGCAAGGTGTCATCTTCATTATCTTGTCATCGTGGAAATAGCGTAAAAAGTCACTAGATGTGAATAACATCCCCTAAACCTGAAAAATCGCACATCAGTGTTTTGGGACCCCATGCGCAAGTTAGAAGGAAAGGCTCAAGGTCATCAGATTTTGTATATTTAAATAGAACTAGGCATTTTTAATAAAATGCAAATTTAAGGCCCCTTATCTCGCTGCGCGGAGGAAAGATCATCTTTTGTATATTTCATACTTGCACAGGCGAAAGTATGAATTTCAAGTTCACTGCCATTCCAGTCCAATCGGCTATTTTTTAGTTTAGTTTGTTATTGTTGTTTTGCCTACATACGCTTAGTAAAATTTGTAATTAAGTCTAAAAATGGTGGCTCTTCCTTATGCGTGTAAGCCACATTCACATATTTTAAGGTATTAACATTAAAACCAAATCTAATAAGTGTTCAATTTCATTTATATTCTATGCCGGCCAGTGTCAGGCACGAACCGGCTTAAATTTATGGTCAGCGGCTGATGCAATTAGCGTTTTAACTTGCACGGGCGAAAGTATCACTGCCATTCCGGTCCATACTAACATAAGTGGAACAAGTTTGTTCGCAAATAAGGTTTTTCACCCATATACGTAGCAATCAAGTAAACGTTTTCAGCAGTAAGCCGGCTATTTTTTAATTTAGTTTGTAATCACTGCGCCATTCACCTACATACGCTTAGTAATAATTTAGGTAGGTTTAAGTGTTAATGTAATTAACCGGTGCGAATCGCCTCCAGCTCTGTTTTAATTATCCTTGCACTAATGTCACGGGCGATATTATAAATTCAAAACCACTGCCATTCCAGTTATGCTAACATAATTACTTGCAGCGCAAATAGGTAAAAGGTGCCTTTATATTTGCATATATGTGCCAATAAATTAGCTTTAATTGTTCTCGATTATGGTTTTTCATAAGCTAGCTTTTGTATTGTAGCATGTAAAGGTTTTTTGCCAGTGTGTAATATCTAATTTTAGCAATAATTAAAATTATGCTTCAAAAAGCAGGGTATATTTTTATTATTTCAAGAACAGCTTTGATAAATGCAGCTTTTACTATGAAAATTAATTGAAAGGCACGAAGGATATTTTCAATGCGGACGTGTGGTTTTTTAAAAATAATTCTAGAGAACGCCATTGAAGATTAGTATAAAGACAAACGCCAGCTAGTACTTCGTGAGTATGTTAACAGTTTTTGAAAACAGTAAACATGTCCAACGAAAATGAAATTGCGCGAGTTAGCGGTGCGGCCGTAGAAGTCATCGAAAAGTGCTATAAAATCTTTAAAAACCTACCTTCGGCACGTGATAAAATTTTAAAAATTACTGAAAAGCTGCAAGTCAATTGGAGTCCGCAAGCATGTCGAAACATCAATAGGACATTTGAAAAGGTACCAGGTGTACGAGTAAACTAGCAAAACGTGGAGAGCGCATTCGTGTGTCGACTTGAAACAAGTGTTATAATAAATTTGGTGCATAAAAAAATTGAAGAATTTCTAGAAGATTGCAGCGTATTGTTTAAAAGAAAAATTGAAAATGTCCTTAAAATAATAGTGTAATTAAAGTTAATACGGTGTTTTGTGCGGAATTTATAAAAGAAACTGCAAATTCGGAAATTTTCTCCACAAAATACTTTAACATTAAAAATCAGCTAATTCTCCAAGAGGACCTGCCAAATTTAAAACAATGGTTTCAAGAACATGTTTCATCAAAAATTCTAAACAAGGTGTCTGTTTTTGAAGAGGGGGAATCCGGATGGGCGCTACACGAGATTCTTTCGCTTTTTGTCAATACCAATAGATGCGAACAACTGTTCCACGGCAACTCCTTTATTCGTTTACCTCCCGAAATTGAAAGAAAGAAGGCAGTTATTAATATTAAAAATTTAAACGACGAAGCCTGTTTTGCATGGAGTGTGATGGCTCACCTGTTTCCTGTTAATGAACATTCATATCGTGTTTCGAGTTACCCAGATTATAGAGACCATTTAAATTTGGAAGGCATCGAGTTTCCAATGACGCTAAGGCAGATTCCGAAATTTGAGAAACAAAACAATGTATCAGTCAATGTGTATGTTCTTAGCGTGAGGGAACAACTTTACTCTACATCGCCAGCCTATTTGACTTCAAACAAGCAAGCCGTTCACATTAACCTCTTAATGGTACAAGAATATTATGAAGATGAAAAATACGAAATTAATCAACAATATGGGATGGAACCAGACATGGAAGAAGAAGACGACGAAGACGTGCCGTCTGTGAAGCTGCATTTCTGTTTAATTAAAAATTTGTCCAGACTGGTGAGTTCGCAACAGTCAAAACATAAAAATAGAAAATTCATTTGCGATAGATGTCTTCAGTATTTTGGAAGTGAAAATAAACTTGGCGCACATACGGTGGACTGTATAGCAATGAACAAGTGCAAAGTGAATCTTCCCGAGCCCGGCACGTTTTTAGAATTTAAGGATTTTAATTATAAGGAGCTTTGTCCTTTTATTGTTTACAGCGACCTGGAGGCCATTCTTAAGGAGGTAAACGATAGCCCGGTGAACAAAAGTACAGCCAGGTATCAAGACCATGAAGCGTGTAGCATTGGTTACTATCTGCACTGTACTTTTGATAATTCGCTGAGCTATTTTCGAAGCTATCGCGGAGCAGATTGTATTGAATGGTATGTAAAAGAATTACAAAATATTTCGGGCAATTTAAAACAATATTTTAACCGCTACAAACCAATGCAAATTAGTGAACAACAGAAAAATGAAGCTCTTCTAGCCCCGGTCTGTCATATTTGCGAGCAGGAATTCGTTTTAGGGGATGTGTCAGAAGTGAGAAAACGCGTGCTTGATCATTGTCACATGACTGGAAAATTTAGGGGACCCGTTCATAGTAATTGCAATCTAAATTATAAAACACCTAGAATTATTCCCGTGGTGTTTCATAATTTTAGCGGTTACGATAGTCACTTCTTTGTTAAAACCCTAGTTAAAGCTATACCCGGTAATATAAGCCTGTTGCCGCTAAACTAGGAGCGCTATATTTCTTTTACGAAAACTATCGACGGAGATGGTATTAAATTTAAATTTATAGATTCGTTTCGATTTATGAATTCTTCTTTAGAAAAATTGGCATCCTATTTGCAACCGGGTGATTTTAAAATTTTGAGGGAACAAAATTCGCATTTGGATAATTTTAAAATTTCCTTGCTTTCCAAGAAGGGGGTTTATCCTATGACAAATTATGAAAAATTTGAGGAAGAGTCGCTTCCGGCTAAAGAAAATTTTTTTAGTAGATTAACAGATTCCGATATAAGCGAAAACGATTATCAGCATGCTCAAACTGTTTGGTAAACATTTCAAATTAAGAATTTAGGCGACTATTCGGACCTGTACCTGAAAACAGACATATTATTATTGGCGGATGTATTTGAAAACTTTAGAAGAAGTTGTTTTGATACATACGGTTTAGATCCGGCCTGGTATTACACAACACCCGGTTTCACTTGGGATGCAATGTTAAAGTATACCAAAATTCAATTAGAACTCCTTTCCGATATAAATATGCTTTTTTTTATAGAAAAAGGAATTCGAGGAGGGATTTGTCAATGTATTAGTAGGTATAGTAAAGCAAATAATCACTTTATGAAAGATGGTCAGTTCGACCCTTTTAAAGCCTTTAAGTACCTGATGTAATATGACGTCAACAACTTGTACGGATGGGGGATGAGTCAGGCCCTTCCATATAAGGGCTTTAGATGGCTCTCTGATTTTGAAGTTGAAAATTTTAATGTTAACGCTATAGCTGACGATGCTTCAAAAGGGTACATACTAGAAGTTGATTTAGAGTATCCGCAAACGTTACATGACCCACACAAAAGTTTACCTTTTTGTTCCGAACACGGCTATCCTGGATCAAAACAAAAAAAATTGCTAACTACTTTATATAACAAGGAAAAATATGTCATACATTATCGTAATTTGAAGCAGTGTTTGGCGGCTGGTTTAAAACTTGTTAGAATTCATCGCGTTTTAACATTCGACCAATCACCTTGGTTAAAACAATACATCGATCTAAATACAAAATTGAGAACCGCGGCCAGGAACGAGTTTGAAAAAAATCTTTATAAATTAATGAATAACGCTGTTTTTGGCAAGACTATGCAAAATGTGAGAAAACAAAAACATCAAATTAGTTTTCAGGTGGGACGGCCGTTTCGGAGCTAGGTATTATATTTCGAAACCAAATTTTTATAGTAGGTCCATATTCGATAAACATATTGTGGCAATTGAACTAAAGAAAACGGAAATTTGGTTTATGAAACCTGTCTACATAGGAATGTGTATTTTAGATTTATCCAAAATTTGCGTTTACGATTTTCATTATAATTATATGATGTCGCGATTTCCTCCCCAAAATTGCAAGCTTTTATACACAGACACGGACTCGCTAATCTACGAAATACACTTCCGAAAATGTTTACGAGATTATAAAGCAAGATTTACATAAATTTGACACTTCAGATTATCCGGAAAATAATGTATTTGAAATCCCTAGAGTAAACAAAAAAGTGTTAGGTTTGATAAAGGACGAAAATAATGGGGAAATAATGACAGAATTTGTGGGCTTGAAGAGTAAACTTTACAGCCTCAAGGTGGACAGTAACACCAACAAAACCAAAGTAGTAAAAAAAGCAAAAGGTGTAAAGAGTTGTGTGGTAAAAAATACAATCTGCTTTGACGATTACTTGAAATGTTTGAGAGACGAAGTCGAAATTTACAGAATCAAAATTTTATAACATCTACTAAGCATAATGTACATAGTGTAAGGCAGACTAAGGTAGCTCTTAGTGCTTTAGATGATAAACGCCATATATTAGAAAATAGAATAGATACCATCCCATGGGGCCATTATTCCATAGAAATGTAAAATAAAACACGTTTATAAAAGTTGTTGTTTTTTATTTACCTTTAATTATACATTTCGGGAGCAGATACATATTGCATCACATAGTGTTTGTGTAAATGATAAACATTGGATAAGGCGCAGTAACAAAAAGATTGCGAATGATGCATGCAGGCCGGTTTCGAAGTAGACAGTGCCGGTTGTTCTTCTATCTCGACGATGTGTTTGTTAATGTAATTTCTTAAAAATGCGGCCTTTTCACGTCCTTTTACGTATATTACATCGGCATCTCGAACAAGTCGTTGAAGGATCTTCGGAAACATAAAGGCCGGAGTAAACCCTTCGTTCCAATTAATGCAGTGGTGATTATTCATGAGCCATTTTGCTTCTTTTTGTAAATGTGGCGGTAATGTTGAAAAGGGGAACGGAGCTCTGAAGATATAATGCGAAACGGCGTCTCCATCGTAAGCAGCTAATTCCTTTGGCGAAAACTTCTTTTCGGATATCTTAAAACCTTGCAAATCTAATATGACAAACATGCTGCTGCTGCTGCTGATTACAATTGTTTAACTGCTTTAGTGAGAGCGTTGTAGGTAAATACTCTGTCGTGCAAAACTAAACAGTACGCAGTTGTATTGGGGGTAACGTTGTTCGCGGTGTCAAATTCTAATCTAAGCACTACGGCATTTGCCTGCAGGTAGTCTTTTTGATTAGAACAATCTACAACGATGAGAGGCGCTTTCGATTTGAACTCGTTTGGAGAAAATAGCGGTTCATCGCGTTTATTATAATAAGTAGATTGAAATTGAGAATACATTTGATATAGGGTTGCATAATGATTCTTTTGGAAATCTATATTTAAATTATCGTAAGGGCGCCTTTCTGTGTTTAAATAAACTTTCAGATTTTTAATATTGCAATGATCGAATTCGCTCATGTTTTTATCTATTTGTCCCTCGCGATTTGTGTGCAAACCCACTATAATGTGTCGCGGAGTTTCCAATTTTGTGCTGGTGGCAATAGCGTGTGAATGTTGAGTAGCTTGATTTACGGCCGAAACTACATGAAGCTGCCAACATCTAAACGTCACCGGGGTGTCGATATTCTGATCTATGTATTTAGTGAAAGCTAATTCTTGAGCAAGACCCGCAGTAATATGATGAACTTTCCAATAAATGTTTTCAATTGTGACTTTAATAACTTCGGTATCGTCTGTACTAATTACGGCATCATTGTCGGTATTGCTTCGAATTAAGACCAATTCCTGCCTGATATTTAGTATTACCTTCCCGTAATCCTCGGCGAATCCCAGCAACATTTTCAGCGGTACGCAAACATTAAAATTGCCGGATGCATCTGTTACTGAGTCGCCCGCTTGGGGAAGCCATCCTGCGTTTTGCAGTTTTTTAACATCGTCGGTTGTGTACGAGACATAACCTTTTATTGTAGACGCGATACCGGGTCTAATTACCGAATCTACTACGATTCCATTCATTTCATATCTAATTTCGCTAAATAGGTGGGCAATTCCATTATTTACGAATTTTGCGGTTAATGTAGGCACTCCCGTAGATTTCTGTAGTTTTCCTTCTATGTATAGGTGGCTTAAACCGGGTAGAGTTGACATATCCTCTTGAATCGGTATGCGAATTTCATCGTTGTTTTGAAAGCGATTAGTATAAGGTTGGTGGGTATGTATTTCCTTGCTAACAATTGAATTGTCAACAAGAACTTTTTCTCCAATATTTAAAATACTCATTGTGTCAACAACTGGAAGCCGAGCGATTTGAGAAACGCTTGGTTCTTCTTTGTCAACCGATCGGGCGCTAACTTCCTACTGGTGTGTCGCTTGTTATATGTTTTTAACAATGGACTATTATTGGCGATCGGATGCTCGGGATAGTAGGAATTAAATCGAAAACCCATTACACCTTCTTCAAATGCAAACCTACCGTTACAGTTTCCGAACTGAAACTGATGGGTTTGTCGTCTTGATCGAGTATTTTAATCGTTATGTTTGTAATTGTTTTTGTGCTTATCGGGAGATAGACAACCGGATTTGGAGACTCCACTATTTTAAAACCAGACGGCACGGTAGGAAAGAATTGATGAATTATATGACCCGGTGTGCCATTCTTATAGGAACCTCGAGCCACGTTACAGTGGATTAATATGGATTTTATATTCATGATGTTTGTTACATTTTCAGACGTGTGGGTTCTTTCGGCTTTATACTTTGATCTTTCGAATCCCAACAATGGTCCTATTGAGCGCTCCGATGTGAAATCTATTTCGTGAGAGGATTTAATTCGGGTTTTCATAGCGCTGTTAATACCTCTTATTGTAACCGATTCATGGTTTTCGCGGCTGAGCTGCGTTTGAATATATTCATTGATATCGTTAATTTCGTATGCTCTATCGGGTAGCACGATTTCTGGCCGACCGGTAAGCTGAAAACTATTGTTAAATTTGTTTACGTTAGGTATGGTGTTGTAGGATTCAAAACTAAGTAAACCCATAACGTACCCGTTTTCTTCGTCCAGGAAAATCGGGGGATTGAAATCGGAACTTAAAACGGACGATCTTCCAGTAAGCGTAAAAATGAAAGACATTGTGAAATGCTACATTCATGAATCGAACGTAAACTGCCGGTAAAAGTCAGTTTGAGTAACTATATAAAAACTGTAAACAAAGATGTCCGCAATTATAAGAATTTACGTCCTGATATCTCTCGAAATTATATGTAATCTTATTCTTGCTGCCGCCGCCGTCGCTACGAAAATATTTTTTCTTCAAACGTTAGTAAAATGTGACATTATACTGCTTGATTGATGATGCTAAACTGTCACTTCATTGCCATGGCACCTAAAACACTTTATCTGCCGCTCGTCAGCGGCAGATAATATTATCTGACGAGCGGCAGATAAAGTAAAAGAGCTTTCTTTTTACGACGTGAAATAGCCCCCAGTATATATACTGGGATAGCACCGAGCAGTTCCGTGCACTTGAATGTGTTGTTCTTTTTACAGAGGGCGCGAAGCTTCAGTGCGCCAGGAATCTACATTCCCCTCGCCCTTAAGGTGGTGTTTGGTAGATGCGAGGTTACATTATCTATGACGTCACCCGACGAAGTTTTGTTAGGTTATAAATAACAAATTGTAACATTAGGTATTGTTCTGTGATTGTGACTATATTATTTTAAATAAGAATCGCACACGTAAGTGAAGACTCGTTATTATTCTTTTTATATACTAATTTAATGTTTTTATTGTTTTATAGAAAGATTAATGCCACTTTCTGAAGAGATATCAATTAGAACAGTATTTGTTTATATTTAATTCAATTCTCCAAATATGTCGCTGCAAACGTTTGATAATAAGCAGAACAATGGCAAGGCAACTACAATGCAGGTGTTACATTTGACGGACCTGAGACGCAACAATTATATACGTTATTATTAAGCCCAGATTGCAGCAAAGCACATGAAGGTAACTAACTGACCGTAGTAAGATAGTAACTGCATTGCTTAATTTTAACTTTTTTTAAGATGCCAAATTTGCTAGCTCTTTGCTGTTTCATGTCAAATGTACCACAAATAACGTCCACGAAAGTGCCGTAATGACAATAGTTGTTATAGAAATCGACACCAGGGCAGAAACAGTTGTAAATGAAATGGATAATGAAGAAATAACTAAACACGAACAGTTAGAAAATGTGTCCTCACCTGAAATTAGCTAAATCATTTGAAATTCCTAACTCAAATGTTAAAATCATTTATTAAATTAAAACTTATTTGAAATTCATAACTTAAATTAAACTTATATCATTTATTAAATTAAACTTATCATTTATTAAATTAAATTTATTTATAAAAATTCAAATTAAATACACAATTCGATGAATTTTGAAAGTTAAATCCGCTCATTGCTTCAGCGACGGCTGAACTTGATGAACTTGATGCACTTACAGCAACTTTTGGAAGGGTTGCATTGATCACTTCAGTTACGGCCAGACTTCTTGATGGACCTGGTGCATTTACCTCAGGAGTCGCAACATTTTATGCAACCCAATCACTGCCCGATGACATTTTCCATTCCAATATTTAAAAAAAAATCGAGATTCTTCCATATTTTCGAGACGCAATGAAGTGTACTTCCGGTAAATATCAATGAATTTGTCTCCGATTATAGTAAATGATCTAGGTTTTCTTGTTTTACTGTCTGGAATTTTTACCAAAATTAAAGATCCCAAGTCTTCAAAGTAATCAGTCCTCATTTTGACCATTTCGTCGCAACGACAAGCCCCTGCTATTCTAATAACCAACACAATCTGAAAAATATAAAATACTAAAATCTGTTTGTATATTACCTATTATTTTACCTTCAATCCCAAGTACTGTTGATAAGAGGCGTCAGACAAAAATTTATCAAATTCCGTTTTCGTGAATACTCGCGATATCTTTTTTAGAAACGCACGTAATTTCAAGAAGTTGCCAATGTTTATCCCATGTTTAATATTCATTAGAGATCTAATCATTGAATAATTAGACCATAATGATGAACTCTCCATTTTCAACTCGGTTCTCAAATACAAAAAATAAGCCAGAAATACATTTTCGGTAAAGGTTTTTGCACTTTTCTTGTCGCACCAACTTATAAAACGGGAATATGCAGCTTCATAAATATTGGCCGATTTTGTAGGCACCAAATCATTTATAGCCATCTTGGCGGCCTTTGCTATTTCAGGTGGGGTACACTGATCAGTTTCTGACATATTTAAAGCTACAATGTTATTACATTTACTCAATAAACTTGTATATAATTGCAAAATATAGCCACTTACAGATTCTCTCCAAATTGAAGCAGGTTAACTGACAGACGAATTGTTTTCAGATTTTGTTTTGTTTATAGTGTAGTGCTCTCCAAAGCACACTACATTTATCAGTCTACCCAATCTTCTACTTTAAAATAATTCCTGGTGTTTTCACATTTCTTAAATAATTTGTTATAAACGTTTGAAGAAAAAATAGTATATGTTATTCGGAGCAAAAGTATCTTTATGTGGCTCGGCTGTACTTATCTGCCGAGCTTGCGAGCAAGCTCGGCAGATAAACTGTCCAGCCACGCCACATAAAATATAACTTTTGCTCCTAATAACATAATATACTATTATTAATTCTAGGGGTGGTTTTAAATGCCCTATACTATCAAAGTATCTAATATTTTTACTACGTTTTACGTAAGCAGTCCAATAAGTACCCGGGCCTACTTTATCGTCTAAATTTACAATACCGGCTTCGTTCTTACGAATCCTTAAAAATAAATCGTTACGCATGTATACACCCCTAAAATTTGGAATTTTTAATATTTTTGCGTACTTAATTAAATCGACGTTTGTTAGTGCGCGTCGAGGCAGCTTTAAAGTTAGTTTTTTGTTAGTTGATACGGTTTCAAGTATAATCCGAAACCTCTTTTATATGGCGCCAAATGTAAACCTTTTCCAAGGGCTATTGCTTCCATCGTCTTATTATGCCGCTCCTTTTCTTTTAGATCTTTGGCGGCACTTTTGGCATCTCCAACAGCTTTGGCGACCGCCGCAGCTCCCCCTCCCAATGATCCAAGAGCGCTTAATGCGGCAAATATGGGGATGAGCGGTAACATACCGCCCGTTTTAGGAATTTTTATTATTCTACTTCTTGGTTGCGTAATTTTGTTGTTCGCGATTGAACCTAGAGCCAGTTTAGAGGCCGCCAATAGGTTGTTGCGGCGCCCTTTATTTTCTTTGAGCCGGTTTCTAGCGCGAGTAACTGCACTCTTAAAGCTTATAGCGCCACCACTTCTTTTAGGTCGACGGCCTCCCATCCCCAGCTTAGTTTTTCCTTTCATAACACCGGTTATAGCTAGTGCCGCCGCCTTTTCCCCTAAATTTGCGTCTCTCGAACGAAAACGTGTCCACGCCTTGTCGGCAAGTATTCTATCGGCTTCATGTCGTCTTTGAAGATCTTGATGTTGCGAATACGCGATGTCGTGTTCTTTACACGCCTCGTCCAGCTGATTGATTCCTCGATCTCCGCGTGCAAGTCTTTTCTTTAGACGAGTGCCCGGACCACAAAATCTATATCCCGGCACGTGCAATTCAAACGGCAACTTATCTATGAGCGTATTTAATACACCGCGACCTTTTCTTCCTCGACGAAGGCGACGACGACGACGACGACCAATACTTTCTTCTTTCATATTACACGTGCGATAGTTGCGCCGCAACTGCATACACTTTAAAGAAATTTTACTTATATAATTTCGATACTAGGTAGGTTGGGCTCAGTTTTTAATGTACACATCACGGGTGGTGGTGGTAAAAAATGAGAAAAGTTAAGATTGAGAAACAGAGTCAATCGCTACCGATCGTAAATCACGACGCTAGGGCGTTAACCCAACAATATCGAAAACACAGCGTGTTATTGGGAGAAGGATGTAAAAGATGTCTTATTGTTGGCAGATCTAACTGCGGCAAAACTAATATAATGATCAGCTTGTTAGAACATCCAAACGGTTTACGATTCGAAAACATTTATTTATATTGTAAATCTCTGGATCAACCAAAATACCAGTACCTGAGGAAACTTCTAAAACCCATAAAAGAAATTGGGTTGTATGAATATCTCGATGGGTCTGTAATTGAACAACCTAAAGATGCAAAACCTAATTCTGTCATCATATTCGACGACGTGGTTTGCGATAGTCAAAGCATAATTAGGGATTTTTTTTTCTTCGGACGACATAGAAATATCGATTGTTTTTATCTGTGCCAATCGTATTCATCTATTCCTAAACAACTTATTGGAGATAACGCAAATCTTATTGTAGTTTTTCAACAAGACAAAACCAATCTAAAACACATACACGACGATCACGTAAACGTCGACATGACTTTTGAGCAGTTTAAAGATTTATGCGCGTATTGTTGGAACGACAGTTATGGATTTTTAGTTATAGATAAAGATAGCGAAATGAATTTGGGAAGATATGGGAAAGGATTCGATTGTTACTTTAAAATATATAATTACAACCAGATTTTAAAAGGACTCAGTGGCTGTCGGACATCCACAAACGAAAGATGGATAAGCGTTTGGCTAGGGAGTTGCTTAAAACTAGAAAAGCCGTAAAAAGAAAATACGCGGCTTTAAAAGCAGACATTGCCCAATCCCAAACGATTTTAGCGGAGCAATTCAAACCCCTTTCCAAACCGCTCGCCGAATTGCTAACAACTATAAAACAAGAAGGCGCGTCAGTGGGCAAACCAAAAGCGGATTATTTGCCAATAACCATTAAACGTAGAGTATCCACACCCTCTACCTTGCCCCGTCCGCGAGCGATAAGCACCCCAGGCAAAGTTTCTTTCTTTCCCGGATCATCACACACTTCCACACCGGGGCCATCACACACCTCCACACCTCGATTTTTGTCTACGCATGTATTATCCGAGAGTCAACCAGTAGAAGAATACGATGAGCAGTTGCAAACGGAGGTTGCGGAGGCGGCAGCAGAAGAAAGTGCTGTACAAGCGGCCAGAGAAACCATCCAACAAATGCTGCAACCGGCAGTTCTTGGGCAATATTTAGAACAATTTCAAGGGTTAGCTCGCAAATACGTGGAAGGCATGATTCGAGATACTGAGGACAAGTACGATTTGCACTACGGAGTCCGATTCGACGTAGAGAGAGATAAGTTTGCAATAGGAAATAAAGAAATTAAGTTCGAGGGTGAAGATATCGTTATTAGGTTATTACGGACCACGGCAACAGAATAATCTACAAAGGCACTCCAGGATTTTACGAATTGATGTTTAAAAAGAAACCAAATATATACAAAGCAACAGATTTAGAGCAATATCATGATATAGTGGAGCGGTCCGCCGCGCATCATGTAAACTACGACCTCACACAAAGAATCAGCGGTAACGCAGGGACTAAATACATGAAAATAGTACGACCTCTAACTGCCTCCTCAACCATAAAAGCTCCTGGCAGACCAGCGACGAAGGTACCACGGCGCGGCAAGGGATTACTAACAGTGACGGACAAAAAAGTGGAATATGTTCCTTGGAAGGATCCCAACTCATTAGTGAATCGGTTGCGTGTATTACTTGCCTCCCAGACAGCTGGACACACAGGTCACGATAACGAAATTGTTAGTATCATAGACGCTTTAAGAACCGCTAAGGTTATAAAATAAATAGCGAGTTAAGCGTCACAACTCGTCATATAGTAGCGGACTTTCGGGGCAAAATATGCCTATAGATAAATTTGGTAGATATCTACACCAGCATCACCATTCTGCGGGTGTAGAACAAACGAAAATATATGTGGCCGAAGATGCGACAAAGATGATAGAAACTTTTAAGAAAGAGATTGCGTCATTTGTTGAAGATGCAACAAAAATTATGGAAACTTCTAAGACGGATATTGAAGATGTGGCAAAGAAGATAGAAACTTACAAGGGCGAGCTTAAGTCAGTTAGTCGCAGCGCTATTTTTTACATTATGGCACTCAACGCTGATAGAAATGGGCAGTATCGACTTTTAATTGCTAATGAAACTTTGGAATACATATATAAACTACCGGATGCAACTATTTCGAATATTAGTTGGACACCGTCAGATGCGAAAATATCCATAAACGGCGAAGAGAAGTCTAATTAGGAAGACCTCATTGGAACTAAACTAAACGAAGGTGATAAAATAAGCGCAAAGCACAAACCAAACTCAAAACACCTATTCTGTTGCGAGTTCGTTATGCAATTTAACCATCATGGGAGCTACTAAAGACGAAGTTGTCGAAGAATTGCATAAACCAGCTCGAAAAAATTTTAAACGAAGACGGGTGATTGTAAAGGGACTAAACGATTTATTCCAAGCAGATTTGGTGGAAATGATACCCTACTCAAAAACAAATAAAGGTTATCGATACATTTTAGTGGTGATCAACGCGTTTTCAAAATACGCTTGGGCCCTTCCCGTTAAACAAAAAACCGGCCAAGCTGTTGCTGAAGCAATGAAAAAAGTGCTTTCATCTATTAAAACTGCGCCTAAAAACTTGCAAACCGATATGGGCAAAGAGTTTTATAACAAGGAGTTTCAAAATTTAATGCGGAAATTCGGCGTCAACCATTACAGCAGTTATTCCAATCTAAAAAGCAGCATAGTAGAAAGATTGAATCGCACACTCAAGAATATGATGTGGAAACAGTTTAGTTTGCAAGGATCGTACAAGTGGCTACATCTATTGCCAAAAATTGTAAAGAAATATAATTCGACAAAACACAGAACAATTGGATACAAACCGGAAGCCGTTAATAAAAGTAACGCCCCCGAAATTTTTAAAAGAGCGTACAGTTATATAAAAATGGTGGATCCAAAGAAGCAAAAATTTTACGTTGGCGATCGCGTAAGGGTTAGCAAGCATCGGGCGGCGTTCGCTAAAGGATACACGCCTACATGGAGCAATGAAATTTTTAAAGTTAAAAAAGTCCGCCTTACCAATCCAAGGACATACATTTTAGAAGACGAAAACGGCGAGGAAATTAAAGGCGCATTTTACGAATACGAGCTGCAGAAAACAAAACATCCCAGAATTTTTCTAGTAGAAAAAGTAGTTAGAAAAAAAGGAAGTCAACTGCTCGTTAAATGGTTAAGTTTTGATAATAGCCATAATTCGTGGATATCTAAGAATGATCTTGTATAGTTATTAAAAATAAATAAAAAATACTTTTATTGAATTACTTCTTTATAGAAAGTATAACTTACTAACGAACACAACACAATTAATACTAATACTATTATAGATAATATAAGCTCTACAACATAATAGTCTTCTTCTTCTTCTTCTACTTAATTTAGGACTTAGTCCTGTTTTATCCAATGAATCTCTAAGTGTTGTCATTTTCCTGGGATGCAGATGTCCAGCTCTCGCACCATCGCTTTGGTGGGCGTCCTGGCGGACGTCTGTTTAAGGGTTTATGTATGTTCACTATTTTCGCTATTCGGTTCTCATCCATCCTATTTACGTGATCTCTCCACTGCCTACGTCTTCCTCTCACCCATCGCACTATATCCTCGATCCTGCATGTTTCTCTTATGTTGTTACTCCTTACTCTATCTCTTAGTGTTACTCCCGCTATGCTACGCAGGGTTTTCATTTCCGTGCTTCTTACCATTTGTTTTGTTTTAGAAGTTTCAGCCCGTGTTTCGGCTGCGTAGGTCAGAATTGGCCTGACACACGATTTGTATATGCGTGTTTTACTGTCGGTTGTCATAAATTTGTTTCTCCATATAATATCTCGCAGGCAACCCGACACGGCTGATGCTTTCGTAGCTTGAGTACGTACTTCCTGTTTAATATCTCTACTGCTGGATATATGTACTCCAAGATAATTGAAATTCATCACCTGAGTGATTATTTGGTCGTCTATTGCTAGTTTACAGCGTAACGGTTCTTTAGATATTGTCATTGACTGCGTTTTGCTGGTAGATATTTCCATGTTAAACTTTTCCGATGTTGTCTTGAATTTGAGTAGGAGACGCTGCAAATCGTCTTCGTTTTCTGCCATAATTACGGCATCATCAGCATAACAGATTATCTTTAGCATCTTGTTTCCTATTCTATAACCAGCGTTGACCGTCTTCACCCCTTCAATAATTTTGTCCATGATAATATTAAACAACGTAGGGCTTAGACTGTCCCCTTGTCTTATTCCAGAGGAGACTGGTACCTCATCAGTTAATTTTCCCATTGTTTTTACCCTGGTGACACAGTTAGAGTTTAGTTCTTTGATAACTTTAATTATTTTTGGATGGATATGGTTTTGTTCCAGTATGTTAAGAGGATCCTCTAGTTTGACCCGGTCAAATGCTTGCGTTAGATCAATGAAACAAAGATATATTGGTTTATCGTATTCGATGGATTTTTCTATCAACTGTCGTAGAATGTATATAGCATCGATAGTTGATCTATTTTGGCGAAAGCCTTGCTGTTCCTCGCTGCCTTTTAATATCGACACTACCTTTTCTGATATTGTTTTTGTTAGTAATTTCAGAATGCTGCTTAGTAGACATACACCTCTGTAATTTTGTGGATTGATTTTCGATCCTTTCTTAAAAATTGGAATGGTAATGCTCGAGCGCCATTGGTTTGGTATAGTCCCTGTGTCAAATATTTTGTTATAAAAGATGGTTAATTGGAGGGTAAGTGCGTCTCCTCCGTGCTTGATCATTTCGTTTGTGATTTGATCGAGACCGGGGGATTTTCGGTTTTTTAGTTTTCTAATCGCTGATGCTATTTCATCTTCACTAATTTCAAATGGGTCATCCATCTCGTCGTCGTTGTTCAATATAACTTCTTCTTCTGCATTTGTGGGGTGAGTCTTGTACAGATTTTTGAAGTGGTTGGTCCATTGCTCAAGTGTTATACTTTTTGTTTCGACGTATTCGTTAATTGGCTTTTTTCTGCTTCGTAACATGTTCCAAACCTTTTTTTGTCCGCCATACAAATCATATTCCATATCCTTCGAGAAATTTTCCCAAAACTCCTTTTTTATTTCTCGGATTCTTTCATTTACTTGATTTCTCTTCTGTACATATGTATTACGTTCTTCTGGTGTCTTATTACTTCTGAATTTTAAATATGCCTGTCGCTTTTCTGTGGCTAGCGTTTTGATTTCTTCAGTAAACCAGGGCTTGGTATTACGTCTGTTGTTTATATTTACCTTCCTGCTACCTAGAGCCTCCTCTGCACTTTTCATTATATTTGTAGATAGCTTATCCCATGATTGTTCAACATCATCACTGGTTGTAATTGGATTTTTGGCGATTCTCTCTTTTAATCTTTGTTGGTATAGAAACTGGGTACTATCATTTTCTATTGATTCAATATTAAGTTTTCTAATATATTCCGGTTCCTTTCTTTTTTCCAGCGTTACTATCGTTCTGTACTTGCAAAGCACTAGGTTATGGTCTGTGCCCACGTTTGCAGACCCTAATGTTCTAACATCCAGTATATACTTAGGGTGTATGCTTCTATTCGTGATTATATAGTCAATTGTTGACTGTTGTCCTCTGGTGTTTATCCACGTATATTTATATTGAGGTTTGTGGGGGTAAAAGGTGTTGTTTATGCGGAGCTCATTCTGTGTGCATAATTGTATCAATCTATCTCCATTCTCGTTTTGTACCTCTTCGTTGTATTTTTGTTTTATACCGTTGATAACGCTATTGCCAACCCTTGCGTTCAAGTCCCCCATAATGAATATCTTTTCGTTAGTTTGTATATTATCTAAGACCTCTTGAAGTGTATCATAGAAAGCTTCCTTCTCTTCTCTTGGTTTTGAGATATCAGGTGCATAGACGCTTATGATGTGTGTTTTTACTGAATCCAGGTTCAAGATTACCTGCAGTATTCGGTCGTTAATATACTCTATGCTGTCAATATTTTGTTCAAACTTTTCATGAACTAAGAGGCCTACTCCGGATTGGGCTCTATTTGCTTTTTCCACTCCGCTGTAAATGAGAATGTAGTTTTGAAATCTGGCACTTCCTTTTCCTTTCTTTTTTGTTTCAGAGAGAAAGCATATGTCAATATTGTGTTTGTTCATCTCTATTACTATTTCTTGGTCTCTGTTAGTCCAGGATGTTACGTTCCAGCATCCGAGACGTAATGCTTTGGATCTCCATATTCGCTTTTTCCGTTTTCTCGCAGTGTCCGTCATCTTGGTTTTCCGTCCGGCTTCTGAGGCATCATTGGTTCTGTGAGCGGTATATATTTTTTTACGGAAGGGTGGGCTGCTAACCCGTTCCCTCCAACCCTTTTAGTCGCCTCTTACGACAAGCAGGGATACTGTGAGTCTATTCTATCCCCAACCCACAGGGGTTAACATAATAGTGATTAAATGTAATATGCGGAACGAAGTCGCTACAGTTTTTCATACCGTTAAGTGAACGGTTCCATATTTCCATTTTCCAATTTACTTCCTCGAGCGCATTATTAATTTTGTAACGAATTTTATATAAGAGAAAGGAGGCCGTTCCTGTCTCATTACTAAATCGATGTTTTAAATTCGCTCGAAAAACAAAACCTTCGTGTCCATTTGATAAGTGATCCAAGGTCATGGGCATCCATATTTTAGACCAAAACGATTCATTGTAGGCTGGCAATGGAGCAATGTCGTTAGCAAGCTCGGGATAAATGTAAGCTCGCGTTGCCAAAACAGGTTTAGAGATAATTATGTCCTTTTCGGGTGTCAGCAGGGACAGCAACAAAAACGAAGTTATATTCATCTTGGATAACCGGCCGCTTCGATGCCACTGTTGCGTATTATTTGTTTTCAATTATTTATAGATAAATTCCGAAACTGCTTAAAAACACGTATTTTTACGCAGTAATTATTCAAGTCTTTCTTTAACATTTCCAGTTTTGCAATATACGATGTTAACAGCTTTTCATTTTGCTTACGTGTTTTTGCGGAAGTTTGCATCATGTTTTCCTACCAGGAGCCTCGTAACGTATTAACCGCTTCAAATGTATTTTCCGGATATAAGGAAAGAATTTCCAACACGCACAAAATATTCTGGTAATTAATGTTTAATTCGCTGTTTAGAATTAAATACGCGTCACTAATGATCCTTTCCCCCGTCTCCTCTTCCGTGAGCTCGGACACTAATTTAAGAAAATTTTTATAGAAAGCGGGCAAAGCGAAAGAATGCAACAGTTCCAAACGGTAATTAATAATGTCTTTTAATTTAAAAAGTTCTACAAAAGCGCTTCGATACAACCGACAACGATACATCGTTCCAAACACTATTTCTTTTATTTTATTATCTTCGTTCTCAAAGTCATTTAAAGCGCTTCGTAGAAAAAATGCTTCACGATTAGCAAGTTTACTTTGCCATTCGTCGGCAGAAATAGTTGTCGTTTTCACACAGCTGCGACGATCTTTACATAACATAGCACATTCTAAAATATCGGAACACCCCAAACAGCCGATTTTTATCGAAGGCTGAAGATTTGAAAAAATATCAAATCCCACTTCAACATACTTGTTGTGGTCCTGTTCCTCGCTTAACATGTACACAGTATTGTAAATCAGATGACTTTTACAGCTTTCCGGCCGTCTCGATTGAGTTTCTTCATCCACAAGGAGAGGAGATTTTCTATTTTTAGCTCTTTCTAGAAACTCCTCAATCTCCCCACTAACATTCATGCTGGTGCTTGAAGACGACGTCATCGTTGCGATGTGTCAACTGTGTCGTACCCAAATTGCTTCTTCCTTTCTTCCAAAAGTAGTCTTGCAAATAAGCAGTTGTTAGACTAACGAATATGTTCAGACAGCGGATCGTCACCTTCTTTCCAATCATGAACTACCACGTGACATACAAAGCACTCGACATAATCCTCGATATTAAAATAAAAAAATCCGTCGCGGGCTAGAGAAGCAGGTAACACCACACTGTTGGCCCAGTTGGAATATGTAAGTAAACGTGTTTCAAATGGTAAAAGATTTAGTCTTATGTCTTCAATACACATTTCTATCTCTCCTCCGTAATAATCAACGGCTGCGCACAGACTAAACTAAATAACAAGTTACAACAGGAAAAAACTTTCACTTTCTACCGGCTGTAGAGAACCACCTTTCTCCCTTCCACCCCTCTCACTCCGCGCAGCGAGATAAGGACCTTAAATGCCCAGTTATACAAAAATCTGATGACCTTGAACCTTTCCTTCTAACTTGCGCATGAGGTTCCAAAACACTGATGTGCGATTTTTCAGGTTTAGGGGATGTTATTCACATCTAGTGACTTTTTACGCTATTTCCACGATGACAAGATAATGAAGATGACACCTTGCAGTTTCACTTCCGGTTCCCACGCACATCAAAATTTGACAGCGCTATTTTTTACATTAAGGAATAGATTAGCCTTAAATTTGCATTTTATTAAAAATATACATAACTTTGATGCGACGTTGAACCTAAAAATGTCCAGTACTATTAAAATATGATGTGACGTTGAACATTCTAACTTGAACATGCGGGCCCCGGCGGATGGAGCTCTGCCCCCCCCCGGAGTCTGACAGACTCCGATGAACTTTGACATTTGGCATTATGAAGATGGCACTCAAGCTAATGAAGATGACACCTTTGCGGTTTCCACGCTCATCAAAATTTGACAGTTAACCGCAGCGCTGGAATAAATTAGCCTTAAATATACAAAAAACCTGATGCGAGCCCCCGGCGGCTGGAGCTCTGCCCCTCGGGGTTGGTGTGACCTTGAAACTTTCTCCGCTCTCGAACTTGCTCAAGGGGGCCCCACAATATGACGGCTGGAGCTCTGCCCCCCGGAGTTGATGTTGCGCAATACCTAGAACATGTTGCGCAATACCTAGAAGTGAAAGTCTGTCAGACTCCAATCGGTGACCTTGAAGTGGCCCAGAACCCGCCTAACTCTACTACTAATGCAATTTTCCCAACAAGCTACAAATTTCGCGTCAGAAAATATGCAATGTAATTATGACTTAAGCAGTGTGGCTAACCTGTTTTTTTTTCGTGACGTAACAGGAGACGCGCTAACCTGCAATTGTTCCACTTCGTGGTTTGGTACCCAAATCTTGTCGACTGCAAAATCAAACGACGCCACCGCTTTAAATATCTTCTGCAAGGACCTTGGAGCTGGAAACTCTCTGGACCTCGTACAATGTCTACTCCAAGTGCTGCTCGAAGCTGAAGGCTCCTCGGAACGCCTTTTCTGTTCAAATTTACCTCTTAAAGTGGACCTGGATGCTGCGTTGCACTTTCAAGGGACGCTATGGCTCTCAATTAACTCTGGATTATTCCTGGATTCTGCTTTCTGCACGTAGACCTCAAGGAAAGCCTCTACACTTTGCACACAAAATTTCAGTTGGTTGCTACCCGAAACGGGTCGAAAGCTTGGCCCCGAAGTTGGACCCACTTGGACACACTTTGCAGAGCACCTTCCTCTTCATTGGGAGTTTGTAACAAGATTAAACTTTACCCAAAGACACTTTGCGGACTGGTGAACAATAAAATGATCTTTTGGACTCACACAAATAACATATTGAAAAAACAACAATTTTTTTACGAGCCAAACTTGCCCACAGATATTTTTTACATGGCTTGGGTTGTCAACAATAACAAAAGAACATCAGTTGTTCAGAAGTAAGTTAGGTACAATGTTTTCCTTAGAAACTAAACTGTTTTTTGGTTAATTGTCAATCGTAGCACTTTATAATCTTAAATCTGCTTTTAATCACTTTAGTTTTAATAGCACTGTCTTCACGAGTTTGATTAGCACTGCACTATTGTTTTTCTCGTATTGTAGATTGCCTTTCCATGCTCTTTGCATTCTATGCGCCTTTATACCGATTTTTACTTTTCAGCTGCGTTGGCGTTTGTTGGCCTCGTATTTTTAACACTGCTTATAACTTTTGTAACGCCTCAAACATTTCTGTATCAATGCAAATTCACAATATTGCCTTGACTTTACAATATCAAATCTGTCAGCCAATATAAATTGAGTGCATCTGCCATAACGAGCACAATTATTGAAAATTGATGTAAACGTAACCCTTCCGATACTGTTTCATCTAACGCTAATCTCTGTCAATCAAATTATAGTTGCTGCTAATCATATCTTGTACATTTATTAGGGTATTATAATTACTTTAATGTTGCAATAAACAAAATATCAATTCTGGGCCTCTTTGAATCTTTGTTCATGTTGGTGTCTTAGTTATGCAACCGGAATTACTGTGAGCATAAAACCATTACAATATGTACACATTAAATGTTTAAAATGTATTTCTTGGCAGCTTTATCGGTAGAAATTATGCATATGCCTACAAGGGTGCAGCTGCAACTACTTTTTTATTACACTCATTTTAGACGTTTTACTTTTCAGGTTGGTCTGGTAGTCCAATAGTTTGTGTAAGTGTGATATATTTTGCCAAATCCTAATGTAAGGTTTTTTGCATTTTTTGCTACTTAGTGATAAAATGGATGCACAACCAGCTGGTAAACGAAACTATTAAAAGCATATCAAACAGAGAACTGTTACTGATCATTGGTGATTTCAATGCAAAGATTGGTGACACGAGTCAAGATAACCACATAAGAAATGTGGCAGGAAAATATGGCATTGGCAACCGAAATGGGCGGGGAGAAATTTACTAGAAATCAAATAGATTTTTGTGAAAATCATAAAACAATAGCTTTAATAAGCCATGCGAGTAAAATAATGCTCTACATAATTCAAGAGCGGCTAAAGCCATATCTACTTCCACAAATTTCTGATGAACAAGCCGGTTTTATCCCCGGTAAAGGAACCAGAGATCAACTTCTTAATATTAAACAATAATTGAAAAATGCCATGAATTTAATGTACCAGCAATCTTCTGTTTTCTAAACTATTCAAAGGCATTTGATACCGTCAAATGGGACCACCTATGCATGGTTTTAATGGAAATGGCAGTACCTCAACACTTAATATATTTATAAAGATCTTATACTATTCTAACAGTGCCTTTCTTCGTATAAACAACGGAACATCAGAGAGCTTCACCATCAGCAAAGGTTTACGACAGGGCTGCATTCTCTGTCCCATCCTGTTTAACATCTATGGAGAATGGATTATCCGCAAAGCAACAGAGAATTGGAACGGAGGTATATCGATAGGTGGCCAGAAGATCTCGAATTTAAGATATGACGACGACACTACAGTTTTGGCTAGTTCAGAAGAAGATATGGCGGAAATCTTACAGCGGATTGAAATATACAGTGAAGAAGCTGGTCTTAAACTCAATCGGTTAAAGAGCTGTATTTTGGTAGTAGATAGAGCAAACAGCCTACCTCAACATTTTGTAAATATTTGGGACATACCAAGAAGAACTAAATTTGTTTACCTCGGGGCACGCATTTTGAATACCGGTAACTGCGAAGAAGAGGTAAAAAGAAGAATAGGGATGGCAAAATCGGCATTATTCCAACTGACCAAAATTTGGAAAAACCACCATATTACAAAACAAACAAAGAAAAGATTGATGGGCTCTCTAGTATTTTCTATTATCTACATATGGCTCTGAATCCTGGACAATTCACGCAGCGTGCCGCAGAAGAATTGGAGCTTTTGAAATGAATTGTTACCGACGCATGTTAAGAATTCCTTGGACTGCACGGAGAACCAACCTCTCCATTTTAAGAGAATTAAAAATTGACACCAACCAGCGACTACTACCGACAATTCAACGTCATATACTACGCTTCTTTGGCCACGTAATAAGACGAAGCGGGATCATGGGCGCCATTAGAAAACTTTCCAGGGAGGGGCAATATTTTTTCTATATTGATATAAGACAATTAAATTCACAGAGGGTCTAAAACGATACACTTGATGCTCACCTAAAAAATTCTATTGGATTTAAAAACAAAGTGCTACATGGTTTGGAAAAAATACCTGTATCGCCAACAAGTTTTGTGTATCTAAATAAAAAATAGTGGGCATTTTAGAAATAATAAAAGCATTACGTTTTTTACTACATCTTTACCTTACGGTTTGGGCATCGAAGCACACAAAATATTGAAGCGTTAGTAGTATTAGCAATACACAATAATGCTGACATAAAATTAATTAACAAATAAAATAATAGATGCAAAAATATACATACGGTATAGATCAGATCGAAGTCACAAATAAAAAATAATGTAAACCAGGATACATAATAATCTAACATTATTAAGTCAACCAGGGAGTGAATGAGACTAACTTGAGATAAGTAATGCATTTATTTTAAATATTTGCAAACATTCCGTGCAGGTGCACTAGGATTTGGCGAGCCATTGAATTTATTACTTAAACGTGTCTAGACACAGGAAAACCCAACATCGGTCCGCCCGTAAGAGCGTTAAGAAACGGAAATCTGAATATTGTTTTGTATCGCGCTGTGTAACAAATTCATAGACCCCTCTTATCTCGATATTTCGGTCATCGGCTTATTCAAAATAATTTCTGTGCGGTGAGTTCTGATAGTTCGGCGGTCAACCTACTAGGCAATCAAGGTTAAAATAATAGTGGATTATTTTTGGAAAAGTCCAGGGAGGGACTATGTAACGGCGCCCATGAGTGGGATGGAAAAACTGTGCATACAAGGCAAAGTCGATGGTAAAAGAAGGGGTTGGTCACCCGTGAAATTCATAGATCAAATAAAAGGTCTCATTAATCTATCTATGACCGAGGTAATGAGAACAGCAGAAGACAGGAAAACATGGCGGACTGTTATCAACTCCGAGTAACATGAGGGGTCACGATACTCGGAATCGAGTTACGACCAAGAAAGAGAAGACAACCTGATGCATCTAAACAAACAGTAACGTACGGTAACCCTGATTATGAAAAAAAGATGTTGCACTAGTTAGATGAAGGTACTCGGGTAAAATTCGTAGGCTGTTTGTAGGCAACCCAATTAGCATCTGCAAATTTACTCTACGTATTTTGTTAAAAACTACGTAGCACACAATATAAAAGAAATGCATAATCCCACAGATGGTCAAGCTAGTCCTCTCCGTACAACTGTTGATTTACAATGAAGGACGTTGGTAGATACCTATAGTATAAATACGCAGAAATTTTGTTGATTATTGCAAAAGGATTCTCCAGTTATGCAATTTATTATAAATATTCCTTATCTTTTAGAAATCACTACAATTTCTCTTCGTATTATTATGTTATTAAGAAAACATGTTAAGAATATGAATTATGAATCTACCACAACTTCACAAAGATCGGTTTACTTTAAACCAAGGTACTCGATATTTGTAAACTTTTGCATAGGTGTATTAATTTCATATTATAAAAAACTTAATATTATTTCGACGTATTTTAAATAAAAATTGCACTTTACCCGAAGGAACAATAGTTTTTTAGGCCGTACAACCCAAGCAACATCTGGTATTCGCATAGGTGTAATAGTTATTTATATATCTAGGGAGCAAAGGTATTCATTTCCTCCAGAGTGGGAATTTAATGCCCGACGTGTTAGCGATTTTTTCTTAAAACGTATGTTCTATCTATAGCGCGAAATTTCAAAAAAATTGCTTTAGGAAATCATTGTATTGACTCTAGATTTCTGTAGTGACATTTTGTCTAATTTGCAAATCAACGTAACGTTGTAGAGCCTTGGTGTGATATCCATGGTGAAACAAACACAAATGCGGGAGGTAAAAAATATTGGCTCCCGCCGTGAGTTAATGAAAATTGGCTCAAGCTGATTGGAAATTGACAGTTTTGTTTCCTAAAACTAGGACGCAAAAGCCGACTTACAGTGAGTAAAAAAAATGTTATTTTTCTACAACTGTCAAAAAAGGGGACATTTGCGCATCGATATCAATGCGCGAAGTTTGCCGTTTTTTAACGTGTTAAAAAATGGGATATTTTTTCACGTTACCATTGACGACGTGAAAAAGGTATTTTGCGCACTATAGCGCTAAACATTTTTGCGCACTACGGCGTGAAACAATATTGATATTCTTGTTTGACGGTTGTAGAAAAGATATTGTTTGTATTACGTGCGCGAAATGTTTTTGTGCGTTCTCACACTCGGGCGAAATTAATGATTTTAGATCGTGAGAATGTTAGGTACTTCTTTTGACGAGGCGATAGCTGAGTCAAAAAAGTCATTCGAACGCTCTAAAACATTTCGCGCTCGTAATACAAACAATATTTT
The DNA here is from genome assembly GCA_940337035.1 of Agriotes lineatus. Taxonomy (NCBI): domain Eukaryota; kingdom Metazoa; phylum Arthropoda; class Insecta; order Coleoptera; family Elateridae; genus Agriotes; species Agriotes lineatus. Next base: position 129,482 of record CALNHX010002247.1, on the reverse strand, counting down.
TTCTACAACCGTCAAACAAGAATATCAATATTGTTTCGCGCCGTAGTGCGCAAAATGCTTTTTTCAGGTCGTCAATGGTAACGTAAATAAATATCCTATTTTTTACCACGTTAAAAAATGGCTAACTTCGCGCATTCATAGCTTTGATTTTGACAGTTGTCGGAAAAATATTTTTTATGTGTAACTTTTCTAGAAGTACTTACCTATTATATACTTAAATGATCCTGGAAATTTTAAACTTAGATTTGCCAACAAAATGCTAACTTTTTAATATTACTTATGTACTTACACAAATATAAAGAAAACAAGTTTTATTGACAAACCTTTTTTATTGTTTTTCTTTTGTTTTGGGCCTTGATTATCAGTTCTGAATCCCTAGCTTGTAAACCTCTAGGGATTCGTGGATCAGCCAATTCTGGTAACATACAATTGAAGAATTTTTTTTAAATTTTGGTAAAATGGCATGGTCCCAAAAATGTGAAGTTTTACAATTCTCACAATTTTTAAATCTACGTCCGTGTACAATACTAAGTCACAATGTCACAATCATTTTTGCCTAATATGCTTAGTTGACCCTGTATTTGATAATAGTACATGTGATTAAGTTTTGGTGTTTACTGCTAATTTATGCATGTTAGAAGTAAAAGATCGTGTAATATGGTTCGCGCACTCTAATTTCAAAAACGAACTTCCATAACTTACATTTTATAAAATTCTTGCGTAAACACTTGAATCGCCATCTCCAACGACGTACTTGTATCTTAAGTCATATAGCACTTCACTTCCATTAAATCCTTGTAGGTACTATAATGTCTTGCTCCATGCTGGAAGATAGTCCGTTGTAGTTTTTTAAACACTTATGTAACTTTGGTTCGATATTCTTAGCACTGGCTGTGGCACAAACACGGCAAAATTTATTTCTAATGCCCACATATAGCATTTTTTTGTTTTTTCCCCCGATTATGCAGCCTACTCCGGACAAAGATAAAAGCCGTGTCCATACGAAAGTTTTGCCCAACCACCATCAACCATTACAGTGACAAATGGAACACCATGTTCTATATCGCCTCTTTCAACAGCCATTCTTCGCTCTTCTTTTGCTGTCTCCGCCATTTCTACTTGAAGTTTTTTCTTCCAAATGGCCCCGACCTCCGTTTCATTTTCCTGTAATATTTCGCGGATGGACTTGGTATGACCATATCCTGTTCCAATAGATGTTGCTCCCCAAACAAACGCTTCGTTTAAATTATTGTTGATTGAATGCGAGGACAACAAAATTGTTTTTTCGCAGCTATCGCAGTAGTAATAAAGATGTGACACAAGTCCTTGCGGTTTTTCTTGCTTGAATATCATTTTTCCTATGGTACATGTTGCGTCATGTACGTGAAGTTTATTTGCCTCCTTAAGAAAAAAATTAATGTCTACAACTTTATTTCCTGACAGATATGGAAGCTCTTATACGTGGGATGCCTCTTTTTCGATTTTCAGCTCTGGTAATACCTCTTCGGACAAACTAAAAATATTAAAAGATACCATTATAAAACCATAAAACTTTTTTTGGAACTTCTAACTGATTGCCTGCTCTGGAGATGAATTGCCACTCAAATATCATGTTTAAAAAATATGCAAGAATAACTTACTTTTCAAAATATTTCAGATGCCTATCTTCAGAAACGTTGCTGTTACTTTGACAAGCATGAAGCGCGTTTTCACGTATTCTTCGGCGTCGCTGCCCTTCTGATTTCTTCCGGCGTTTTCGTACAATGCAAGTACTTCGCATTGTAGAACAGGCAAGGTGGAACAAACAATCAAACGAAATAAACAACACAACAGCAGATAAAATTTACAAACTATAACAACAATAACAGAAACACGCAACAAGAACAACGAATAGTGAACGATAGCAATAACGAACGCAAGAGCTTAATTGAAAATCCAGTACCCACCCAGAACAACTCAGGACTAATATAACGCTAGTTACCTGGACGTAAAAATAATCTTTTCCTTTGAGAGATTCTTATCGAGGATTACTGAGTGCGCAAGTAAAACAAATTATTAGTGGAATAGAGTTAGAATAATTACCTTTTTGCCTTTTTCCTACCATGTACTTCATCTTCGTAACCTTCTCGTCAACCACGCCTTTTGCTCCGTTCGTCTTTGTTTTAATCCGTCCTTTTGTGGTGCTATTTATTTTTTCCACTCCTCTTTTCCGACCATTCCAGATATACTCCGCCCTTTCTATGGTGATCTTTCTGTATTCAGACTTTACTTTATGGCCTTTGTTTATCTCTGATTTTGCTATTTTCTTATTTCCGCTTGGATTTACCTTTTCTTTAAAGTCATGTCGTTGTCAATGTATATTTTTGGGCCTTTTAGTTTATATTTATTACTTATGACTTCTTGCTTTTTATCCCAGTTATCCATCTCTAGGATATTTACTGTTAACCCAGATTTAGTATTGATAGTAGTCAAGTTTTTCACTTTCACCTCTAGCTTGTCCATTAGGAATTGTTTAGCCGCTCGTACCTTGTGCTGGTCTTCAAATTTTACTCCTTTAGGCACGATGTTGTATTTTCTTTCTCTATAATTTCGAGTTTATTTTCATGTTTGTCTAATCTGTCATTCAGCTGCTTTTTCTCAGTTTTCTATTTTTCTTCCCTTAATTTTCTATTTTCTTTGATATTCCTCCTAATTTCTTCAATCATCGTCATGCTGTCCTTCATTTCTTTGAATTCCCCATTTCCTTCTCCTATTTCCCTCCCGATCTTTCTCCTTCTGGTGGTGATCTGATTATTAATCTGCTTTTTTTTAAAATTTCCTATTTGCCTTCCTCGCTGCTGCTTAAATCTCGATTTCTTTTACCTTTATTAGACATCGACCGTAGTCAGTTTGACCTCTCAAAACTCCAGCTGGTGTCACGACCTTGACCTATGCTCGCGTTATTAAATACGGGCTACCTTACGGCGCTCGCCTCTTTTAGTCTTCTTGCACTTAGTTAAGCCCTCGTAAATCCCTTATAAAATTTCGATTTTAAAACTTGTTATCCTCTATTTACACTATTTTACCGCATTGATTCCACTATTACCCCTGCTGCGTGAAATTTAATGAGACCAAGGCCGTAAAATGAGTAATTTATCGTCGCTGCACAATTTCAGGTCCGTACTGTCACACATTTCGTGCCACTCATATTAAAATGACCATGAAGTTATTATCAAGACTAATTTTAAGCTTAACTAGCAACATTTTATTAAATCATATTTCAGTCTCTAGAATGTACGTTTTGCGCAGGCACCATTATTTATAAAACACCCTGCATAGTCTGTAACTTTTTTTACCTTTCAGCGCCAAAGACCATGTTTACACTTGTAAAAATACATTATACAGAATTTACTACCTACATATTTTGATAGAAATATAAAATAAATTAAATTATGTTTTTTACACTTCTGCATTCTCAAACCAAAGTTGTTTTGTTGATTAATCTCCTTATACAGGGTGGTCTCCCAAGAGATTACAAAAATTACAAATTATTAAATGAAGAGTAGTTTATTTGAACTTTCGTCCTGGGTGTGATAGGCAATATTTCACAAACTGTAATTTATCCAAATATAAAAAAAATTACAGCTATATATAATCAAGTTCCTTATTTACCCGTTTGGGTGTAAGGATTGTATTACAATTACTTCTACTTTGCCAACATTTTGTATTTTTATCTTTATCACTTTCACACACTTTTCTAGATTCAACTCGATATGAACTCTTTCCAGTTTTTTCTGTCTTCTGCTCTTCTTTTCGCTTCTGCCCACGTTTTTCCTTTTTTCTCTAGTATATTCTCTATTGTCACATCCCACGTTTGCTTTGGTCTGCCTCTTTTCTTTTTTCCTGTCAGTTTTGCCTCCCAAATCATCCTTGTCTGTGCTCCTCTCTCCATTCTCTGGAGATGTCCCCACCATCCAAGTTGTCGTCGTTCAATATACTCTTCCACTGGTTCTATGTTGAGTTCTTCTCTTATCGCCTCATTCCTGATCCTATCTCTTTTGGTAACGCCCTTGACTCTCCGTAGGAATTTCATCTCTGTTGCTCTGATCTTACTTTTTCCTCGTTCGGATAAGACCCATGATTCGCACCCATACGTGAAGACTGGTCTGTATATCGCCTTGTATACGTTCATCTTTGTTTCTCTTAATATTTCTTTTTTGTTGATGAGGCCTTTGCTCAAGGCATAGTAAACTTTATTGGTTGTCTCTATTCTGTTGTTCACTTCCACTCCTTGTTTTCCTGCGTCGTCTATGGTTACTCCTAGATATTTAAAACTGTTCACCTGTTCTATTCGTTCGTCGTCTATTCTAATTTTCGTTTCTTTCTGTTCCCCTGCTATTACCATGATTTTTGTTTTCTTCTTATTCATCCTCATTCCATTGTTTGTTAGGACTTCATTCCATACACACAGGTTTTTCTTTAATTCGTTTTCACTTCCGGCTATTAAGGCTATATCGTCCGGAAAGGCGCACTCTGATATCTCCACTTTTTCAAGATTTCTGTATCCCACAAACCACGGTTTCATTCTTGAGTTTACCGTTCTTATTAGTTTGTCCATAAAGGTGATAAACAGCAGCGGGCTAATGCTTCCTCCTTGCCGGACCCCTTCCTTTGTATGGAATATGTCTGACTCTCCATTCTTACTTATTACCTTGTTTCTAGTCACTCGGTGCAAACATTTGATTACTCTTATTAATTTATCATTAACCTTTTTCTCTTTCAGGCATTCCCGCATTTTAGCTCTTGGTACCCGATCAAAGGCCTTCTCCATATCCATAAATGCAAAATAAACCTTTTTTGACCTTGCTAACGATCTAATTATAATTTCTTTTAACGTGAATACGTGGTCTTGTGTACTTCTCCTTTTTCTGAATCCGCTTTGTCTTTGTAGTAGTGTCGGCTGTACTTCTTTTTTTAACCTTCTCTCTATAATTTTTTCAAACACCTTCATTGGAGTGATCAATAATGTTATGCCTCTGTAGTTATTACAGTCCATCGCATCTCCATTTTTATAGATTGGGAGTATTCGCCCTATTTCCCAGTCTTTGGGTATTGCCTCTTCCTGCCAGATTCTATTGAATATCCTCAGTAGCATTCGCTCTCCACTGTCTCCCATGTTCTTCATCATTTCCGTCGTGATTCTATCTTCGCCAGGTGCGTTGCCGTTTTTTAGTTCCTTTATCGCCCCTATCAGTTCTTCCATTTTAATTATGTTCTCCTCATCTCCTGCTCTTTCTTCTAATTCGTTATCAGTTTCTTGGGCCCTTTCTATTTCGTCTTCTGTTTCCGTTACAAGCAGCTTTTGGAAGTACTCTTTCCATCGTTCCATGACTTCCTTTTCTCTCCTCAATATTTCTCATTTTTCGTTTTTTATGGCAATTATTTCTGTTTTCTTATTGTTTCTAAGGCTCTTTAGAACTTTGAAAAATAGCTTCTGATTTCCTTTGCTATCTTTTTCTAATTTGTCTCCGAAGTCGTTCCATGTCTGTTGTTTGGCTTCTCGGATGATCTTTTTAACTTGTATTCTCTGATTTTTGTACTCCTCATAATTCTCCTCTGTCCTGTTTAAGTACTTTTTCCACTTTGTTTTCTTTAGTCTTACTTGTTGCTTTATTTCTATTGACCACCACGCTGTTTGTTTCTTATTACTTTTTTCTTTGTGTGTACCACATACACTCATGGCCGCTCCTGTGACTATATTTTTAAATATTTTTCACACTTCTTCCGTATCCTTGTTCTCTATTTCAATTATCATCTCTCCTATTTCTCTCTCAATTGTTTCTTTGAATTTCTTGGCTCTTTCTTCGTTCTTTAATCTATAAGCTCTTATTGTTTCTCTATTTTTCTTAATTTCTTTCTTTTTTTCATCTGTTCTTTCTTCTGAACCATCATTCTTTATTTTTGCCACTACTAAGAAATAGTCACTGCCAGTTCGAATCCCCTTTTCACTTTGACATCTTTAATTATAGTTCTTCGCTCTCTTTCTACAATTATGTAGTCTATTATAGATTGCTCTCCTGTGCTTACTACTGCTCTCGTGAACTTGTTTATGTCTTTATGCTCGTAGAAGGTGTTTGCTATGATCAGGTCGTTAACTGTGCAGAAATCCAACAGCCTTCGTCCATTGTTATTCCTCTCGGCTTCTCCAAATTTTCCAATAACTTTGTATGTGTCATCCCTCTTTCCTACTCTGGCATTTAAATCTCCGACTACAAAGATCCCTCCTCTGGCTGTTTCTACCTTTAAACTTAGCTGCTCCCAGAATTCATCTTTATTTTTCACTTTCTCGTCTTCGTTTGGTCCGTATACTGTAATTATCTTTTCTACCTGCTTCTGGTCTTTATGGATTATGCACCCTACTCCTGATTGTGCTCTTTCCTTTTTATCTACTCCGCTCCATATTAGCAGGTGCCCTATGTCGGTTTCTGTTGATCCGTTTCCTTTCCGTTTTGTTTCTGGTATTATTAATATTTCAACCCCAGCTTTCTCAAATTCCTTACTCAGTTACTCCTCTTTCCCGTTCAGGCTTTTGATGTTCCATGTCCCTATCTTCCTATATTTGTATTCTTTGATTTCTGTTTTTCCATTTCCAGTTTTCTTTCTTATGTTTTCCTCGCTTTTGGTTTCCCCTTCATTTCCATGTTCATTGCTTTTGTCGTTACCTTTTTTCCTATCCGCTTCTTTCTTGCTTAATAGTTTTTTTTAATTAGAAGTTTTTGTTATTTTTCTTAACTGCGCTTCTAACGGGTCTTCTTTAGGTGACCTTTCGCTGACTGATCTTTTGTTAATAGTGCTAGTCTCTCCTCGTTTCTCCTTTTGCGACTCTTGTTGACTTGCCAGATCTCTTCCTTCTGTACCATATACTTCGTTGTTTATTATTAATTTGTTGTATTTTATCAGCGCCTTTTGTCCTTTTTGTCTTGCCTCTTTCATAATAGGAATTAGTTTTTTCCGTTCTTCTTGCACTTCTTTAGGGTAGTCTTCGTTGATCCATATATCGGTGTCTTTTAGATTCTTGGCCTGTTTTAGTATCTCCATTTTCTTGCTGTATTTTCTTAGTTTAATTAGTATTGGTCTCGTTCCCGCCACCTTGTGTTTTCCTAATCTTCTAGGTCCTTTTCTTTATCCATCTCCACCCCTATGTTGTTCATCACCACTAAGATTTTTTCCACTGTCTCTCTCTCCCCCTCACCTTCTTCGTCCATTACTCCCGTCATCACTATGTTCTTTTTTCTAGCCTCCTTCTCTAGGAGTTCTATTCTTTTTTCCTGTTTTTCGACTTTATCTTTGAGTTGTTTGTTTTCTTGTTTTATTGCGCTAACATCATTAATTATCTGTCCTAATTTCGCGTCCATTCCATCCAGTCTGCAGCTGATTTGGTTTAGTAACTTCTCTACGTTCTCCATAGCCCCTGGGGGTTTCTTCTCGCTCGCGCGCTTCGGCGTACGGTGTGTTGAATATCTTCAAAATTTTGGCGTGGTCCCAGTATGTGTATTTTCTTTATCAGTTAGTTGCATGCAATTTTCCACCTTATTACTTATCTTCTAACCTCCACCCGTTTTAATTATGGCAAATTGCTCACTGTTCGATGCTTTGTGTTGCGTATCTTATCTGCCCAGGTTTGTGCTGCTCGTTATTTCCTCACTTCACTATCTTTCAGCGTTTTTGAATCACTCGATATGGCCCAATTTGGACTTTAATACCGGAGCTTCTAAACACATGTTTGACCTCGGCGGAAAATTTATTAATAATTATTGTTACTACAGTTACTAAAACACTATGACGTTATTACGGGGCCTGGACACAACCCTCACTGTCCATAACGCCCACCATGTCCATAACCTCCACCGTGTCCATAACCCCCACCGACGATTTGGGCCATAACCTCCACCGTGTCCATAACCCCCACCGTCGGGTTTGTTCGTAATTTAAACTGTGCCCATAACCCCCACCGTCGGTTTGGTCCATAACCTCCACCGTGTCCATAACGCCCACCGACGATTTGGTCCATAACCTCCACCGTGTCCATAACCCCCACCGACGATTTGGGCCATAACCTCCACCGTGCCCATAACCCCCACCGTCGGATGTGTTCGTAATGTCAACTGTGTCCATAACCCCCACCGACGATTTGGGCCATAACGCCCACCGTGCCCATAACCTCCACCGTCCATAACCCCCACCTCGTCCATAACCTCCACCGTCGGCTTTGTTCGTAAGTTTTCAGAGTTTAAAAATGAACTTGAAACATTGCTAGACGGATCGGCAAAATGCCAAGGGCATATAAAATTAACGAAACCGTTCGTTTGGACTTTCCTATTTTGTAAAGACAAACGCTATCTAATACAGTGACCGCCAAAAAGTAAGTCATATACGGGAATAGTATATTGTATGTTAAGAGCTGAAAGTGCATTCTTGCCGCTTGCGCATGAATATTGCTGGTTGAGACGAAGTCGAAACCAGCAATCATGCAAAAGCGGCAAGCGCACTTTTAGCTCGAAACATACATACTATTTTTTCGACGACTGAGCATATTATTAAAGGAAAATATCAAATTTCGTTTTATCGCAAAAATTAATTGACAATCAAGTTAACATTACTGGCGCAGTCTATATGACATGTGACGCGATTATTTCCACAAATGACGGGCGTTGTCAAGGAAACATTCGGATGTGGCTACCTATTTTGTTCACGCGGAAACCCAAAACGCTCGGCGAGCGGCAAAAAGATGAAAACGCACGCTCAGCGGCAAATGTCAACTTTCTGTTGTCAAATGACAGTGAGAAAAATCTACTTTCGATGTCAGTCGTCGAAAAAATTATTTATTATTGGTTTCTGAAAAAATTTCATTCTTGATAAAAGTTTGTGCAACTTCTGGAAGTCGTTTTACGATTGTTCTATTTGTCAAATGACTTAGGGTGTGGCGCGAAATTTAAATAGTCTGAAAAAAAATCCTACTGATGGATAAGATGAGAACTGTGCCGCCACTGGCGTATGTCGTACTGCTATTATGTTAGGGATCGAACTGGAACATTTATCAAAGCTTTTTTTTGAAGAAAACCAGTTTATTTACATACTTTACATATTTATTTATTTTTAATTTCTTGGCATAAAAGAGAACACAGACCAAGTCTTAAATTTGTCGGCCAAAACAATCAAGTCCGCCAAAAATATAAAATTATCTAAAAATTAAGAGAGTAAAAATAAACAATAATAATTACTTAGTACAAGTGTTTGAGATGAATTGCATCCCGTAACTAGCTACACAGTCAGAAAAGGAAGAATATAGCTAGAGGTTACATTATTATTAATTAAAGGTAATTAACTACTACCTAAAACTAAAAAAAATTAAAGGTATACCTTAAATGGTTCTGTAATTACGTAAGTCCGACAGATCGAACACCTCGAATCTACTGTAGCAGGATTATTAACATTATTATTAACTAAATGTAATTAATTACTACCTAAATGTAAAAACATATATATAATATACAAAATTTACAGAATAATTAAAATTTGAATTAACCCTGCAGTGGTCGCGCCAAGTCTCACAAACCCGATAAATACGTTATTGAGTGGAAATTTGTTAAAGGGGGTGTAAGAGTGTTTGTTGTGCGTTTTGGTACCTTTTAATTTTTAGACTTGGTTGCCTCCCGATAACCGGCATAAGCACATTTGTTAGTGTTCGTGAATTATTTGGAAAAAAGTCTGTGAGACTTGGCGTGACCATTTACGTTTGTGAAATTGTTTTGCGTTCTTGATTTTTTTTACATTAAATGTAGCTGCAATGAACTCACAAATAATTTATGTTGCAAACAACATCGACGTTAGTATACTAAGGCGTCAATGTATACAAAAATTAGCTTTGATTCTAACAAATGACCAATTACATCGGCGATAACTACTCAATAGTTTTCCCTCGGAAATCCATCTAAGAAGAGAAGAAGTAGCTGGAACCTCTTCAGACCATCTAGTAAATGACCCTAATAACCCCACAATTAAAAAACGAGCTTTTATTTGAAATCGGCAGTGAACTACGCCGAAATCGTCATTAAAATACGAGAAATCGGCAGTGAAGTAATCCATTGTTTTACGACTTTTTTGTAGGTGGCGAAGCGACAGATAATCGTCACTCGACCGAACATAACCTACAAAAGTTGGTTAAAATGTTGTAATTTCACGATTTGTCGATTTCAAATAAAACATAGTGTACACCTCGGCACTGAAGTTCCTTTTTATCCCACATGTGGTTTATTTGCTTTGGCCCTACGGGCCTCGGCAACTAAATCCACATTCGTGACAAAAAGCTATACTTCAGTGCATTGGTATACAAACTACTATTTTCCAAAAAAATAGCCAAAAAAATTTGTTTTGTAAAAATAAATTGTGTTTATCGCATGCAGAGCTTTTGTGCACTACTTGTACATTCTTGAACCAAAATGACGAAAATTAATTGTTTTGTTCTACCTCTTAGCATTAAAAACATTGTTCTGTCCATAAATGTATATAGAAAATTAAAATCTTGAAATTCATCAGAGGCTGTGTTTACTATTATGAAGTTACCATGATCTACAAAAACCTTTAAAACTGAAACTGAAATATAACTGAAAATCTTGGTAATAGTAAATAAACATCTCATATTAAAACTTATTGTCATATAAATGGTTCTTAATTTTTTGGTTTGAGAAACTTGGTGCGACCAGCCGTGTCATGAAATTGGGCGAGACCACTGCAGGGTTAAAGGTAAACCCTAAGGGGTTCTGTGATTATGTAGGTCCGACAGATCGGGCACCTTGAATCCACTGTAGCAGGATTGTATGACTGCGTTGTGCAATACCCCCACAGTAGATGGCCGCAATTCGACAAAACATAATTGCGCCTCCGACTGCTACATATGACACAAGCGTCGCTTGGGGGGCAGGTTCTCGTCTGCTTCTGGAAATGTAAGTGTTGTCATTAGATTTTCAAAACATTCTGAATATATTTCTGTAATAGAGTACTTACCGTCATCGTATCCGATGCCCCTGAATGGATTTTCCGGCTGAACTTCGTCGGTTTGAAAAGCTTCCACTGAAATAATCATCACTTTAATTTTAATAAAAACAAAAATTAAGTGTGCCTGTTCTAAAATGGAACGTATTACAGTTAGTAAAAACTGGTGTTACAATATTTAGTGCTCCTGTAGGTGTTCTCAAAACTGCTTTAAAAAATTATGATTCCAAAATTAACAAAAAACGTACAAGGGAAATAAACCAGCCCCCCCCCCCCCCCTGTTTGTGACACCCTGGTTTAAATAATTTTGTACGGAGGCTGTTCCACCGTAGCACTTACTACTACAACTAAGGTCCCGGGTGGTGTAGCTTGAACAAGCGTCCACGTTCGATCAGTAGAGTTAAGCAACGCTCTTTCTGGTCAGAACTTGGATGGGAGTTCCACGGCTGCTTCGCTCGGCGCCTCGTGGTACGGTTGCCACGGAAATAGTTGGTCCCGGATGTCATAATAACATCATGACAGTCGTTAGTGTGGTTGGAAGTCCCCATAAATGTACAGCGACGCCTATAACTGGCCTAACGGCTGTTGGCTGAGCACGACATAAATAAATAAACCCGTATGCCAAATTTCACTGCCTGAGAAAGGAATTAAAATTTAAACTTCATCCATATTGATCTAGTTTATATTATACACCCTGTATACTAATCGGACTCTCATTCCATGGACGTTTTTTGTTTATTTTGGAATCATAATTTTTTAAAGCGGTTTTGAGAACACCTACAGGAGCACTAAATATTGTAACACCAGTTTTTACTAACTGTAATACGTTCCATTTTAGAACAGGCACACCTAAAATTTTTTTTATTAAAATTAAAGTGATGATTATTACAGTGGAAGCTTTTCAAACCGACGAAGTTCAGCCGGAAAATCCATTCAGGGGCATCGGATACGATGACGGTAAGTACTCTATTACAGAAATATATTCAGAATGTTTTGAAAATCTAATGACAACACTTACATTTTCAGAAGCAGACGAGAACCTGTCCCCAAGCGACGCTTGTGTCATATGTAGCAGTCGGAGGCGCAATTATGTTTTGTCGAATTGCGGCCATCTACTGTGGGGGTATTGCACAACGCAGTCATACAATCCTGCTACAGTGGATTCAAGGTGCCCGATCTGTCGGACCTACATAATCACAGAACCGCTTAGGATTTACCTATAACCCTGCAGTGGTCGCGCCCAATTTCATGACACGGCTGGTCGCACCAAGTTTCTCAAACCAAAAAATTAAGAACCATTTATATGAGTAGTGTACCTAGAGGGGTTCTGGGCCACTTTTTGGCGGGAAATTCAAATTCTGTGCGGGGGTGGTCTAGCGGTAAGAGTGGCAGACTCGCGATCAGCGGCCTCGGGTTCAAACCCCGGGCTAGGCAAGTTTTTTTTTTATTTGCTTAGGTGGTGACGTCATTTTCTGCGAATCTGGCCCGGATGTTGAGGTGGCGTCATTTCTCGGAATTTTGCATCAGATGGGAGTTTGAGAATGTAGACAGGTCCATTCTTGCAGGATGTTGTTATCAGTAAATAGAACAATGACATCCATTGTTTGAGAAATCTGCACGACATTGAACAATGAAGCCATTGTTGTCTGGAGATTAAAATGTGCAAAGCTGGTAAAAATAGAACAATGACATCCATTGTTTGAGAAATCTGCGCGACATTGGACAATGAAGCCATTGTTGTCTGGAGATTAAAATGTGCAAAGCTGGTAAATAGAACAATGACATCCATTGTTTTAAAATCAGCACGATAATTGGAACAATGAAGCCATTGTTGTCTGGAGGAATTTTTTGCTGACCTCCATTATCAGATAAACAAGCTTCAGACATGTCCAGACATGTTTGCAAAGCTGGTAAAAATTGAACAAAGGAACCCATTGTTTGAGGAAAATCTGCACGATTGCAAAAAATAATTGGAACAATGAAGCCATTGTTGTCTGGAGGAATTTTTGCTGACGCTGACCTCCATTATCAGTTGCGGCGATGAATAAATAGACCAGCGCGACTGTCTGCAAGAGTTAGTATTACAACAGCGCGCGTGCGAACATGTCTGCTACAGACAGCGTTATCGAATTAAGTTCGAATTCAATAAAAACAATCAGAGACGCGTTAAGAATTATAAAATATAGTGATGAGGCTGACAAATGGATTAAAGTGGCAAATAAAACCATTTTAATTGTTAGTCGATTTATCCGTAAGCATAGTTTTAAAAATGAAAATCCATTTAGGCTAGAAGCAAATTTAAGTTTATTAAAGGGTCAACGGCAATTATTAAAAAAATTAAAAGCAAAATTAGCGAAGAAGGGGGCGGGTGTAGGGAGTGGTCAGCAGCAGCAAAAGAACAAGTTGGTATGGGAAGATGTAGAATCTTGTTTCAATAGTAGAATAAGAACAGGTATGATTGTAAATTTAGGTTATAAGGAACCTCAAGAATTTCTTTCAAAAGCATACAGAAGTTTTTCAATAAAAGTAAAACAAATTATAAAAGGTAACTTAATGCTTAAAGCTAACGTAATATTTAGTGCATATTTTATAAAACCTAGTAGTGGCGAGATAGATTTAAAAACATTTGCTACTAAAAATGAAAAAATTGATTCTGGTACTAATTTAAAGCAGTGGTATGCGACTAATGTGGAGAATAAGCTGTTGACAAAATTAGAAGATTTTCAAGAACGCGATTCAGGTTGGAGTTTGCTTGAGATATTACATTTAAAAGTAAATTTAAATCATTACACACCATTAACAGTAGGTAAATATATTGAGTTACCTAAAGATATTAAAAATAAAAAGGCCGTGATTAACGTAAAAAATGATGACGAATATTGTTTTTTGTGGTCGGTAGTGTCTGCATTACGTCCTGCAAATGAGCATTCTTATAGAACATCTTCATATCCACATTTCAGTGAAGTTTTAAAGTACTCGGGGCTAGAATTTCCAATGAAATTAAAAGATATATCAAAATTTGAGACAATGAATGATTTACGTATAAATGTATATACGCTAGAAAGGAAAAACAAATTTGGTAAAAATTCAGTATTGCCCATATATATTAGTAAAAATACTCAAATTAATAAAGATACTATACATTTGTTAATGATATCCAACGATGAGGGGCAGTTCCATTTCTGTTGGATAAGAAACTTATCGAGATTGGTTACAACTCAAATGCATAAGAGAAAAACTCAAACTTTTGTATGTGATACATGCTTAAATCATTTCGTAACTAAAGAATCATATTTAAATCACATTAGAAATTGTAATGGTGTAAATGAAACTAAAATCAAAATGCCCGAAGAAGGTACAACAATAGAATTTAAAGACTATAAATACCAGGAAAAAGTACCATTTTCAATATACGCGGACGTGGAGTGTGTTTTAGAGAAAGAAAAGAATGTTGCAGGGGTTTATCAAAAACATGTTCCATTTAGTATTGCGTATTATTTAAAATGTTCATATGACGATAGTTTATCTCGATTTAATATATATCGTGGTGCCGACTGTATGGAATGGTTTGTAAAAGAATTACAATCTATAGCATATCAAGTAAATAATATACTGTCAAATATAGAGCCTATGGATATTAGCCAGCAGGAAAACGATTCATTTCAAAAATCGGTATGCTGTTACATTTGTAAACAACCTTTCACCGATAAAGACGTGCGTGTACGTGATCACAATCATCAGACAGGTGAGTATAGAGGTAGTGCTCATCAACACTGTAATCTTAACTATAAAGATGCACATTATATTCCCGTTCTCTTTCATAATCTCAGCGGTTATGATGCACATTTTATTATAAAACCATTGGCAAAACTGATTATGGGAGATATTAATTTGTTGCCTATAAATAAGGACAAATATATATCATTTACAAAGCATGTGGATGGTACAAATATTGATTTTAGATTTTTAGACTCGTTTCGATTTATGGCTAGCAGTTTAGAACAATTGTCATTAAATTTACCGAACAATTTAAAAACTATTACACGCAAATTTTGCAAGAGCGAAGAAGAATTTGAATTATTACTACGTAAGGGTATCTTTCCATACGACTACCTAGACAATTTTGAAAAGTTGAATGATAAAAGTCTTCCTGACAAAACGCAATTTTTTAGTCAGCTGCATGGAACAGCTATTTCAGATGAAAATTATGAACATGCACTGCGTGTTTGGAACACATTTAATATGCAAACTCTAGGCCAGTATGCTGATATGTACCTT
The DNA here is from genome assembly GCA_940337035.1 of Agriotes lineatus. Classification (NCBI taxonomy): domain Eukaryota; kingdom Metazoa; phylum Arthropoda; class Insecta; order Coleoptera; family Elateridae; genus Agriotes; species Agriotes lineatus. The sequence goes on along the minus strand of CALNHX010002247.1, from coordinate 114,173 downwards.
ACAGTTGATGTTCTACTCTTAGCTGATGTGTTTGAGAATTTTAGAGAAAATTGTATGAAAACGTATGGATTAGATGCTCTACATTTTTACACAGCACCAGGATTGGCATTTCAGGCAATGTTAAAAACTACTAAAGTTAAACTTGAGCTGCTGACAGATGTAGATCAACTGTTGTTCATAGAGAGGGGTATTAGAGGAGGGTTAGCACAGTGTTCGAATCGATACGCTAAAGCTAATAATCGATATATGGGTGAAAAATTCGTAGAAGCCGATCTTGAATCGTATATCCTATATTTAGATATTAATAACATGTACGGAGCCGGGATGTCTGAATATCTACCATATGGCGGGTTTGAATGGGTAAATGATTTAGATATTCCTAAAATTGATCATTTAAATACTCCGGAAGATTCTGAAACAGGCTATATTTATGAAGTCGATTTAGAATACCCTCAAAATTTATTTGAACTTCACAAAGATTTGCCTCTATGTCCTGACCATTATACACCACCAACATCCAAACAATCAAAATTGACAACCACATTATTTAAAAAAGAAAACTACGTAATACATTACCGCAATCTGCAGCAAGCTGTAAGTTTAGGACTGAAAATTGTAAAAATTCACAGAATATTAAAATTTAAGCAATCAGCTTGGCTTAAACCATACATAGATTTAAATACAAAATTAAGACAAGCCGCCAAAAATAATTTTGAAAAGGATTTTTATAAACTTATGAATAACGCAGTATTTGGCAAAACTATGGAAAATGTTAGAAAATACAAAATAATAAAATTAGTTTCTAAATGGGAAGGTAGGTACGGAGCCAGTGCATACATATCAAAACCAAATTTTCACAGCTGTACTATTTTAGATAAAGACTTGGTACTTATAGAATTAAATCAGTTGGAAATAGTTTTTAATAAGCCAATATTCGTTGGATTTTCAATCCTAGATATTTCAAAAATTTTAATTTACGATTTTCATTATAATTATATTAAACAAAAGATGGGTAATCAAGCAAAACTGCTGTACACAGACACTGATAGTCTCATATATCACTTTACCCTTCCAAATATATACGATTTTATACGAGAAGATATTCACAAATTTGATACAAGCGATTATCCCCCGAACAATCCATATAACCTTCCACAAGTTAATAAAAAAGTAATAGGTCTAATGAAAGACGAAATGAGTGGTAAAATAATTACCGAATTTGTTGGTCTACGTGCAAAATTGTATGCTTTCAAAACATTAGAGGATGCTGAGAATGGAGAATTTAAAATTTCAAAGAAAGCTAAAGGTATTACCAGAGCTGCTTTGAATAGAATTACATTTGAGGATTACAAAGACTGCCTGTTTAATAACGAAACAGTATTTTGCGATCAGAGAACAATTAGATCTAAAACTCACAACGTATTTTCTTTAAAACAAAGAAAAAAGGCTTTAGACCCACATGATGACAAAAGAATGGTAAACTGTATGTATACTGACACTTTACCTTGGGGCTACTGTCCAACAAGCACATTATAAACATGTTCGAGTATTTAAATACTAACCATATAACTTATATATTTTAGCCTAGCGTTGTACACCACCACCACCACACAGATATTTTTTAAATGGCTTGAGGAAAATATCAGAAAAGCTCAAAATGGTGAAGCCGTTGGTTGGAAAAGCGGTCCATGTTCCGGTCTCTGGCCTTCAACAACACCTCAAGATTATATCGATACTTACACATTGTTAAGTTCTGTTTCCCTTATGTATAAATAATATGTATATTAATTGAATAAAAATATATTTAAGTGTACATTTATTCTCCCACTCTCCTTGTCAAGTTTTGCTTTGCATATGAGATAAATACGGTGTATATATTAATGAAATAAAACACATATTAAAAATAAAAAGTCTTTTATTTTAGTCTTAAAAATTATATGTATAAGTTTATTACCTAACTTAATTTCTATTTTAATGAGACACAATTTGAGGTGGCGAGGGGGATAGTGGTGACACCTATTCCAGTTGTGCGGGAGTGATGACGGTGTCCGCGATGTTGAAACAACCTGGATCGCTGGGATGCGCGGGGGGGTTTCTGTACAGATCTGCGCGGGGGTTTTTGCACAGGTCTGCGCGAGGGTCTGCCCGAGGGTTTTGGCGCATACAGGCAGGTAGACAGGTGGACAGGTAGACTGGTAAACAGCTAGACAGCTAGACAGGTAGACTGGTAGACAGGTAGACAGCTAGACAGCTAGACAGGTAGACAGCTAGACAGGTAGACAGCTAGACAGGTAGACAGCTAGACTGGTAAACAGCTAGACAGGTAGACAGCTAGACAGGTAGACAGGTAGACAGCTAGACAGGTAGACAGGTAGACAGGTAGACAGCTAGACAGGTAGACAGCTAGAAAGGTAGACAGGTAGACAGCTAGACAGGTAGACAGCTAGACAGGCGGACAAGCAGGCAGACAGGCTGACAAGCAGGCATGTGCCAATATGACGGGAAACAATAATTTATATAATTATACCAGTTTCATTTTTTTCCCATATAAAAAAACTTATCTAGACTGGTTGGAAATCAAATACATAAGAGAAAATCTCAACTTGTTTAAATCATTTTCTTTTTGTAACTAAGCAATCACATTAGAAACTGTAATAGTGTAAATAAAGCTAAAATTAGAATGCTTGAAGGAGGCAGACAGGCAGGCAGACAGGCAGGCAGGCAGACAGACAGGCATGCAGGCAGACATACAGACAGACATTCAGGCAGACATACAGACAGACAGACATACATTTTAGCAACCTTGCACATTTCTTAAACAATCACATCCGGCTCACATAATAGAGGTCATTGACCCACCCTCATTAGCCGCATTCGACAGATGTCCAGACAATAACGTCCGGTCAGACGCCTACATCTGTTTAAACATCTGGCGACACTCAAATATAGCCTCTATTAGCAGCTACAACATTGTCAAAGGAGATGTTAGGGATAACTTATTCGAAGTTATGAGCCTGAAGATATTTGAGTCTTACGCCATATGTTCGAATGTTTGTAAGAGTGGAACAGGTTGAAATAAATAACTTTCGGCTCAATTTCGAAACTGTGTATTTAATAAAGTTCTGGAAAATTACGTAATATTTACATTCGATGCTTACAAACAGTGTTGTGGATTTACTAGTGTCTGTACATTTTTAGTCAATTTTAAGCAAATTTCTTAACCATACATTTAGTTTTAGCAATCTTGCGCATTCCCACAAGCTCACATCCGCGGGTCTAGACAGATATTTTCTATAGTCTGCAAATTCTATTGATGTACCTCCTTCAAGCATTCTAATTTTAGCTTTATTTACACTATTACAGTTTCTAATGTGATTGCTTAGTTACAAAAAGAAAATGATTTAAACAAGTTGAGATTTTCTCTTATGTATTTGATTTCCAACCAGTCTAGATAAGTTTTTTTATATGGGAAAAAAATGAAACTGGTATAATTATATAAATTATTGTTTCCCGTCATATTGGCACATGCCTGCTTGTCAGCCTGTCTGCCTGCTTGTCCGCCTGTCTAGCTGTCTACCTGTCTAGCTGTCTACCTGTCTACCTTTCTAGCTGTCTACCTGTCTAGCTGTCTACCTGTCTACCTGTCTACCTGTCTAGCTGTCTACCTGTCTACCTGTCTAGCTGTCTACCTGTCTAGCTGTTTACCAGTCTAGCTGTCTACCTGTCTAGCTGTCTACCTGTCTAGCTGTCTACCTGTCTAGCTGTCTAGCTGTCTACCTGTCTACCAGTCTACCTGTCTAGCTGTCTAGCTGTTTACCAGTCTACCTGTCCACCTGTCTACCTGCCTGTATGCGCCAAAACCCTCGGGCAGACCCTCGCGCAGACCTGTGCAAAAACCCCCGCGCAGATCTGTACAGAAACCCCCCCGCGCATCCCAGCGATCCAGGTTGTTTCAACATCGCGGACACCGTCATCACTCCCGCACAACTGGAATAGGTGTCACCACTATCCCCCTCGCCACCTCAAATTGTGTCTCATTAAAATAGAAATTAAGTTAGGTAATAAACTTATACATGTAATTTTTAAGACTAAAATAAAAGACTTTTTATTTTTAATATGTGTTTTATTTCATTAATATATACACCGTATTTATCTCATATGCAAAGCAAAACTTGACAAGGAGAGTGGGAGAATAAATGTACACTTAAATATATTTTTATTCAATTAATATACATATTATTTATACATAAGGGAAACAGAACTTAACAATGTGTAAGTATCGATATAATCTTGAGGTGTTGTTGAAGGCCAGAGACCGGAACATGGACCGCTTTTCCAACCAACGGCTTCACCATTTTGAGCTTTTCTGATATTTTCCTCAAGCCATTTAAAAAATATCTGTGTGGTGGTGGTGGTGTACAACGCTAGGCTAAAATATATAAGTTATATGGTTAGTATTTAAATACTCGAACATGTTTATAATGTGCTTGTTGGACAGTAGCCCCAAGGTAAAGTGTCAGTATACATACAGTTTACTATTCTTTTGTCATCATGTGGGTCTAAAGCCTTTTTTCTTTGTTTTAAAGAAAATACGTTGTGAGTTTTAGATCTAATTGTTCTCTGATTGCAAAATACTGTTTCGTTATTAAACAGGCAGTCTTTGTAATCCTCAAATGTAATTCTATTCAAAGCAGCTCTGGTAATACCTTTAGCTTTCTTTGAAATTTTAAATTCTCCATTCTCAGCATCCTCTAATGTTTTGAAAGCATACAATTTTGCACGTAGACCAACAAATTCGGTAATTATTTTACCACTCATTTCGTCTTTCATTAGACCTATTACTTTTTTATTAACTTGTGGAAGGTTATATGGATTGTTCGGGGGATAATCGCTTGTATCAAATTTGTGAATATCTTCTCGTATAAAATCGTATATATTTGGAAGGGTAAAGTGATATATGAGACTATCAGTGTCTGTGTACAGCAGTTTTGCTTGATTACCCATCTTTTGTTTAATATAATTATAATGAAAATCGTAAATTAAAATTTTTGAAATATCTAGGATTGAAAATCCAACGAATATTGGCTTATTAAAAACTATTTCCAACTGATTTAATTCTATAAGTACCAAGTCTTTATCTAAAATAGTACAGCTGTGAAAATTTGGTTTTGATATGTATGCACTGGCTCCGTACCTACCTTCCCATTTAGAAACTAATTTTATTATTTTGTATTTTCTAACATTTTCCATAGTTTTGCCAAATACTGCGTTATTCATAAGTTTATAAAAATCCTTTTCAAAATTATTTTTGGCGGCTTGTCTTAATTTTGTATTTAAATCTATGTATGGTTTAAGCCAAGCTGATTGCTTAAATTTTAATATTCTGTGAATTTTTACAATTTTCAGTCCTAAACTTACAGCTTGCTGCAGATTGCGGTAATGTATTACGTAGTTTTCTTTTTTAAATAATGTGGTTGTCAATTTTGATTGTTTGGATGTTGGTGGTGTATAATGGTCAGGACATAGAGGCAAATCTTTGTGAAGTTCAAATAAATTTTGAGGGTATTCTAAATCGACTTCATAAATATAGCCTGTTTCAGAATCTTCCGGAGTATTTAAATGATCAATTTTAGGAATATCTAAATCATTTACCCATTCAAACCCGCCATATGGTAGATATTCAGACATCCCGGCTCCGTACATGTTATTAATATCTAAATATAGGATATACGATTCAAGATCGGCTTCTACGAATTTTTCACCCATATATCGATTATTAGCTTTAGCGTATCGATTCGAACACTGTGCTAACCCTCCTCTAATACCCCTCTCTATGAACAACAGTTGATCTACATCTGTCAGCAGCTCAAGTTTAACTTTAGTAGTTTTTAACATTGCCTGAAATGCCAATCCTGGTGCTGTGTAAAAATGTAGAGCATCTAATCCATACGTTTTCATACAATTTTCTCTAAAATTCTCAAACACATCAGCTAAGAGTAGAACATCAACTGTAAGGTACATATCAGCATACTGGCCTAGAGTTTGCATATTAAATGTGTTCCAAACACGCAGTGCATGTTCATAATTTTCATCTGAAATAGCTGTTCCATGCAGCTGACTAAAAAATTGCGTTTTGTCAGGAAGACTTTTATCATTCAACTTTTCAAAATTGTCTAGGTAGTCGTATGGAAAGATACCCTTACGTAGTAATAATTCAAATTCTTCTTCGCTCTTGCAAAATTTGCGTGTAATAGTTTTTAAATTGTTCGGTAAATTTAATGACAATTGTTCTAAACTGCTAGCCATAAATCGAAACGAGTCTAAAAATCTAAAATCAATATTTGTACCATCCACATGCTTTGTAAATGATATATATTTGTCCTTATTTATAGGCAACAAATTAATATCTCCCATAATCAGTTTTGCCAATGGTTTTATAATAAAATGTGCATCATAACCGCTGAGATTATGAAAGAGAACGGGAATATAATGTGCATCTTTATAGTTAAGATTACAGTGTTGATGAGCACTACCTCTATACTCACCTGTCTGATGATTGTGATCACGTACACGCACGTCTTTATCGGTGAAAGGTTGTTTACAAATGTAACAGCATACCGATTTTTGAAATGAATCGTTTTCCTGCTGGCTAATATCCATAGGCTCTATATTTGACAGTATATTATTTACTTGATATGCTATAGATTGTAATTCTTTTACAAACCATTCCATACAGTCGGCACCACGATATATATTAAATCGAGATAAACTATCGTCATATGAACATTTTAAATAATACGCAATACTAAATGGAACATGTTTTTGATAAACCCCTGCAACATTCTTTTCTTTCTCTAAAACACACTCCACGTCCGCGTATATTGAAAATGGTACTTTTTCCTGGTATTTATAGTCTTTAAATTCTATTGTTGTACCTTCTTCGGGCATTTTGATTTTAGTTTCATTTACACCATTACAATTTCTAATGTGATTTAAATATGATTCTTTAGTTACGAAATGATTTAAGCATGTATCACATACAAAAGTTTGAGTTTTTCTCTTATGCATTTGAGTTGTAACCAATCTCGATAAGTTTCTTATCCAACAGAAATGGAACTGCCCCTCATCGTTGGATATCATTAACAAATGTATAGCATCTTTATTAATTTGAGTATTTTTACTAATATATATGGGCAATACTGAATTTTTACCAAATTTGTTTTTCCTTTCTAGCGTATATACATTTATACGTAAATCATTCATTGTCTCAAATTTTGATATATCTTTTAATTTCATTGGAAATTCTAGCCCCGAGTACTTTAAAACTTCACTGAAATGTGGATATGAAGATGTTCTATAAGAATGCCCATTTGCAGGACGTAATGCAGACACTACCGACCACAAAAAACAATATTCGTCATCATTTTTTACGTTAATCACGGCCTTTTTATTTTTAATATCTTTAGGTAACTCAATATATTTACCTACTGTTAATGGTGTGTAATGATTTAAATTTACTTTTAAATGTAATATCTCAAGCAAACTCCAACCTGAATCGCGTTCTTGAAAATCTTCTAATTTTGTCAACAGCTTATTCTCCACATTAGTCGCATACCACTGCTTTAAATTAGTACCAGAATCAATTTTTTCATTTTTAGTAGCAAATGTTTTTAAATCTATCTCGCCACTACTAGGTTTTATAAAATATGCACTAAATATTACGTTAGCTTTAAGCATTAAGTTACCTTTTATAATTTGTTTTACTTTTATTGAAAAACTTCTGTATGCTTTTGAAAGAAATTCTTGAGGTCCCTTATAACCTAAATTTACAATCATACCTGTTCTTATTCTACTATTGAAACAAGATTCTACATCTTCCCATACCAACTTGTTCTTTTGCTGCTGCTGACCACTCCCTACACCCGCCCCCTTCTTCGCTAATTTTGCTTTTAATTTTTTTAATAATTGCCGTTGACCCTTTAATAAACTTAAATTTGCTTCTAGCCTAAATGGATTTTCATTTTTAAAACTATGCTTACGGATAAATCGACTAACAATTAAAATGGTTTTATTTGCCACTTTAATCCATTTGTCAGCCTCATCACTATATTTTATAATTCTTAACGCGTCTCTGATTGTTTTTATTGAATTCGAACTTAATTCGATAACGCTGTCTGTAGCAGACATGTTCGCACGCGCGCTGTTGTAATACTAACTCTTGCAGACAGTCGCGCTGGTCTATTTATTCATCGCCGCAACTGATAATGGAGGTCAGCGTCAGCAAAAATTCCTCCAGACAACAATGGCTTCATTGTTCCAATTATTTTTTGCAATCGTGCAGATTTTCCTCAAACAATGGGTTCCTTTGTTCAATTTTTACCAGCTTTGCAAACATGTCTGGACATGTCTGAAGCTTGTTTATCTGATAATGGAGGTCAGCAAAAAATTCCTCCAGACAACAATGGCTTCATTGTTCCAATTATCGTGCTGATTTTAAAACAATGGATGTCATTGTTCTATTTACCAGCTTTGCACATTTTAATCTCCAGACAACAATGGCTTCATTGTCCAATGTCGCGCAGATTTCTCAAACAATGGATGTCATTGTTCTATTTTTACCAGCTTTGCACATTTTAATCTCCAGACAACAATGGCTTCATTGTTCAATGTCGTGCAGATTTCTCAAACAATGGATGTCATTGTTCTATTTACTGATAACAACATCCTGCAAGAATGGACCTGTCTACATTCTCAAACTCCCATCTGATGCAAAATTCCGAGAAATGACGCCACCTCAACATCCGGGCCAGATTCGCAGAAAATGACGTCACCACCTAAGCAAATAAAAAAAAAACTTGCCTAGCCCGGGGTTTGAACCCGAGGCCGCTGATCGCGAGTCTGCCACTCTTACCGCTAGACCACCCCCGCACAGAATTTGAATTTCCCGCCAAAAAGTGGCCCAGAACCCCTCTAGGTACACTACTTATATGACAATAAGTTTTAATATGAGATGTTTATTTACTATTACCAAGATTTTCAGTTATATTTCAGTTTCAGTTTTAAAGGTTTTTGTAGATCATGGTAACTTCATAATAGTAAACACAGCCTCTGATGAATTTCAAGATTTTAATTTTCTATATACATTTATGGACAGAACAATGTTTTTAATGCTAAGAGGTAGAACAAAACAATTAATTTTCGTCATTTTGGTTCAAGAATGTACAAGTAGTGCACAAAAGCTCTGCATGCGATAAACACAATTTATTTTTACAAAACAAATTATTTTTGCTATTTTTTTGGAAAATAGTAGTTTGTATACCAATGCACTGAAGTATAGCTTTTTGTCACGAATGTGGATTTAGTTGCCGAGGCCCGTAGGGCCAAAGCAAATAAACCACATGTGGGATAAAAAGGAACTTCAGTGCCGAGGTGTACACTATGTTTTATTTGAAATCGACAAATCGTGAAATTACAACATTTTAACCAACTTTTGTAGGTTATGTTCGGTCGAGTGACGATTATCTGTCGCCTCGCCACCTACAAAAAAAAAGTCGTAAAACAATGGATTACTTCACTGCCGATTTCTCGTATTTTAATGACGATTTCGGCGTAGTTCACTGCCGATTTCAAATAAAAGCTCGTTTTTTAATTGTGGGGTTATTAGGGTCATTTACTAGATGGTCTGAAGAGGTTCCAGCTACTTCTTCTCTTCTTAGATGGATTTCCGAGGGAAAACTATTGAGTAGTTATCGCCGATGTAATTGGTCATTTGTTAGAATCAAAGCTAATTTTTGTATACATTGACGCCTTAGTATACTAACGTCGATGTTGTTTGCAACATAAACTATTTGTGAGTTCATTGCAGCTACATTTAATGTAAAAAAATCAAGAGCGCAAAACAATTTCACAACAGTAAATGGTCGCGCCAAGTCTCACAGACTTTTTTTCAAATAACTCACTAACACTAACAACTGTGCTTATGCCGGTTATCGGGAGGCAACCAAGTCTAAAAATTAAACGGTACCAAAACGCACAACAAACACTCTTACACCCCCTTTAACAAATTTCCACTCAATAACGTATTTATCGGGTCTGTGAGACTTGGCGCGACCACTGCAGGGTTAATTCAAATTTTAATGATTCTTTAAATTTTGTATATATTATGTAATATGTATATTTTTAGATTTAGATTTTACGTCTGTCAGACTTACGTAAATTTGAATTATTCTGTAAATTTTGTATATTATATATATGTTTTTACATTTAGGTAGTAATTAATTACATTTAGTTAATAATAATGTTAATAATCCTGCTACAGTAGATTCGAGGTGTTCGATCTGTCGGACTTACGTAATTACAGAACCATTTAAGGTATACCTTTAATTTATACTTGAATGTTCTGTACATTTTGTGTGTTATATATGTTAACGATTGTAGGATTTAATTCAAATATTTAAATTTGCCGCTCGTTTTGTATGAGTTAGCGGAAGCGGTGTTTCGCCCACCATTATTGCCGGCATCCGCTTGAGAGCACTTCCGGTCTGTCTGTGTACACGATGGCGTGCGATCCAACAATGTTCTTGCACGCTTGTCTGTAAATATGTGGTTCATAGTGTTTGTTACTGTGCAACATGTTTATTAAATGTGTTTACAATGTGGTACGCCTTTTATTTGTAAAATAGACTCCCGCGTCTCCTGTGCACGCAAATGTTTGCATCCCGCAGAGCGGGTCTTGCAGAAAAGTATTTCGGCCAGCACCTCGGTGAGAAGAAACGAAGCAGCCAACCTTTTACAAAACAATATATGTTACAAGAAATGTATGAAACCTAGGAATTGTATACAACTCCTAGGAAATGTATATAATGCCGAGCCAATTTAGGAAATGTGTAAAATAATTAATCAAATGTTCTTTAATACATACATTTCCTAGGAAATGTATGCATTTCCTAGGCATTGTATGCAATTCCTAAATGGTACTAGGAAATGTATGAAAATCAACATTATACTGTAGAATTTGTGATAGAATGAAAAATAAAACACAGATGAACTAAGATTTTCCTTAGCAGTGTGACGATTTATTAGTGCTACTAACCTAACCTAACCTAACCTAACCTACCGACATGACATCCCTAATTTACCACATTTCCGATTCCAGCTTAGGAAATGTATAAAATTCCTAGGAAATGTGTATAATAAAATTTATTTCACACATTTCCTGACGATTTTAGGCATTATATACATTTCCTAGGAATTCCATATAATGACGGAATACATACATTTCCGGGAACATATATATAATATATTTTTTTAGTTTTAGGTACCTAGTAGTTAATTACCTTTAATTAATAATAATGTAACCTGTAGCTATATTCTTCCTTTTCTGACTGTGTAGCTAGTTACGGGATGCAATTCATCTCAAACACTTGTACTAAGTAATTATTATTGTTTATTTTTACTCTCTTAATTTTTAGATAATTATATATTTTTGGCGGACTTCATTGTTTTGGCCGACAAATTTAAGACTTGGTCTGTGTTCTCTTTTATGCCAAGAAATTAAAAATAAATAAATATGTAAAGTATGTAAATAAACTGGTTTTCTTCACAAAAAAGCTTTGATAAATGTTCCAGTTCGATCCCTAACATAATAGCAGTATGACATACGCCAGTGGCGGCACAGTTCTCATCTTATCCATCAGTAGGATTTTTTTTCAGACTATTTAAATTTCGCGCCACACCCTAAGTCATTTGACAAATAGAACAATCGTAAAACGACTTTCAGAAGATGCACAAACTTTTATCAAGAATGAAATTTTTTCAGAAACCAATAATAAATAATTTTCCCGTATATGACTTACTTTTTGGCGGTCACTGTATTAGATAGCGTTTGTCTTTACAAAATAGGAAAGTCCAAACGAACGGTTTCGTTAATTTTATATGCCCTTGGCATTTTGCCGATCCGTCTACCAATGTTTCAAGTTCATTTTTAAACTCTGAAAACTTACGAACAAAGCCGACGGTGGGGGTTATGGACGAGGTGGGGGTTATGGACGGTGGAGGTTATGGGCACGGTGGGCGTTATGGCCCAAATCGTCGGTGGGGGTTATGGACACAGTTGAAATTACGAACGAACCCGACGGTGGAGGTTATGGGCACGGTGGAGGTTATGGCCCAAATCGTCGGTGGGGGTTATGGACACGGTGGAGGTTATGGACCAAATCGTCGGTGGGCGTTATGGACACGGTGGAGGTTATGGACCAAACCGACGGTGGGGGTTATGGGCACAGTTTAAATTACGAACAAACCCGACGGTGGGGGTTATGGACACGGTGGAGGTTATGGCCCAAATCGTCGGTGGGGGTTATGGACACGGTGGAGGTTATGGACATGGTGGGCGTTATGGACAGTGGGGGTTGTGTCCTAGACCCCTCTCCACTACATGCCACTTCTACCGAGTGGCCATAAATATCTGATATCACATTACCTTTGGAATCAACACCGCTTTATTAAAGTGATGAATCCAACTAAACTAAATGTCATTAATGTCATCACAACTAAAATTCCTATCTGTCAAAAATTATTACAGATTGCAATAAGTATTGCAGTTAGAACAGGAAATTTTTATAATCGAGTCATAGGCTAAACTGCAGAATCTGGGGCACATTCCCCTCCTCTTATTTGCATTTTATTACATTTCATACCAATACTTATTATAATTGAAATATGTATAATGCTAACCAACATTTATAAGTAGCTAATTCCATGGCTACCGGGATCTCAGATGTTTATGGCCACCCGGTACATATATATGAGTATATGCATAACAATGCGCGCGCACGTCTGGCTCATTTCCGTTGAGATATCGGAACATTCACCGAACTTTTTAGACGTACCTCGTATATTTCATGGTCTCTCGCGATCAAGTTTATTTTTGATCTTCCTTACAATAATTGATACACAGTCACGAGCCCTGGCTGACAACCGGCGCCTTTCTGAATCCGGGTTGTGGAGTGAGAAATGGGCTACCGATCACATGGCAGTAGGACCAGGCACCTTATGCGAAATCAGAGACTGGAATAAATGAAAACTCTTTGACAGAATCGTAAATTTAGAACTTGGAATGTTCAAATAGTGGAGGAAGAAATGAAATTTAATATCGAAATCATGAGCAATTCAGAAATCCATTGGAAGGGAAAAGCGATATTTCGTAGCATCGATGGAAACACTACTTATATATTTTACAGGCACTGACCACGACAGCATAAGTCGAGTAGCAATAAGGTCTAAGTGTCAGTGTTGGGTTACAATCCAATCAATGAGAGACTAATTCACATCTGAATTCGAGCATCACCTGTTAATTTGAATATTTTTCAAATACAGTATGACAATAAATATAGAATACCGAAGTTTGCAAACTTAATTTGTTGTGGTTAACAACTATCACTTTAATATTTCCAGTTTTGATGTCTATTGTATTGATGTATGACATGCTCCACATGACCACCACCCCTTTGCAAGCATAGTTCCCTTCCAAGCATTCTTGAAGATTGCCTACATAGGTAATTTCTAAATAGAGGTTGACGTAAATTTTGGAAAAGCTGTACGATCGCCCTCTCAATTTCGCAGTTGCGACTGACTGGGGGATTTTCATTGAAAATGGTGTTTTCCATCGTTCCCATTCTCTAGAAATTGAAATTTAACGTACTTGATACTTGGTCCGTTATTTCTTCCTTGTTCGTATGGACGGTTATAGGGGTTGCAAACAAAATGATTTTGCATGGTAGTAAACATCTTGTTTAACACGGTTATTGCATACTTTTAGCGAGAAGGTGTCGACAAAAGATTGGAGTGACATTTGCAGCAATTTTCATTTAAATTGCAACTGATACGGTGCTCTTAATTTTGGTATCCTATATTTATTGTCATATTGTACCTATATACTGGAAGATTTCAATTCTAAGATTGGTACAACGAAAAACGACAAACGTTTGAGACCAATTGTAGGACCATTTGGGATTGGTAAACGAAATGACGAGAACGCATGTTACAATGCTGCATAGAGCAACATCATACATGCAAGTCACCAAGGGGTCGCTATGGGAATCCAATAGACTTCATATTGACAAAAGCCGATGGAAATCCTCAATTAAAGATGAGCTACAAACCCTTTCAACCGAAATAACTGTCAGCCTAGGAAGAAACTCCCCGAACCCTGATTATAATCCAGAAAATATGCTAGAAGAAACATCATCTACATACAGGGTGTCCCGTAATAGGATGAACATAGCTTCAGTAGCTGTTTCTGGCCTCTTTTTGAGTCGAAAACTTCCAATAAACATATGGTCTAGAATTAATCATGACAAAGTTATTCATATTTGAATGTTACCGTTACTATCAAAGATCATACATAAAAGATGCATTAGACAGCTTTGATAAAAAATGTAACTAAGTGTTTTGTTCATCATCTGTCATAAAATAAGTATCTATGGCAACGTTTTCTAATGAAGAATATGCCGATATGCATTACAGTTACGGGATTTGCGACCGAAATGCACTTGCAGCAGTTCAAGAATATCCTCGCTGATTTCCTGGCCGCAGATTACCATATAGTCGAATTTTCAGCAATGTGCATCGTACATGCATCGACGGAGTGACATTTCCAGCACCATTTTTACTTCCTTTTACGATAGAGGAAGTATTGGATTCACCCCAAAAATTTGAAATTGAGTTTTCAACAGATTTTCACGTTTTAGAGTCCCCGATTCCAAAAAACTTTTTTTTTTCATTTGTCTGTCTGTGTGTCTGTGAACAGAATATCTCAAAAACGAACAGAGGTATGGCATTGAAACTTCATGTATAAGTTTTGTGTATTATCTAGATGTGAAAGCAAGCTTTTGAAGAAAATCCCATAACCGGAAGTAGGTGTTTACTCTTGTGATTATTCACTTTTTTCGATTTTTTCAAAGATGGCTCTAACGATTTTTTTCAAAATTTACTCTTTTATTACATTTTTAATGTGTATTGATGTGAGATAGGTGATTTTCCAGTTGAATACTTCTAAAATGGGTTTGGTTTTGTTTTTTTATTTTTTTTTATTAACTCCTATTTTAAATAGAACACCCGGTATATTATTACATTTTTAAATTCAGCTTAAAATTTTAGAGAAAATGTGTCTCTTCACCTAACGATCTATTTTGTACCGTTTTTGTAGAATTTATAATTTTTGAAAATTTTCAACAAGTGCTTAAAACTTTAAAATAAAATTTTTGGGTAATTTTAAGATCACTGTAAAAGGAAGTTGTGTGAGTGTATCACACCAGATTTTTCTATTAATGTTTGGTGTGGTATCATCAGAAACAAAATGACTGGGTCATCTGTATTTGAAGGTCGTAAACATATTCACACGTTTGAAATGTGATGCTGGAGGCTGCACGTTACGCATAGTGTGGACATCGCACTGCACAAACGCGTCCGACATTGCAGAAATAAATCTCAATGCTAGACTTTCCACCATGTGTTGACAACGGATCCTTCAATTATTTGACCCATTGCTCATCAAGAGGAAACAAGCCTCGAGCGACTAATCCTCATTTCCGATGTTCCAAGACGCAGGCTGAGGGACGATCACCCACACGATGTTCAGACCAAGTCCAAAATATCTGGTGTGATACACTAACACAACTTCCTTTTACAGTGATCTTATAATTAGCCAAAATTTGATTTTTAATTTTTAAGCATTTGTCAAAAATTCTACAAAAACGGTACAAAATAGAGAGTTAGTTGAAGAGACAAATTTTTTCTAGAATTTTAAGAATATAAAAATGTAATAATATACCGGGTGTTCTATTTAAAATAGGAGTTAATAAAAAAAATAGAAAAAACAACAAAAGAAACCTATTTTAGAAGTATTCAACTGGAAAATCACCTATCTCACAACAATACACATTAAAAATCTAATCAAAATGTAAAGTTTGAAAAAAATCTTTAGAGCCGTTTTTAAAAAAATCGAAAAAACTGAAAAATCACAAGAGTAAACACCTACTTCCGGTTATGAGATTTTCTTCAAAAGCTTGATGTCTCATCTACATAGTATACAAAACTGATATATAAAGTTTCAACGCCATACCTCTTTTC
Source organism: Agriotes lineatus (assembly GCA_940337035.1). Classification (NCBI taxonomy): domain Eukaryota; kingdom Metazoa; phylum Arthropoda; class Insecta; order Coleoptera; family Elateridae; genus Agriotes; species Agriotes lineatus. The sequence goes on along the minus strand of CALNHX010002247.1, from coordinate 98,042 downwards.
GTTTTTGAGATATTCTGTTCACAGACACACAGACAGACAGACAGACACACAGACAGACTAATGAAAAAAAAAGTTTTTTGGGATCAGGGGACTCTAAAACGTGAAGATCTGTTGAAAACTCAATTTCGATTTTTTGGGGTGAATCTAATATGCACTTCCTTTATCGTAAAAGGAAGTAAAAATTACGAGCACTACATTTTGTGAAGTCCTCAGAAAAACCCAAAATCGTGAAATGTGGAATAAAATAATAAAAAAACATACAATACCACAATCATCAGTAATGATGCCACGACTAGAGAGAGGCGGAGAGAATTAAGATATTACTTCATCTTTCAAAGCTGCGTTACATATGAAGCAGATGTGTGGGTGATAAATAAGAATTTGGAACAAAGAATACTTGCTACAAAAATGCAATATCGGGGGAGATGCTGTAGTCTGACCATATAGGATCATGTCAGAAACGAAGGCATCCGAAGAGGAATGGAAGCAGCATTCACAATAACGGACACAATAAAAGAAAAGCAATTAAACTGGAACGGTCACATCAGACGTATGAGCGAAGAACGATTTTCACAAAAGGTATGGAAATGGGATACCCCGAAAGAAGGAAAATAGGCCGCCCAAGAACACAATGAATAAAAACAATAAGAATGGAAGAATGACTGGAAGACAGACATTTAGAAGACGAAGATTGGCGGAACAAACAAAACTAAAGTATGATCAACAATTATTTTCATCTAGTATGGCCATGCAATACCTAGTTCCTAATTTATGAATGCAACTACAATTATATTTAAATGTCAAACTTGACACTTAATTTTCAAATGAATTATAGTTGCATTCATGAATTAGGAACAATACAAAAAATGCTTCTTGAGTTCTTTGTAGAAATGCACAATTTTTCGTAAATATTAGAAAAATGAAACCCAGTGCTGTCAAATGTTTTTGTTTATTGAAACAACAATACATTCAAATTAAAAGAAAACAAAGTTTTCAGGAAAGAAGTGAATCAAAGAAACTGTGGGAAATGACCACCTTCCGACATGATGCACGCCTCGGCTCTTCATCTCATGCCTACACGCCCAAAAACACCTGGTGTAATAAACAAAAAAATTGTCAGCACTTGATTTCATTTTCCTAATTTTTACAAAAAAGCAGTGCATTTTAACAAAATACCCAAGAGACATTGTTTGTACAGTTTTAATGAGGGAATTCAAAAACCTTATTAAAACTAAAAAATCCATGGGGTCTCCTCTTTCTTGTTCTCTGAATTAAATCGTGCAAAGGTTCCGCTCACCACTGATGGTTTACCGACACAAAAAGTTATTATTGGCGCCGCCTTTATACATACCAAATTTGTAATTAATATTCCGTGTGTTCAAAAATTAACAAAATTGACTTTTTTTCTAAAATTCAACTTCGAAAACGAAAACTTGCGAATCCATGTTGATAAGAACTTTTCATCTTAGAATAAGCCAAGAAACATGCCAGTGAATTTTCTATATGTACTTAGGAAACATCCTGTATATATAGGTAAGACATCAAACGAAACCCCATTAAAAGAGCTTTCCAAAGGTACAAAAATTTACAAGGTGTTATATTAGAAAAGGAGGAAATTATTATTTCTAAATCTTGAGCACTCTATAGTATATAGCATAACAGAAAATAATTTTTTATTCAATTGTTTTCTGTTACAGCAGCCGCCTGAAATTTATCATTCTTTTGCATCAAATCGTTGACATCACCAAAACTGTTGACGTTAGACATATTAAAATGATTAGTATTTCAGTCCAAAATTGTTAAAATATTTACTTAAATATAGGGAATTTCGTTAAAACAAAGCAAGTTACATTCATCACACTGTTTTGAACCACCCGCTGGCTTCAATAAAAGAATGGAAAATAAGAGCAGAATATTGAATTGCGAAAGTTCAAAGGAATTTTTTCTTCAATATCATTACTTAAACGGTATCTATGTGGAAAGAGTCGTTTGAAGTGTAGATATGCGTGTGTAATATATTTTGGAACTTGGTCTATATATCTAAATGTAATATATAAATTAGAGTCAAACTGTTAGCCTTTCTAATAATAGGAATTTTTGTATTATTACCAGAAATGTGCACCGCATATGATATATTCTGACATACATTGTTTTTCTCAAAAAGTGATTTGCTAGGATTTATTTGCAAAGAAGGTTGCGTAGACGCGTTGATGAAATTCTAACTCTGAGTTTACTACCTCCAATGCATCCCGCAAATCACCAGATGTATAAATGGAATAACGGGTGTCCGCCGGCAAATTTCATTTTTAAACTTGAAATAAAATTTTTATTTCTTAAAATATGTTATTGAAAAAAAAATACAAAATAAACCTTAATCTTTGGGAAATTATTTGTGAAACAGCACATCCGTCAAATGATGCCCCTCACGTCGTATCATTTCTTCCAAACGAACTTGAAAATTTTGCACCACACGCGTAAGCATAGCAGGTGTAATCTCACGAATTTCTCGGGTGATGTTGTGCTTTAACACATCCAAAGTGGTGGTGCATTCTCGTAGACTTTTGATTTGAGATATCCCCACAAAAAAAGTGGGTGTTAAATTTTCTACGAGAATGCACCACCCACTTTGGATGTGTTAAAGCAGAACATCACCCGAGAAATTCGTGCGATTACACCTGCTATGCTTACGCGTGTGATGCAAAATTTTCAAGTTCGTTTGGAAGAAGTGATACGACGCGAAGGGCGTCATTTAGCGGATGTGCTGTTTCACAAATAATTTCCCAAAGATTAAGGTTTATTTTGTATTTTTTTTCAATAACATATTTTAAGAAATAAAAATTTTATCTCAAGTTTAAAAATGAAATTTGCCGGCGGACACCCGTTACATCAATGGCCCCAAAATAGAACCCCGGGGAGCTCTTTGCAAAACAGTCAGCTTATTTGATTTATCCAATTCTATTTGCTCCGAGTTATTAAAGTGATTGTTGTTGTATTCAAACCCATACATTTAAGTATTTCTAGAAGTGCCTTATGATTAACAGTATCGCATGCCCTACTGTAGTTTAGCATTGTATTGTGACATGAGCACGGTCTGCAGCAAATATTATAGCATCTGTTATACTGCAAGCATGGTTGTTGTACTGATGCTGTAACAGGTAGAAAAACCTCACTGCTCCGATGTCACAAGAAGTTCGACAGGCTCTCATGAATACCCAAACAATATAGAGATATTTCTTATTAAAACATATGAGAAGAAAAAAGATATAATAAATTTTCTAGTCTTTCTTGCATGTGTTGTTTTTATTTATGTTAATTAATGTATTTTTTACTGAACAGAAGAAGAGCTGCTACTCTGCAACAACTGATTTCTGTTCCTGAGGTTTCCACAACTAAGACATTAATTTATTGCCTTATTATTGATTACTTTTTAAAACATGATTATGTAATTGTAGAAATGAATAAAACCTGATAACCTCAAATTTGACGTAGACATACAGTGCCACCAACATAATATTATTATAATGAAGTGTCAAATTAATTTGTCAGAAAATGGCTAATTTATTTAAGAACTTATCTTTCCGAATTCACCGCGGCCAGTGATAAATCCTTATAATTTTGATAATAACATCCCTCAAGTGCGTTGCCTTTAAGAAATATCCCTCGGCTTCGCCTCGGGTTATTTCTAGGCAAGCAGTTTCGGGTTGGTATTTGTCAAAATTATTGCGGGTGATTATCGCTGCCCTTGGTAAATTATAGCTGATAAGTTCTTACATATATTGCAGACCAATCCAATTTGATTATTTTTAATCACGTGACTCAGTTTGACAAATCAGACCACACTTGAAGTGAAAACGACCCTAGGGTGATTTTCAATCACTATGGAAACTACCTAATTACATTTCAGTAGTATCCTATCACAAGTTGGTGGCACTGTAAATCTAAGTCAAATTCGAGGTTAGCAGGTTAGCTCTTCCGTCAGTCTGTGTCAAAACTGACGCAAAAGCTAACCTGATAACCTCAAATTTGACATAGACTTACAGTGCCACTGCCACCAACATAATATTATTATAATGAAGTGTCAAATTAATTTGTCAGAAAATGGCTAATTTATTTAAGAACTTATCTTTCCGAATTCACCGCGGCCAGTGATAAATCCTTATAATTTTGACAAATAATATCCCTCAAGTGCGTTGCCTTTAAGAAATAACCCTCGGCTTCGCCTCGGGTTATTTCTAGGCAAGCACTTTCGGGTTGTTATTTGTCAAAATTATTGCGGGTGATTATCACTGCCCTTGGTAAATTATAGCTGAAAATTTCATTGGCGTAACTAGGATTTTTGGCTGGGGAGGACCAGGCCCCCCAACCAACCATAGTCAATACCTATGTATACCTATGAAGACATGAATTTACGTACATACATAACTTTTTCGCATACATTTATTTGCATGTTCTTTGACGCTGTTATACGACGGTAGCCCCGTAAATTTCTGCAATCTAATAAAACAAAAGTTTTGTAGCCAAAATTAGTTTTTATTATTTTTTTTTCAAAATATTTGCCCTTAAACTTGCATTCGGTAAAACCAATTTTCAAAACAAATTCCACTCTTCTTGAGTCACTAGAGAAACAAGGTTTTTGAAGCTTTCCACAGCATCTTCGTGAGTTCAAAATCGCACATCACGCATGTTATCCTTTAATGGAGGAAATAGAAAGTAAGGTGATAGGTCGGAACTGTATGGGGGATAACTTCGCAATTTTAACCTGGAAGTCTCTAAAAGTTATTTAGTTTGATATGCGGTATGACTTTTAGCATTGACATGGTGAAGAACGATTTCACTCCTTGTGCGCTGTAAACGAGCTTTTTGAATAACGTTTGGCAGCCATTCTGTTGTGTACCATTCTGCAGTAACCGTACGTCTATTTTCAAGCAAGACAGTTGCGATAGGTCCTGATTTCGAGAAGAAGCAAGCAATCATTTTCTTAACAACTCTTCGAGATCTCTTCTTTTTAACTGGATTAGGATCTGTTGGAAACATTCATTGTGCAGACTGTCGCTTAGATTCGAGTTCAAATGCATATATCCAGCTTTCGTCACCAGTTATGATGTAAACTGCCTTATATCTATCTACCTTCATCATATTTCTTTTACCAATCCACATGCTGTTGTTGTGTTTCTGTTAAACTGTGTGGTATCCACCCACAACAGACTTTTCTTACACCCAAATGATTATGTAAAATCTGGTTTATTGTAGTCATGTCAATGTCCAAGACGCTTTCAATAATTCTATACTTGACTCGATTGTCTTACTGAATCATTTCGCACAGCGTTTATGTTCGTATCGATAACTGCAGCAATGGGTTCTCCTTCTCAAAAATCGTCACTAACTGAAACTCGTTCAAATTTAAATTCATTAAACCAACAATAGACAGTCCTCTGATGCGAAGACACTTGGTCACCAAAGCAGCACGAAGTCATCCAAAACTTTCTTTCGGAGATATGGAACTTTTAAAGGCATAGCAAATCATGGCTCTAAAATTCTCTCTCGTTAAATTCATTTTTGATGCACAACACTTACTTCAAAATTAACTATGTAATAACTGTTACAATTATCAAAATTAAATTTGAACTGTTAAACTAGAAAACAACAAACATTTGTTTCATGGCAATTTTCAATCCATGGTGCACTTGATTTGTTGCTTTGCAGAAATTATGGGTGCTACCCTCGTAATACTATTTGTCTGAGTAGCATATTAATAAATTATTTCTAGGTTCATAAACATCATAAAAACTGTATAGATTACTTCTTGCAACTCAATGAGGTTGGGGGGTAAAAAATATTATTCCAGGAGAAACAGATTTTTTTGGGAAACATTACTTGGTTTCCATTTACACGTTTTTTAGCCACAATTTTTAGTTTTTCTCAGTATCGTCGAAGCAAATACTTTCTTGAAAACGTCAATATCCTCTTAATTGTTATTGTGATTTCTCTTTTTTCTGTCTTGAGCTAGCAACTGTGGAAATTCAAGCACCACAAAATTTACTTTGCTTACATAGAACACTATTAAACAAAAAATGCTGGATCGTACTCTTTAAAGCTATAAACTCAACTCTTTAGGCAAGGCAAACATCCAAATAGCAAGTCAACGTAAGTCTGAACTGGATGAGCCTATAATAGGTAGCTAGCTGTACCTATGTGTTCAGGGAGTAGTTAGCGATGCACTCAAGTTATCAGTTCATTTAGTTACCCGCATATGAAATAATTGCATTTATATTTTCCTGTGCACATAAATTGGTTCTTTATTTATAGAAAACTTAAGAGAAACTAACTAAAATGGTGCACAATTATCTAAAAAAAAAATATTCAGACGAAAACAGTTTTTTAAAAGTAATTATTAGCTAACTAATAATGTTTCCTCTTGCATATTATTATTCATTAGAGCCATCCGTCCAACAAATGGAATTTATACTATAATGTTTTTAAGCAAAAAAAGGTAATAAAACCAGAAAATGTAAGAACGTGTGGGGTTCGATAACCAACCTCTTAGTTTAAATGGGTTAATAATAAAAGCAGATTTTTAAATTTATTTAACTCCTATTTTTCTGGGGTGGGCCAGACGGCACTCTAGGGAGGGCCTGGCCCCCCTGGCCCCCCCGCTAGTTACGCCAATGGAAAATTTGTCGCTTGAACTAACGCTTTATTTGGTATGGTTTCTGTAGAATTTGTAATTTTTGAAAATTTTTGACAAATGCTTAAAAATTAAATATCATATTTTTGGCTAATTATAAGATCACTGTAAAAGGAAGTTGTGTGCGTGTATCACACCAGTTTTTTTAAAAATCATGATTGCACTGCTGTAGAAGACATATACATGTACAACACGTGCAAAAGGCTTATGGCACTTGAAGTGGTTCACGTCGCATGGAATAATCACCCACTTTTTCACTTGCGTAAATAACTCTTAACTTCCCAGTCTGCTTTAAGTTATTTAAAAATGAACTATAACTGAGAGCTAATCCACGTTGTTAAATTCTTCGAAACTATTGTTAACCTACAACTGGTTTTAATGAAGTTGTCATGTAAAGTCGAGGACATAAGTCGACAATAAGGTTTCTAGAGTACGTTTACCTACAATTACAATAGTATATTGTACAACTAGTTATAAAGGTCATACCCTTTTTCAGGAATTTGCAGTTTGATTAACAAGGGGGAAGCCCGAGTTTATCAAGCAAACGAGTAAAAAAAGTCGATTTCATACGTGATGTACCTACACGTTATTTTTTTGCACAGTGATCACTTGTAACTCGAAATTTGGCCAAAAAGGACTTCAGAATTTACAACTGTCAAATTGACAATTCACAATTTAAATGAAATAGTTTTAAAAAGTGTCACATTTTCACGATTTTTCGTTAAAAAATATGACTTCATGATCACTATGCAATATAGTTATTTGTGCAACTAGTTTTGAAAGTCATACTTTCTGTCATGAATTTGCAGTTTGATTAACGAGGGCTTCGCCCCTAAGCCAATGAATGTGTTGTACAAGCATAGTGATCTTTTGTAAATGTAGTCGAAAAGGACTTCGGAATTTACAACTGTCAAATTGACAAATCACAATTTCAATAAAATAGTTAAAAAAAAGTGTACTTCTTTAACGATTTTTCGTTAAAGAATGTGATATCTTCTTCACGATTTCTCGTATAAAAAAGACGACCTTCGTTATCATTATGCAAAAAAAAATGTGTATGTTTAATTACAAAAACTAGTTCTTACTTGTAGACGAAACAAAGTGAATATGTCTATTTTATAGCTTTATGAATTTTTAATGTTAAAAACAAAATTTCTGTAATAGAATTTTTCGTAATACCTGCATGTTATGGTACTATATCAGTACTGTCTGCTTGATCGAAACGTCACCTATAACAGCCATTGCCGTTAAAATTTAACAGCCACGGCCGTTATAACCGCTGCTACCATACCAAATTACATGCAGGCACAGGTTACTAATAAGCTTAATTTATATTATTTATACTACAACCACATACCTAAAAGTTGGGCCATTTTTTGTAGATGTTACGAAAAATGTTAAACAACATACGGCCGATATTACATAAAACTGACTCTGATAATTTATTCGCTTCGGCCTAATCAGCTCTGAGTCTGCCACAAAATGTATCATTGTTCGTTATATCTATATTCAAGTGGGCAATTCAATGATTACACATAAAAAAGATTTGGCTAATGAGTTTAATAAGTATTTTGTAGAAGTTGGGGAAAAAATGGCTGGAGATGTACCTAAACCACTTAACAAAGTAGGGAAAAGAAACGCTGCAAACAATACAATTTACATGCATCCCACAGATTCCTATGAAATAGAAAAATGTATTAAAAATTTGAAACTTGGTAAATCACCTGGACTAGATAATATAACGTCAGAAATTTTAAAGTTAATTGTTCAGTATATAAAGGAACCTTTTGCTTACACAATGAATAGAATGTTAGAAACAGGTATTTATCCATCTGCCTTTAAAGTGGGCCCCTAGTAGCACAGATTGTTGGGCCAACGTCGGGATATAGTTGGCATGGTTGGTAAATGGTTGGTAGATTTGCCAACTAATATCCTACGTTGGGCCAACATTGGTATAATAGGAAATATTTGTTGAATTTGTCAACAATAATCATATGTTGGCCCAGCGTTGGTATATCATCAGCGTGCTAGGAAGATAGTTGTTGCATTTATTAACAATAACCGTGCGTTGGCCCAACTGTAATATTTTGTTGTGAATTTTAGTTATTTATAACAGGGAAGTTGAATGAGTGAATACTGAAGCCAATTCATCAATTGACAATTTATTAATTCCATCAGTAATTATGGCACATTTTGGTATGATCATAAATAAATTTGTCTATTACGTTTATCAATCAATTTTTGTACAACAGCTGACGCATGCCCCGTGATGTTATTAATGACGTATTGCGCATTGCGCAAGCCAAGCAACCGCCACCCCGCTGTTCGTGGTTTCTGGTTTCTGCCCTCCGCAACGAGCCCGGCGCCATTATCCATGCGAACTTGCGTTGTTTGTTTTTGTACTTGTGGGTCCTTTTCTTCCTACATATCCAAGATTTGGTAAGTAAAATTAACAATAATATGATCCTCATGTACTGTAACTTATTTATGTTTTGAAATAACCCACATTATGGATAAATAGAAAAGGGACGTGCAACCTAACCTAACAAATTTGCTATAAACAATTTAGGCCGATATGAGTACTTATTTCTGTAAATCTTTTACTTTGTGATCACTCTTGTTTCTTATATATTCAATATTATAACTGTTTTTCCCAATTTTTAGAAGAATACACAACCATGTTTCACGTTGTGGAGTTCGAAGGAGGCCTGCTTGGACTAGTTCGAGATGATGAGTGGTTGACATCGAGGAAGCAAGACAGTTTTTGGCCTCCGTTTAAATTAACTTCACAATAAATGTTTCGTTAATGGAGATCCTGCATGTGAAACGTGGATGGTGTATGCTGTAAAGCGAATATTTTCTAGTACTGGTCAGTATACGAACGTTACACAGTAATCTTGCAGTTTTGGGATCTATATTAACACATGTCTCTAAGTAGCACAAGTTGAAAAATAGATTGTTGCAATATTTCTTTCATACAGGATTGTTTTCTGTGCTCTTTATTTTCAGTATCGTTAATGAACCCATTAAAAAGCTAAGTTTTGTCTGCAAGTAGTAATGAAAATTTAAACATATTTTTGTTGAGTTTGGTTAAAATAATAGCAGTTTTCAAGAAAAATCGAGAATACAAATTTGTTTCTACATACAAACAGATCTTTATCTCATATGTAATTTATAATGTTTATATCATACCAGTGGGTATATCAATTGATAATAATTACTCTATTTTAAGGTATGTTATAACAAAATAACGCTCCAGGGAAATTATTTTTTTATAATGTTATTATGAAAAAGTAATAGTAATTTACGATTCAAGTAATGTTATCAAGCTTTTTACATTACGAGAGAATAGTTTGAATGAACGAGCGACGTTACGAGCGAGTTCTTTAAAATTCTCGAGTAATGTAGAAAGCAGATAACGTTACGTATATCGTAACACGGTTTATTTTATCCTAAAATTCTATTTTTTTAAAAAAGGAAAAATTGTTATTAGTGACACTTACAACAGTGAGACTTATATCGGCTGTGGTGGTATCACTGGTAAGATGGTAACACTGTCAGGTTATGTTAAATTGGAGATTAGCAGGTTAAGTTTTGCGTCAGTCTGTGTCAAGTAACAAACAAAACCTAACCTACTAACATCGAATTTGACATAGATTGACAATACACGTCAGTACTGCCAACATGTGATTAAATGCTAATAAAGTATTGTATGTTATTTTTCTTAACGACACTAGTGTTGTTAAATGCATCTTAACGCAACTTGTTGCTAAGGAGTTATGCTTAGAATCATAATAACATAATAGGATAAAATAATAGTTATTTACTATACAAGTGGGATAACAGCATCATTAATATACGTGTGTGTAAGTTACAAACGAGTGCGTAGCACGAGTTATGTAAGCACACAAGTATATTAATGATGCATTATCACACATGTATTGTACAAAATTTTATCTACGACTGCCTAAAATTGAGAAAAGTGCATTAAGAGAAATGTCAGATCTGTCATTTTCAAAAATATTTTAGTAGGCAAATGTCATTATGTCATTCATTTGACACTATTTCAGTTACGTAATGAAGTCACTACACAACTCAGTTGCGTAATGAAACCATTACATAACTGAGTGGTGTAATGAGCTTCATTACCTAACTGAAATAGTGTCAAATGAGTGACGTAATGAGTTACTTATCCCACCGGAGTAGATAAACACTATTTGTTTCCATTGAAAATTACAAGCGATAACTAGGAACATGTAATTCAAAATCACTTTGACTTGAATTAGATAAGAAAACTGGTATGACATACAACGTTGAAAGCATTATGAACTAAGTGCCGCGATTGTTGTACACCTCGAGCCAAAGGCTCTTGGTTTGTACACTAACAATTTTGGGGGCTTATTTTGCTCATAATGCCCTTGATACTTTAATAACTATTAGCGCCCCACACTACAACCTTAATTCTACTTTAAACTAGATAATGCAATAGCAATATGAAGTTTTAAAATCTATAAACCTTGCCTAAACTATAATAATTATATTTGTATTTTGAAGTGCGATTTATATTTGTAGCGGGTCAAATTTAAATGACGTGGATTTAATATTAATTTTGTCTTTGCATTTCCAGAAAATATTTTAAAAGCAAGAGAAACGCTAAAAAGGAGGCCGAAAGTGAATCAGAACTAGTTTCTGCATCGGAAGAAACGAAGGTGAGAAAAAGGAAGGCGAAGAGAAGAATTTTATACAGCAGTGATGATAGTGGGGATGAAATAAATAAAATAAAATAACATAAACTTTATTTTCTGAACCTTGCAAAGTTGATATACTTGGTGCTTTTTAATATTGCTGAAAATTATTCGTTTTTCAAATATATTATAACTTACTTGTTTTATACAAGATTTGTAAGTATTGTATTTATGTTTTCCTTTATGTATAATAAATGGCATTTTTATTTACACTTGTTTATTTGTCTTTTCATACCTACCGATTAATACAGAAAGCTGAGTTAGATTATTTGTTGGCTGTTGGTTGTTCAATTGTTGGATGCTGGTTGGGAATACTTTAATGTGTATAGTTGGCCCTCAGTTGGGAAATCGATGGTTGGGGTTTGACTGTAAAAGAGGACATTACATACCGTTGGCCAACTGTGGGACACTTCAATGAGCCAACGTTGGCCCAACTATTTTGTGCTACTAGGGGGAGTAGTTAAACCCTTATTTAAGAAAGGTGATAAATTTGACATGGGCAACTACCGGCCAATTTCTCTTATTTCGAATTTAGCTAAAATAGCAGAAAAAATAATAAAGCAGAGAATTCTAAAATATTTAGATAAATATAAATTACTATCAAACCGACAATTCGGGTTTAAACAGGGTATATCAACAGAAAATGCTATTGCTCATCTAACAGATAATATTTATAGGGCTTTAGACGCAAAAAGATGTGCTTCAGGTGTGTTCTTGGACTTAGCAAAAGCTTTCGATACGGTAAATCATAATGAATTAATATCAACATTGGAATCTATGGGTTTTCGGGGAATTTCTTTAACCTTAATAGAAAACTATTTAAAAAACAGAACACAGTATGCAAAAATTGCTGATGAACTGAGCAATCCTCTAGAAGTTAAATGTGGTGTTCCACAAGGCACAGTTCTCGGTCCAATTTTATTCTCTATTTATATTAATGATCTGTTGTGTTTAGACACCGTGGGTAATATTTCTGCATTTGCGGACGATACTGTTGTGCTATATACTGCGGATTCGTGGGACTCATTAAAAATCTTAGCTGAAAAGGATTTGCAATCATTAAAAAACTGGTTTGATCAAAAAGTATTATCGGTGAATTTAAAGAAAACCAAATTTATAGCTTTTAGTTGCTATGTAAATAAAAAGATAACATTTGATAAATTAATTATTCGAGGTGGTAAAACAATTTGCGAGATTGAGGAAGCAAAAAATATAAATTATTTAGGAATAATAATAGACCAAAATCTTAAATGGGATGCACATGTAAATTTAATTTAAAAAAATTGAGATCTATCTTATTTCATTTCAGAAAGCTTAAACAAATATTGAATATTAAATTCTTAAAAATTAATTATCATTCATTGGTCGAATCCCACTTACAGGATGGAATTGTTGGCTGGGAGGGCATATTAAAATATCATCTGATTAATTTAGAAGTCCTTCAAAAATATTTTTTCAAAGTTATATTTAATAAAGACCGTACATTTTCAAGTGGTGTGTTATTTAAAGAATGCAATTTGCTAGATATCCGTCAGTTATATTGCTATAAAATACTTGTTTTACAACACAAAACGGGATATCGAACATGAGTATAATACAAGATATAAATTTCATGCTCAAACACAGGTTGAAAATGCCAGCAAAACTATTGGACAGCGTTCCTACAACTATATTGCGACACGAATCTACTCTATGCTACCTCATTCAATTAAAAATTGCAGTAACAATCAAACATTTAAAGCAAAAGTTAAGGTCTGGATGCAAAATATGCCTAGAAATACTACACATGACCGTATCGACATAAAAAATACATAGACTAAGAACCAACCTGTTTACTAAAATAAGAAAAAAACATTAAAAAAATAAAACAAACTAAATTTTTTATTACTACCACTGATCTCCATACAATATTTAGATATTAAAGCAATAGCTCACGCACAAGTTTTAACTTCTGTGAGCTTATTCGGTTTTGTCGTTTATTTCTCAAGTTTTAGCCTGGAGGGGTTACATTACATACTTTTGCGTTTTACGTTTGTTTATTGTCCAGTTTGTGGAAATAATGTAATCTTTAGAAATAAATGAATTTATTATTATCTCAATATCGGCCTAATACTGTTACAGTATTTAGCGGTATTACGCCAATATTGAGCATATAACGGAGGCAGATTAGGCCAAGGCTAACAAATTATCCGAGTCAGTTAGATGTAATATCGGCAGTATGTTGCTTAATAGGTTTCAGAGTATTTAGTAAAAGTGTCCAATTTTTAAATATATAACTTTAATATAGATAATATCAACGAAACATACTAGTAACTCGTGTCCCTCACGTAATTTGATAGAGTAGCAACGACTTTTTACAAATTCGTTTAAAAAAAAATGCATGCAATTTTGTAGTAGCCTATAGCAATGGTTTTAATTGAATTGTTAAATTAGCACTTACTTCGTATCTGAACATCATGTTGTTCGTCCAGCTATCTCCATGCAGGATTACCGAGTACTCGTCCACAAAGCTAGACATACTCTTGAAAAATGAATCAACCTTATTCAAAAAAGGTTTATATTTTTGAATGGCCTCCCCATCTGTTTCTGGATTCAATGAATCTAGAGCTTTTACGCACCGCTTATGAAACATTTTCGTAATATCCGCTTGTTTTATAAGTTTTTCAAATATGTCGTCCATTGTAACAGTAAGTTTTTCGAATTTTTGAAGATCCTGATCACGCAGTGCGTAAGACAATGCATGAAAGCGTCCATATTCCGACATTGCCAGGTTTACATGTTCATCTTCCATAGGTACCTTCCGGTCCCAGACACTGTATCCCTGATTTTTTAAATTTTCCAGTACCAAAGCTTCGCTTCTATCGATTATGCACGCTTTATAACACTTTGCTGAACTTGAAAAAGGTTGCAATCCTTTCTCGACTTGAAACTTGCCATATACAGGAATCACCGTATTGTACATATAAACTTCCCTTTCAAAAATGCTGCTAATAGGAGCTTCCACCCTCAGCGCATCGCTCTTCGAAGCACTTTTAACTACTAAATTAAGAGTTTTCTTTTTGTTGGATTCAGTTGTTCCGGTAATCTCGATTGCTGTAATAACTCCTAAATAGCCATCCCCTTTGAAAGAACCAGGAGATTTTTCAATATTGTATTTAATTAAACCTTCTTCTTCAGCTACATCTTTTAGCAGCTTTTCGATTTGATGGTCGACATTCATTTCCAGATTGTTTTGAGCACTCATGATTGCTACGACCAGAACTAGCTTGCAGGCTGAATAAATTGTTAAAATCATTAGAGCTATTTATATAGCATCGTAGTAGCCTTGACCGTTATCTCTAGTATTTGCACTTATTGTATAATTGATCGGCAGTTAGACGAAAAGCGGGAGGATAGTGTTTGATAACTGCAAATTTCAACAAATTAACTGTAAAAATTAAGGACTAACAAACTATTACTTCTACATTTCGTTATTCATTTTTGTCCAGTAGTTTTCTCATCTTATCATTAATCAATTTTCTTACAGTAAAAGGAAACATTTTTCAGCTGATAATTGCAGTCATTAGTAAAATTTATTTTAAATTGTTTTTGGGGTTTTACGGTTGGCAAACGAAATGCATATAAGGATCGTAATTATTGCATTTCTTCTATACCAATAAAATATTTTAGCCCTGTTGATAGTAATTAAAGGGGTAATGTGGTTTTTATTCATCGAAAATGTATTAACTCAGATTTTATTAACTAGCAAATATATAGTGTTAATAATCTATATTTTGTATAGCAAGGAAATATTTCAAACGTTCAAAATTTCATTATCTCGTACAGAAACATTATCGAAAAAATTAAAATACACTTTGTTTACTGGAGATGAAATTTTTCTTTGCTATATTTTTAAAATGCGTTACAATTATATTTCTCAGATTTTTTTTACAGTTTACTAACAAAGGTTTTAGTTAAAAACAGAACCTATCTTATCACTATTCGAACTGGTCATAGAGATTACAGTCACATACACAGTTCGTTCCGAAATATTTTCCCTAACGTCATATGGGTATGAAACAATCACGGAAATGATTTAAAACTGTGGTTGCATCTGTTTATTTTTGTTAGTAGAAGAGAACATTCTAGACAATTTGCGTATTTGCTGCATACCCATGTGCGTATGGTAAAAAAGTTGCAGAAATTGCATATTGAATATTAAGATTTTTCTGACATGGGCGTCTATTACGTTGGAACATTCAGTGCTTCTAAACAGTTTTCAGTTACAACCAAAATTTACGTCCTGCGGTTTGTTAACAACCTCCGTGATTTTGAACTATTTTTTAAAACCAGAACATGCAATTACTGTGGATTTAAAAAAATTGGAGAGTGTGCGTGTATTTTAGTTTTATATAAGATTTACTTAACTTTTATCGACTTTTGGCATACATTTATTGATTTTGAATAATTTATTATTTTTTCAATCATTTGAGCGTATGCCGATTTGTATTCTACATTGACCAGTTATTTTCAGCCACAATTACGTCTTGTAAAGAACAATTAAAATTATGACATCTGATTTGGGTTGGAGGAAGACGGTATTTGAAATGCGGATTAGATCTATACCTGGCACGAAACCGAATATACTTTAGGCGAAATATTCTAATAGTACCCTCGCTTAAAATGGGGTTTTAAATGAAATATAAAATTTATAATTAAGGCAAGAAATACTACACTTTATGAAATGTAAGTTTCAATTTAGAATTGCCTGTTAAACAAAGGGCAAATTAAAAGATTGTAATAATAATGAGAAAAAATGAATGGTTTATTGCTCTTTCTTTATTTTATTTATTTTCAATAAATTAGGACTTAGCTCCGGTGAACATGAAACAATTTTTAACTCAGAGGGTCGGTTCATAAAATCAAGTAGAAAACTTTGTAGGACAAATAATTCGTTGTATGACAATTACTTTCTGACATTAGGGCAAATATACTGTTCCCAACTGACAGTTAAATAACCTCTAAATTTAAGTGCAGTAAACAAGATGATTCGTCAGTGCAAAAATAGCATAAAATTGAATTTTAAACACCAAAATGGCAAGAATGCATCAGGTAAATACGATTAATTCTGTGACGTAGCAACGGCTAATTTTGTTTTGTTTTTAATGTGACGTAAATCCACGCGTGATTCGCTTTTGTTCAATTTCCGCCAAAAACTGCAAAGAAAATTGCGATATTCCATTTGTAATGTTTGGGTGCAACAGATTTCCTTAAAGATAAACTAGTTCAAAATCAGCAAATTAAAAATGTATAAAAGTGACCATGATGATTATAATTTAAGAATTAATATATAAAAGCAAGCAAAAAACTTACAAATGAGTTTAATAGTTATATCGACCATGGTCTAGGCGTGCCCTGAATGTCAGATTGTTTTCCAAAAAAATCAGACTGGTAAATCAAGTGCGAAAAATAAATCGAATGCTGCAAGCCTTAACTACTTCATGTCTGTATAAAGGTTGTAAAAGTAAAAATATGGGGCCTTGCATTATCACGCAAAATTAATAGTTTATTAACGAGCTTGTCAGCTCCCTTGACACGAATTTTTAAATACAAAACATTTTGAAACGGCACTATAAAATTTTGCAGCCATAGCAGTGCCTTGTGAAACTTGTGCAGTAGCTACAATAACCTTTAAATAGCTTGTTACGATCATCATTTTTACATTTTTTTACTGTTCACATTGTCACTTCTTGGAGTGAGATGCTTCGAATGTGGGTTTATTGATGCGTCTTCAATGCTGGTTCTAAATACTTTACCCGAAACGCGTCAATAGCGACAATTCTCTTTAAAAAGTGTTATAGTAACAGTTGTTTATCTAGTGCAATGGTTGCTCCCCATTCTGAAATTCTAGTTTTCAACACCATCTCCACATAGTTCTTTCGGAGATTCCTAGATAAATATCACTAATACCGTATGTTCGAAAACTTTAACTCTTATCCTCTCTTCTTTTCTTCTTTAATACTAAGCTGGCGATTGAGGAGGAGGCCGTTCTCGTAACCAATACGCTGCTGTTGGTGCCGCTGGTTTACTTGCTTTATTCGCGATTCGTTTTCACTCTTTCCGATCGATGGCGACGTTCCTGGCCTCCTCGAGGGCCAGTCTTTGATTCTTAAGGTCGTCTTCCACATGCTTCTTGCTTATCTTCTTTGGCACCGTTCGCTATATTCTCCAGTCGCTCGGCCGTTCTCGCCATAGAAGGCTGTTGATTAAAAAAATATGTTAGCAGTGCTGAGTATAGGTACTTAATAATATAACCTTTACAACTTTGAAAGAATGACTTAACTTTAACAGAGTGTTTAATACTGAACAGAAAGTGGTGCTCTGTATGGAAAGTGGAGGAAATTGCTTTGAACAGCTGTAGTTGTTTTGGTTACTAACATTTTTATCTATTCAACAGAAATATTTGTATTTGTTAAAATGACATTACTGATGTAACCTTAAACTGACAGATATAAAATGCCAATGTGCCTTTTACTACCACAACTGCCAGCATAATTCTTAACCAAATAATTCCACCCCCCTCTAGAAGATAAACGTTTTCGATAGTAGGGTACTTTTATCTCCCAATAATCTATTTTAATACCTATATGAACATTGATTAGTGTTAGAACTGATTTTAAACAGCAATTGCTTCATTTATAAGCCTGATATGGCTAATTCCACTGCCATATGTGCATTAATTCTGAAATTACCTTCCACCGATCGAAGCAAAAATAAATTATTTAATATTTAACAGCAGTGTGCATAACACTGAAGTGAATAAAGAACCAGTTGAAGTTATTAAGAGAAAAGTTTTATTATTGCAAGTTTAGATGCGTAAATATTATTATTATAACTGAAGTAATGCTTTTTCAGATTGTCATGGCAAGTTGTATTACAAATATCACTCACTTTTTTTAATGTATATGCATTGTAAAATAGATAATGTAGTTTAATAGGTACCCATAAATTTGAGGTTCAAGTATAAAGATTTCTATAATTTCTTGTTTCTAGTAAATACGCCGATGGCATGACATACAGTATAGATGTTTTTTTTTTAATATTCAAATGAAGGCAGGTATAAATATGTTTGTTATAATTTTATTAGACTTTCTATATTATTTTTTATGATATCTCAAGTTCATAGAAATCATAAATGATAATTTCTTAAATACACCGTCTGAAATTGAATTTGCTTCGTAACATTTATAATATTACAGGTTATCTAAAGGTTCCGCATGGCGATGAATTAACATAAATGCAGAGACATCCCATAAATTAGTATCAATACTCAATAAATTTATCGTCACTGGGTTGTTAACTTATCTAAAACTAAATCCGTAGTGAGTTGAAAACAACAGTAAAGTACAATAAATGTCGTAAAATATAAAGATTGAGAGCGCTTCAGTATTTCCTTTCTAACTCACAAAAATGTAAGTGGACAATATTACGACAGTATAATAGCTAAATTGTCTTTAATAATATTTGTTCAACTAAAGTTTTCGAGTAAAAGCATGATAGTCAATCTTGTATATCATTGATCCTTCCGTGTCATTTCATTAAACTATGTAGGTGTGGCTGTACACGAATAAATAATATTAGTATCATCGAGATACGACATGCGTAACTAAGCTAAACCAAATATTAAAAATTTGTAAAGGGCATTACACTCAACTTCCCTGACAAGTGGAAGTTTTGAAACCAAAAAGTTTAAAAATATGATTTAATTTATTAAGGTCTTCGCCCTATGTACGCGGAGCGTTCAAATTTAAACAATAATTTAATATTTATTCAAAAACAAACGCAAGGAGTCTAATGTATATCATGTCATTATTCTACTCAGCCTTCCTCTCTTTTAATAAACTGGTGCCATCTTTCCGGAAGTTTCTGTATTCCAAGAGAAAAAAATTCTTTTGGGTGCTATCGCACCCATTTCGGAACAATTTCGATTACTTCTTCATTACAATGAGGTATTTTTCTCCTAGAAACTCTTTTAAGGGTCCCAACAATTAAGAAACTGATAAAACAAGGTTTGAAATGTATGGTAAATAGGACTGCATGGTCCAATGAAATTTTTGGATCGTAGTCAGCGTGTGAATAGCGAAATGGGGTCGAGCATTATCCTGTAACACGCAGACAGAGAACTCGCGTTTTTTTTTTAGTTACCCCTACTGATATTTAATGCAAAAGTAATATCCTTCACTGTAAATCGATAATCGTTTCAAATAAGTGCATTTTACTCTGTCAGCGCTCTCTTCTGTTGTCAATTTTTTTTGCAACGAGGTCATTCTCCACACCTTTGCAGCCATATTTAAGCTCTTTACTCCTTTTGTAAATGCTTATGCCTGATAGTAGTTGCGCATCAAACTGTCTTTTAACTCTTACACAAATTTCTTATCGTTTGATACCTTCGTTGATAAGAAATTTACTACTAATGCATTGTTCCACGCTTGCATGCACGCCCACCTCACATATGCTTGCCAATTAAACGAAAATGCATTATGACGACTTAACGACTGAATGAAGGTAGGTCATATTCCAGTGCATTAATTAATGTATAATACTTCTGTGCATGTAAGTGTCTTTTGGCGCGCAAATCAAATTATCGTTCATATTTGAACGCTCCTCGTATGTTGGGGCTAAAACATGCCCTTTTTCTTTAAGGGTGAAAACCTAAGCTAAGTGCAAAATATTACTTTTATTTAACAAATAGTTCTTGTGTTAAAGCGAAAATAGGCAGAGTTTTTTTAAAGCTGCTCACTCTGTATCTATTTGACCGAAATGTTCTCGGTCTCTTCCAAGATCACTTATAATAATGCAGAAGACTAAAAGCCGTGTTTACACAACTAAAAGTACCACGGTTGCATTCGTTTATTTATATTTTCAGGTTTTTGTAAACAAACTTCCCTTAACTTTTAATAGCGATATTATCAGAGAAAACAATTATTTATTATGCATATTACTTGTGTTTTTTAAAACTGTTGACACAGCTTTAAAGGCAAGTGAATTTTGGTTAATAATAATGAGAGTTACTGAATGCAACCAACGGCCGAAGCAAAGGAATATTGTAGCTCTACGTTTTAAGCATATTAAATGTGTCTCTGACTTTGATGTTTACACATAAGCTATAAATTATTTAGACTACGAAACTTTTGCAAATTGTTGTTCATTGCTTTGATTGCGCTGCAAATATACCACAGAGTTGGCGTTGTACCCTGCATACGGGCTGATTTTCAGGTATGCCGATCAACGAAGAATTAACGAGGTATAACAATTTGTTTCCTTTATTATAGCGACATTTTGAAGATTACCTAAGAAATACAGAAAACATAATTCAACAACTGCTGCTCAGCAACATCCTGAATGCTAACGCTTGGAAGACATCTACTTTCTTTGAGAGCATGAAACGTTGCAGTAAAAAGAGTTGGCGTTGTACTCCGATGTCGGTAATAAACCTGCATATGTGCTGATTTTCAGGTATGCCGATCAAAGATGAGATGAAGAATAACAATTTGTTTCCTTTATTATAGCGACATTTTGAAGATTGCCTAAAAAATACAGAAAATCGTGAGCTTCCCAAGTTTGGAATCTACTTGGTTCGACCTGCAAAACACTACTTTCCGGTCTCGTAACGTAAATTACTATTAAGATTAATTTAGTTTGAAATGTGTATAGCTCAATACTGCCGTCATAAGCAAGAAGGCGGTATCTACAAAAAAATCGAAATTTTGTTACTTATAATCTGTCATAAGCAAAATGCAAAAGTGAAAAGCAGTATCTGCGTGTAAAAGCCGTCTTCTTTTTTTGTTTTGTTAGATACCGCCTTTATTGTCTGTTTTCGTGGTCGCAAATGTTCAGATGCGGCCAACTGCCGTTTCATTAAATTAATAGTATCATGTCTTTCATTATACATTGTCAAGTAGATGCCGCTTTTTCAATCTGTATTTAGTGTTCGGTCGATTGTTGCAATTTAAAGTCAAAAGGCGGTATCTACATTTTTTCGCTACAATTTCTTTATTTTTTATATAAATGGTGAATATTGTTTCTTTTTATATAAAACACAACTAAATTCATACTTATAATACAAAAAATCCACGGTTATGTACCGCATGGTGATGAAATATCAATAAGTTACGTTTCGCCATTTATCACAAAACGCGTTTTTTGTAGATACCGCCTTCTTGCTTATGATGGCAGAATGAGTAGTTACTGAGAATAGGACACATGTTCATATGAACTTTTTTGCTTGAAATGATCTCAAGAACATGCTCCTTAAGTGCAGGGGTAACTTCGCGAGACACTCTGTATATACAGTGTGTCTCACCGACTATGAGACATAGCAAAATTAACATTGGAAAAGTATATAAGGATCAACTAGGGCTATGATCTATGGATGCTGTTTAATTAGGCAAAACAAAAGAAAATATTAATTTTGTCAAATACCTAATCAAAGTTATTTGAGCTATTTAAGCAAATTAAGTGATACATTTACCTACAATGAATGTTTACACTACAGACGGAAAAATACAAATTGTTTCTTGGAATTTAGCCGGTAACAGCTTGAGAAGAACTTCAGATCTTGTTAGTGTGTACTACAATGATCGGCCAATTCCTTCCAAGGACACAGTAGCGCGAATTGTAAAACCATTTCGAGAAACTGGATGTGTCAAAAATTTATAGCTCGCGACGACATGCAAATTTAGATTTCCTTAAAGACTATTACAGAAGCATATTTTAATATAACGCCTCAAATGTTAAATAATGTACGTTGCAACTTTTACGACAGACTAAGTCACTGTTTAGTAGTGAATGGAAACACATTTGAGCATTTAATTAATTAGTTAAATCTGTTTTGTTATAAAATTCGTAAAACATATTTGTAATTTCTTTCCATTATTTTATTTTAAAAATAGTTTTTGGATATACCATTGTTTATCTTATTTTAAATCAACAATTTTTTCTTGAACAAAACCACAGAATACAAGACAAAACTTTTTATTATAAAATACATTGTTTACAGTTATACATAAATACTTAACCTCTCTCGTGTGTCCGTTTACTACACGTCAGGCACCCTGCTTAATTACAATAGCATACGTATTCAAGTAACATTTAAAAAAACATGTAAATTTGTTAGTAAACTAATCATTTCAGCAGTTACATAATTATTTTTCACAGAAATTTCTCAAATTGCCTTCGATCATGTTCTAAATACATGTTAACCCTACGTTTTATCGTTAAATACATTGGCCAATATTCTTGGTGTGATGGTATTTACTGCAATCACAATAGCTCGTGTGTAGCGGAACATCTAATGGTGCATAATATGCAGCATTTTTTGCACACCTTTTTAACAGGACAGGATCTGTACAAAACGCCTACAAAAAATTAATGTACAATAATTTAATTATTAAAGAACACCATTGCATGTCAATTTACCTGTTTGAGCTGACAAATGTGTTAAAGATTTATTAGGACTTGTGGTTATTCGATCTTAAATATCTTGCAAGATGTCTTCAGTGACCGCAGATTAAGTGGTGTCCCTCTACATTTGCCGTTACTACATGTTCTACGGAACGTGGCACTACGATGTTAGAGAACTGTTTTTCAAATTGTTGATAACAAGATTGAGATAAATATATCCAAACACAATTTTCATCACGTTCTCCAGAATAAAAATCAGCCTCTACGATAAACTTATTGCCTTCATCAGAGAAAACCATTTTTTCAGCTTAACCTAAAAGTAGCAAGATCGTGCTACAATTATTAAAAAATAAAATATAGCAATATGAATTCTTACCAAATAAATTCACCAAGTGTGGTGTTATTCTTGAAAATGGCTGATTTTAAATAAAATGTAAACAAATAAGGCGAAAGTTATCTCTTCTTTATTTATGGAAAGTTACACACGCAAATTTGACAGTGTCAAATTTACTGCGCGCGCATAAAAATGAGAAAGTAAGATTAGTGAACGAATTCTAGGCATACCAACAGACAGCAGTTTTGATAACAACAGGAATATTTTACAGTCCAATGAATATTAATAAAATTTGTATTGGGAAAATTTTAAAGTTACCCACAATTAGAAAACGAAAGCACAGTTGTGACAACAAAATAATTCAATGATTGTTTCACTTCTGACCAATCACAATTCTCGATCCGGCCAAAGCAATAGTTGATCCTTACGTAAATTCCCAATGTTAATTTTGCTATATCTCATAGTCGGTGAGACACACTGTATAATATATTCTGAAATGGCAACTACTGAAAGGTTAAGTAATTCAACAAATTAGGCGATCCCGGTTTGCTGTTGAATGATAGTTCTCTACAGGAGATAAGATTGAGATGACAAATTGCAAAAAAAATTGAGAATTAATTAAATTGCTCAATTTATTTAAAATAATGATAGTTAATAAAACATATTATTTTTAATATTAAGAACCAAAGTAAAATACTTCCAATTAAGAAATGTGTTTGAATACTTTGTAAATAGTTGTCAAATATTATTACATCTTTTTACATTTATTGTATCGTGGAAAAAAATTGGGCCAATAATTCGCCTTTGTGACATAGTTGCCCATACTCCAACTTTGAGCGGGTGCAAACTGGTTTCAACATAAATGTGCAGTCTAAAAGTTAAGGACCGTAAACCATTGACAATATTGAATCCGTTGTCCAAAATCATGTGGATACAGCTGCTCTTGAACTACCGATACCTTTCACGAATGCTTTCCATCAAGTTTCATACGAAATCCTGTACAAAGAAACAATTTTAAGTTTAGATTTGCTATTTAGGTACCTGGTTATATTCGTACATTAAATACAAAAAATATCTCAGGGACCCCGTTGCTAAGATATGGGGGTTCAAAGTGGGCAGATTGAAAATGACAAGCTGAACTATATTTTATAAATTTCTATATTCAAAATATTGCAAACCCAGTATAATCTTGTAAAAATAAATTTATTTGCCAAAAGTTGCTAGAGTTTTTAAATACAATGTTTTAAATGTTTCAAAAATTATTAAAATATGAAATAAAATGAAACTGGCAACATATCAGATTGATAATTTGCAAAAAGTATGACCAAATGTGTTTTGTGCCAATGATTTAATGTCACTTTAATGTCAAAATTTAAAGATCATTTATAATGTTTAGTAATAACGAATATTGTGACATGTACCTCATTCTTGGTGAATGCAATGGAAACTTAAGAAATGCTGCTCTAGAATATTCGTTGCGTTATCCCAATCGTCGTCATCCGATATAAAATGTTTTTCAGCGGCTTGAGCAACGTATGCGGGAAACTGGTCGTGTTGAATTAAATTACAACCACCATGGGCGACCACGAACAACCAG
The DNA here is from genome assembly GCA_940337035.1 of Agriotes lineatus. NCBI lineage: Eukaryota > Metazoa > Arthropoda > Insecta > Coleoptera > Elateridae > Agriotes > Agriotes lineatus. Next base: position 73,239 of record CALNHX010002247.1, on the reverse strand, counting down.
GACTGCTCAATTAGAAGATCAAGTTGTTGCAGTCGTGGAAAATCAACCAGGTATGAGCAAACATGGAATCCGCCCAAGAGCTTGGTATAAATTGCAGTTTAGTGCATAGAATTTTAAAAGGGGACAATTATCACACTTTTCATTATTCAAAAGTTCATGCTCTACAAGAAAACCACTTTCTGCAAAGAACGAATTTTAGCCAGTGGGCTGCTACAGCAAATTGAAGCAGATGAAGATTTTACAAAAAAAAGTATTATGGACGGAGGAAGCAGCTTTTACTTGAGGGGTACTTATTTAACAAGCACAACAATCATTACTGGGCAGTTGAAAACCCCAATGTATTTCGCATAAGAGGTTTCCAGCAACGGTTTGCGCTAAATATTGGGCAGGCATATTAGGTACCTACATTATTGGACCATTCTTTTCACCCAATCACCCACAGCATATGTTTCTTATGGTTCTGATCCTGGCGGTGAAAAAATTGTATATACACGGCAGGGCAGAACACCATTTTTCCCTCTGTGCATTTGTGCTCGGCATCGCCTTGAGCTGCAAATTCACATCTTGGGAAAAATTATGCTTTTCTTTTCTTATAATGGTATTATTTTTTCACATTGCCATTGGTGACATTAAAAAAAGTGACTTTTTGATACTTTTCATAACTGCTCAAAATCATATTGATTTCACCTAAAATGAACCAAATGAATTAATAACAGATTCATCCATTTTCAAGTAAGCTCTATTCTATAATGTATAATGGTTAATTTATACAGGGTCCGGCAACAAAGCGGGGGTGGAAGATATTTCTAAAACTATGAGTGTTGCATAAATATTGCGTATATAAAAGTTGTAGGTACTAAGGTGGTGCACATTTCTAAAATAGTTTTGATTATACAGGGTGTCTCAAAAAAGTGTGGCGGGTCAAACTTACTTTTTTTAAATAGAATGCCGTATATTTAGGTAGCTTAAAAGTTTTGTATTGAAATACTCTTCATTTTCATATCAAGTTGTATGGGTTCTAACGTCAACTGTTTTGGAAATATTAACAATTTTATGCAAAAAATTCCTGAACTTCAGGCGGCTGCTGTAAGCGACAGAAAACAATTGAATGAAGGAAAATGTTACCAAAAATTATGATTTTTGTAAACTACCTTTCAGTGTAAAATGGTGGATCTGGGTATTAATGTTATACAGAGTGCTCAATATTTGCAAATTTAATTTTGATTTTTTTTCAACATGGAACGGCCTATATATTTTTGTATTTCTGAAGAGCTCTTTTAATGATCTTTCTTTTGATATGCTACTTCATACCTCTAAGTTCCAACTGTTTTTCAGATATGCGAGTTTAAACATAAAAACAATTTTAAACCCCTTAAGATGCTTTACTTCAAGGGATAAAAAACAAACGCCTTTAAAATAATGATTTAAACACTTGAATTCTTCAAACAATAGATAAAACCAAGCTTAAAATACAAAATTGAACCAGAACTCAATACTAGAAATAACCAATACGAAAAAAGCGAAAAAAAGCAGGAGAAAATTAAATCTGAAAATCGACCGAATTTTGAGATAGGAAATGAAGTGGAAGAAGAAAGCTCACTAAAAGTACTTTTTAAAAAATACAGGGTGTTCCATTTAAATAAATCAAACTAATTATATTTGCAGATTATGAATTCTCTGTACAGCTTTAATACTCAGAGCAGGAAAGGAGAACTATTTGAACATTTAGTGTAATTACGTAAAAGCTTTTGGTGTATTGGCTTTTGGTTTTTTTAATCTGATTTAATTTGACCGTGAAATTAATTTATTCCTGCATTTATCGTTTTTTTCGTGTTTATAATTTCCTGTATCAACACTGACTGAATTTATATTTTCTAAACCTGGTTTTGTGCTTTTATTTTTAGAGAGATCATGCGTTTAAATCACTATTTTAAGGGCGTTAATTTTATGCCTTGAAATAAAGCATCTTAAGGGGTTTAATTGTTTTTATGTTCAAACACACATATCTGAAAAACACTTGAACTTAGAACAAAAATATACAGGGCGTTCCATTTGAAAAAAAATCGAAATTATTAAATTTGCAAATATTGAGCACCCTATATAACATTAATACCCAGATCCACCATTTTACACTTGAAAGATAGTTTACAAAAATCATAATTTTTTTGGTAACGTTCTCCTTCATTCAATTGGTTTCTGTCGCTTACAGCAGTCGCCTGAAGTTCAGCATTTTTTGCATAAAATCGTTAATATCTCCAAAACAGTTGACTTTAGACCCGTACAACTTTATATGAAAGTGATGATTATTTGAATACAAAACTTTTAAGCTACCCAAATATAGGGCATTCTATTTAAAAAAAGTAAGTTTGATTCGCCATACTTTTTTGCGACACCCTGTATAATCAAAAATATTTTAAGAATGTGTACCACTTTCGTACCTCCAACTTTTATATACACAATATTCATGTAACTCTCATAGTTTTAGAAATATCTTCCACCCCTGCTTCGTTGCCGGACTCTGTATTTATACAGTACAGTAAACATTGCGCTTCCATACTTTGACGAAAATTATTTAAAAAGATATTTTTGTCAACTACACGGAAAAATTGCATGTTCAACACATTGGAAAAGTGATTCTTCCATGCTCACGTAAAACTTTTACATTCGCTGGAAAACTTTCACTTTTCTTAACTTGTAGAACAATCTAACAAGAGGTCAATAAAAAAGCCAATTAGGGTAGGCTGTGATATGTGTTATACGTTTGGCAGTACTGAAGTGTATTGTCAGTCTATGTCAAATTCGAGATTAGTAGGTTAGGTTTTCTTTGTTGTTTGACACAGACTGACATAAAATATAACCTGCAAATCTCGAATTTGACATAGACTGACAATACACTTCAGTACTGCCAAACGTATAACATATATCACAGCCTACCCTAATTGGTTTTTTAATTGATCTCTTGTTACTATTAATTCACTAGCGATTTAAGAACAACTCGCTAGCATATAAACATTATAAACAGTTACTTATGGTTGCTATTATAGAGATAATAATAATAATGCCAGTTTAAAATGACAAAGAAATAATAATTAATCAAGTTATTTAACAATAACAGTAACGGCGTAATCTCTAGCCTGCTTTTAAAACTTTCTTTAGTGCAACAAAAGTTATTACATTTGTCGTACATTTTAAATGCGGCATATGCCGCGGGTTTCAGCTAGTAGACTTATAATCCGCATGCAAAATATCGCCTTTCTCCAACAATTATTTTTTGAGTTATATCGCCAAAAGGCAGACAGATAGACATACAGACGCAATTGAAAAAAAAACATGTTTATCGCATTTCATTTGGAAATGTACTACATTTATTCTTTCAAAATCGATAAGAAATGTGGTACTTTTATCATTAGCGACACTTTTATGCCTAGCAACGGCGATTCGTTTTACGTTTGGCAATACTGAAGTGTGTTGTTGGTGACACTGTAAGTCTATGTCAAATTCGAGGTTAGTAGGTTAGGTTTTGCGTCAGTTTTGACACAGATTGACGCAAAACCTAACCTGCTAACCTCGAATTTGATATAGACTTACAGTGTCACCAACAACACACTTCAGTACTGCCAAACGCATAACATCAACTGGAGCTGCTTATTGTGCTTTAATACATAGGAATGAGTTATGCTCATCTTGGTTATGTTTCGACAATTAGTGTCACTTGTATGTAAAAATTTAATAATTTCACATTTCTTAGGAAATGCGAGAAAGTAGTAGACTCAACACATTAGAAAAGTGGTTTTGCTGAACTCGTATGGCCGTTTAAGTACTCACTGACGCTCGTACTCAAACACGCCATACTTATTCAGAAAAACATCACTTTTCTCAGCTTGTAGAGTAATATACTATTTTCGTTACCTATCTAGGGACCCTGAAACGTGAAGATCTGAAGAAATCTCGGAAGGTTATTTTTTCGCTATTACAATACTTCCTTTGTATTTTAGACGAAGGAAGTAAAAAGTACATTTTTATTTGAAGTCAAAATCATTTTCAATTTATTTTGATAGGAGTCAGGTCTACTGATTTTCATATAATATAGAAAACATGAAGTAGTACTTACATTACAAAAACTATTACATGACAACTTTTTGCTCAGTTTCTAGTGCCAAAGGTGACGTTTATAGCACTCTAATATTAGCTCTCGAATTACGTCATTTTAACACGTTGCCATTGGAGGCGTGTTTTACTAATTTATTAAAACACGCTTTGCTGTAAGTTTGAGTATCAACGTAACCTAGAATATCTAACACAATGTGACGGCGAAAGTGTCACCGAACTAAGTTTTTATATTTCTGTTACGATCGTAGAAAAAATAGCGGATGGTACACGTGTATAAGAGCCATTAAAGCACTAGCGAGGTTAACAGCACTCCGCTAGCGCGTCCTGCTTTTAAACTCGTCGCACATGCTTTAAGGGCGTACTTATACACTAGTATCATAATATATATTTTATAACATTATTTCCCATAGCTTTTGATTCTTTAAGGCATCTTCCATGTCAGCTACACTATACCTATTTACATGATACTTCAAATATATGGTGTCAAAATTAAGGAGGTTAGAAGGGACGTTTGAAACATGAAAAATGTGCATATCAACTTTTCTTCGACTACTAAAAAGAGTGAACTTTTTAACAGACAAGTATTTCATTATACAAAAGTGCCAGAAATTCTGACTTTTTTAAAACCATTTTTATCTTTTTTTAGTTCTGCGTCAAACTCTACTTTTTAAATAAGTAAAGTACATTAAAATGCAGGGCACAAATATTCAGCAGAATGCGTTGATTCATAAAATGCACTTCTTATTTAAACACAAAAGGGATTAGCTTTACGCAAAGAATAAAAGCAGTTTTTAAGTAAATCAGGATTTTCAGCACATATTTTTGGTATAATGAAATTCTTTGACTTTAAAAAGTTTTAATAGGGACATCTAAGTTCAACCCTTTAAAGTCATACGCAATAGTAATTTATCTGAATTTGTCCTTATTTTGATTATGACCGAAACTTTTTGGATAAGGAAAGTAGATATCCCCTAATTCAATACAGTAATAGACAGACGACTATGATGATATATTTTTGACAGAAAAATAACCTAAAATATGACATAATTTTATGCAATTTTCGACTTTTTAAAGAAAAATTTCGGTAGCGCTAGCAAGCTTGTTATCTGTTTGAGCACGTACATTTCTGGTAACTGTCGAGCATTATACAATTTTTTATTCTGCATTGCAGATTGTTAAGTCAAACTTCTTAAATTCAAATGACGTTGCTGCTTTTCTGTACGGGCCAAGCCTGTAAAAAAGTATAAGTAACTGTTTATCATTAATAGCATAGCAACATGCGCTTATTGCTATGGTATTGAGGATAAATAGCTCGCGCTATATTAGTTATACCTAGAAACAGAGTTCAGTAAATACAGGAGGATACGATTCAGGATATCATAAAAAGAAAACACCATTTTATAAATAAATCTGTTATTGATAAAACATATTTGTCGATTTTCACATTTATACTCTTTTCCAGAGTTCAGAAAAATGACAAAACCGAATTTTTTACCCTACTCTTTAAGAGGGCGTAACTTAACGGGGAGGGATTTGAAAGAAAAAATTTATATCAATTGTGTAGCCTCCTTTAGTGTGGACTTATTCTTTCGAATAACAAGAGACTTGGCGAACATTTTTACCTTAGACTTTTCTTGTCTAAAATGTAATGTTGTTATGTTCTTCGTGTCTTCATACTTCTATTCTATTCTTGATATTACAATATTATCTATCTGTAGATTTTTTATTGTATTTTTTCTCTTGTTTCTGTCGAATGTTACTTTAGACCAACGACAAGCGATTTTCCTTTTTTTGGCAATTTGTTTCTCTACCTGCTTGTCCTTGTAACACTTTTTTCTGAAGAACTATTAAACTAAAAACTTGGCAATGCGCTTTACTCAGAACTTCCATTACAAGTAACCTAACCTTCGAATACAACATAGACTGACAGTACCACACCACTTGAGTATTGCCAAACCTAAAACGAATCGCTGTTGTATGTTGTAACAGTTGGAATGGTGTAACCACTTTACTCAACGTTTTTGAATATAGAAATGTAGCACATTACCATATGAATGCAATAATAGTATATTATGTTATTAGGAGCAAAAGTTATATTTTATGTGGCGAGGCAGGACGGGTTATCTGCCAAGCTTGCGAGGCAGATAAGTACAGCCGAGCCACATAAAGATACTTTTGCTCCGAATAACATTTAGTATTTTTTCTTCAAACGTTTTTATAACAAATTATTTACAACTTTGTGAACAAAATTCGAAGGAAATTACTTGATCTCGCGGCAGATAAAGTTGTCAGCGGCAGATAATATTATCTGCCGCTTGGCAATAAAGTGACAGTTTATCATCATCAATCCAGCAGTATATTGCCATATTTTACTGCGTTTGAAGAAAAAAACATATAAGGATTGCTAATTTCAACCCCTTAAAGTCATACGTAACATCATACCTCTATAATAATCCAGAACATTTCCAAGGTCCCAACATTTCCACTCGCGCCTATGTGCAGTAGCTACAGTGGGCGGGTTTTGATATTGGCGGTTACACAGCAGCGTTGCCAGACTGGTACAATTCTACGAATCTGGTACATTTTGAAACCGTTTATACAAAAGTACATTTTTAATATTTTTGGTACATTTTCATCCTCATTTAAGCAAGTGCCACTTGTTGTTAAACATCTTCAGCTTACTTCATTAATTTCATAATTTAGGAGTTTCAATATGATTGTTTACTTGTAAGTAGATTATGTGTCGACAAACCGCCATCATTTAAAACAGTCCAAAGCAAACAGGCGCGTTTGAATAGGCTCCAAAAGAGGAAAGCGGAGCAACTCACAAATCGTGTTACTACTGTTATGGAGGAACCAGAACACACAGGCCAGTCAAGCACCGAACAACACGAGATGGAAGCAGCTAATGCTCTGTTAGAGCTGCACAATATGCATATTGGCAGTAATAAACTGCATGAAGACAAAGCGGTGCAAGTGAACACATTTGTAGATAAGTGGTTGAAGTTGGACATTGCCGATATTATAAGTAATGAATATAGGGTAAAATGTTGTACAGGCATAAATAACTTAGCCCTTTTTAAGGTACTTGTTGATGTGGTGTCTAAACTATCACCTTCGTCAACAAAGTTCTGCATTAGCAAGCAGGCTTTATTAACTACAATGAAAATTAAATTGGGGCTTACATTTAGATTTTTGTAAAAAATGGAGGTTAGCAGGTTAGGTTTTGCATCAGTTTTGACTCTTGGTTTTGACACAGACCGATGCAAAACCTAGCCTGCTAACATCGAATTTGACATAGACCTACAGTGTCACCAACATATCATTCTTCTGCATAATGTCACATTTACTGACGTTTGAAGCAAAATACTTTTCTATCGTGCAAAAAACCTCATAAGCATCACGAACGTTATGGAATTACCAATCTCAGACAATAATTGGAGTCGTCGCTTCGCTCCTCCAAACAATTGTCTTTCATTGGTAAAATGTCCTTACCGTTCTTAATATTTAATATACTATATAGGAAGTAACGACAGATCAATAAAAAAACCAATTAGGGTAGGCTGTGAAATCGAATTATTTTGAACTGGCACTTTAGCCACATCCACAGAATGACATTTTATAAGGTTTGTAATTTGACATTTTTATTGTAAACAAAGTTTATAACCTTAAATTGAAACTGCAGCAAAAAATGAACAAAAATGTAATTTACGATATTGAAATTTACATAAAACTATAGGATATGTTGAAAATGTTGTCCATTTACGTCTAAACATAAACGAATTCTTCTTTGCAATCCAGCAAAAACATGATGTAACATTTGAGGTGAGTTGTTGATTTCTTCACACTTCTCTGTTATGCGATTTCTCAGTTCTTCCAGATTATGAATCGGCGTTGAATAAATTGAATTTTTAATGTAAGGCCATACAAAAAAATCACATATGTTCAAATCGCAAGACCTAGTTGGATATGGGATTTCAGCGTTCCTGCTTATTATTCTGTTATCGAAAAATTCTACAAGATATCGGAGTGTTTCCCTGGTGGTATGTGCTGTAGCACCATCTTGTTGGAAATACTCATTTTGTAATTCTTCGTCATCTAGCTGATTGATGAATTGGTCGAGTATCTCATCCCGATATCGTGCAGCAGTGAGTGTGCCTTAAAAAAAATGGGACCCACCAATCTTCTTCGACAAATTCCAACCCAAACACCAACTTTTTGAGGATGCAATGGTTGTTCAACAAAAAAATGAGGGTTTTCACTTGACCACCACCTCATATTCTGTGAATTGACATATCCAGAAAGATAAAGCCAGGCCTCGTTAGAAAAAAATACAGTGTTCAGAGCTGCTTCATTGTTGAGATTATTTTGAAACCAATTGCAGAATTCTATTCGTCTTGGAGGGTATATTGGTAAAAGTTCATGAAAACATTGCAGTTTATATGCATGACGGTTTAAATCTTTTTTTAGGATTGTTCGAGTTGTGCCATACGTTAAATTTATTTGTTGAGCCAATACTCTAATGGAAGTTTTTGGCTGTTCATCCATAATCTGCCGGGCGGCTTCAATTGTTGCTTCTGTTCGTCTAAGCGGCGGTCCACTTCCACTTTTACGAGCGACACTACCACTTTCTCTAAATAACTGCACAGATTTAGTTACAATGTCGCGAAAATAATTGTAATTGAACACTAAATCAGGGTATTCTTCACGAAAATCAGTCATGCAGTCATGAAGTGAATATTGCCACTCTCCATTTATTCTTACGACAGTTCGAAAGAAACATTCAATAGCTTTCGCTTTTTGTTGTGTAGTGAATGCCATTTTTTTCAAACTTTAAATTTTTTCACCAAATAAAAAACTTTAAAATTTTTTTTACAAGAGCGTTCAGTTTTAAATTTTCATGTCAGAAATGTCATTCTCTGGATGTGACTAAAGTATCGACTCAAAATAATTCAATTTCACAGCCTACCCTAATTGGTTTTTTTATTGATCTCTCTGTATAAATTGAATGACAGAAATAATAATGATAAAAGACTACAAAATCGTTGATAGTTTAACTTTCTCTTATGACAAATAGTATTTAAACGTTTTCTAAGTCATGGAATTGCCATGTTTCGTACAATTTTAGGCAACTTCTATATATAAATGTTGATTGCAAATAATATAGTAATTGTTTTATTGAATTAAAAGTGTCACTTTGTTTGACAAGCAATTATTTTAATTATATATTACGCAAAAATTGCAAGTCAAACAGAGCCACTTTTAATCCAAATAATGCATACTATTTTTCTGCAACCTAGAAAAGTACAAAATTCAAAATTTTAGATGATTGCTTTTGACGCTACTCATTTAAAAACCATTATGATATGCATCCATAGGCGACCAGTTAGACCTTAATTTTAGTTCATACGAAATAATAGCTATTTACGTTCCAAGTATGAAATTAAGGACTTCTTTTGGGTGAACCGCAGTGCACGGTAATGCGAGCGATGTACATAAAGAAGGCCAATCTTAATGAAACATTGGAATTGTATATATATATATATATATATATATATATATATATATATATATATATATATATATATATATATATATATATATATATCTATGTCTATATATATATATATATATATTTATAATTAATAATAAAATAATAAGTACATTTTATTGTTACTCTTTTCTCGCTTGGGTGTTATGCTGTAATAAAATAATTATTAGGTAATTTAATACCAGTAGAATTGTTCTGCAAATTGAGAAATAAAATTGAGACGACAAATTGCTATAAAATTTGGAATTAATTAAATTGCTCAATTTATTTAAAATAGTGATATTTAATAAAACATTATTTTTAATATTAAGAACCAAAGCAAATACTTACAATTAAGAAATGTTTTTGAATATGTACTTTGTAAATGCGATTAAATTAATTATCGGTATGAGGCGGCAGTATTATAGTAGGTACCTTTGAAAGAGGTTTTAGTAAAGTTTTCGAAAATTAATTTGGAAGGTTTCCAGAAAATCAACAACACTGATTTACAGTTATCAATTGAAAAAAAAAACTGCAATAATACTAGCAGTCTTTTTTAAATCTCGTGGGTAGAATATGTTCAGGAAATTTATTGACAAATATAAATGTGTAATAACATTAATTAAGCCAATTAGGTATTTTTTTGTAGAAAAAGTAGGTAATATGATGGACATTTTACTTACCATGTTGATTCACACACCACTTATAAGAACAAGACACCAAGAAAAATAAACAATATACCAAGACAAAGTTACAAAAGCGACTGAACACCAAGAACTTTAAGCAATAATGTTGCTGATATCAGGTAGTTTTACAGGTGGAGTTGATTACCTGAGTTTTTGGAATAGGAATCAGACACTTAAATACGTATACAAAATTATCCATCATAACAATAAAACATAATATTTCCTTTATATTTGGGATATTCCAAAGCAAATAATTCTTTAATTGTCCCTATTATAGTGCTTTTAGATATCAACAAATTCCAGGAATTTAGTTTTTGGAAACTGTCCCAGTGACATTTCTACCAACTGGATTTACAGCATTGTAACAATAATTAGCATTTAATACTAAACAGAAAAATCTGGTGTGATACAGGCACACAACTTCCTTTTACAGTGATCTTATAATTGGCCAAACATTTGATTTTAAATTTTTAAGCATTATTGTCAAAACTTTTAAAAAATTACAAATTCTACAAAAACGATGCAAAACAGAGCGTTAGGTAAAGAGACAAATTTTCTTTAGAATTTTAAGCTGAATTCAAAAATGCAATAATATACCGGGTGTTCTATTTAAAATAGGAGTTAAAAAAATAGAAAAAAAACAAAAAAACTCATTTTAGAAGTATTCAACTGGAAAATCACTTATCTCACATCAATACACATTAAAAATGTAATAAAAATGAGAAGTTTGAAAAAAATCATTAGAGTCGTTTTTAAAAAAATCGAAAAAAACTGAAAAATCACAAGAGTAAACACCTACTTCCGGTTATGCGATTTTCTTCAAAAGCTTGCTGTCGCATCTGCATAGTATACAAAACAATATATGAAGTTTCAACCTCATACCTCTTTTCGTTTTTGAGATATTCTGTTCACAGACAGACAGACACACACATAAACACATACACAGACACACAGACAGACCAATGAAAAAAATATGTTTTTTTGGTTCAGGGGACTCTGAAACGTGAAGATCTGTTGAAAACTCAATTTCGAATATTTGGGGTGAATCCAATGTTTCCTTTATTGTAAAAGGAAGTAAAAAAGAAGACACTATTCAATTCAGCAGTATCGGCTGTCTCCAATATGTAGGAAAGTGGCCTGAAGGCTATCCAAAACTTTCCAATCTTTAGCGTGCTTTAAAACTTTCTTTAGTGCAACAAAAGTTATTAGATTCGTCCTACATTTTAATGCGGCATATGCCGCGGGCTTCAGCTAGTTTTAAAGATATTTCATAATCATCTGATATTGGTAGCATGTCAAATTGTTGACGCTAAGCACTTACGTGCATTTGAAAAATTAGGCTACTTGGTTTGCACAAGGGATATTCGACATACTATATCCTGAAAAGTTATTTTAATGTTAAAATTTATAAAACAATAGATATTTACTATACAAGTGGAATAAGAGCATCATTAATATACGTGTGTGTAAGTTACAAACGAGTGAGTAGCACGAGTTATGTAAGCAATGAAAAAAAATATGTTTTTTGGGATCAGGGGACTCTGAAACGTGAAGATCTGTTGAAAACTCAATTTCGAATTTTTGGGGTGAATCCAATACTTCCTTTATTGTAAAAGGAAGTAATAATGCATTATCACAAAATTTTATCTACGACTGCCCAAAATTGAGAAAAGTGCATTAAGAGAAATGTCAAATCTGTCATTTTCCAAAATATTTCAGTAGGCAAATGTCACTAATTTTACACTATTTCACTATAATGAAGCCATTACATAACTGAGTGGTGTAATGAACTTCGTTATCTAACGGAATAGTGTCAAATGAATGACGGAATGAGTTATTTATCCACTGGAGTAGATAAAATTATTTAATGCTAACCTACATGCAAAATCAAAATAATTTTTATATTCCAGAATGTATTGGTGATTTGCACTATTGCAAGAAACACAAAATTATCGACAATTGAAACTAGTGCAAAATTATCGATTTCAGTCGCATGTGATTTGTTGAAACTTAAGTTTTAACTCTCTAAGCGGTTAAAGTTTTTGAGGGAATTAGTTACTTGAATGCCCTGTCCCAGTTTTCAGAAAATTAAAAAACCATCATATTTTTACTTAAAATTAGAAAAACATTTCATAATTAAGTCTGCTGTTGCTAGAATATACTTACCGCTTTTCATTTTAGTACTGTTTTTCAGTTTTCAGAAAAATGACAAAAACCTAATTTTAGAAGTGTGTAACTCAGCGAGGAGGGATTTAAAGAGAAGTTTAAATTCAAAATTTTAATGTTTCAACGTCACCTATAACTCCTTAAGTTTGGCACCATGTTTGAAACAGTAGTAACTATATCAAATACTTTGAAACAATCAGTAACATTCTACTCTTTTTACCACGAACATGATACCCCTTGATGTACATTCCGCATTGTAGTTTTGGTTTGAGGGGTTTGGTTGTGGTTGTACCTTCTCTTAGAAGAGAATTCAGTTTGGTAGTCCAGGCATTGGAGCCTCAAAAATGGGTTTGCCTGGAAAATGTTGGTAATGTTTTGATATTTGCTATTTTTATAGATTATTGAGTGCTCCTTTCCAATGTGCACTTGCCATCTCGTATCTTCGCGATGACGGGTTCATTTTGAAAAAAATGGTGTCGAACTGAGTTATTTTGAAATCGGCGGTGAAGAACGCTGAAATTGTCTTTAAAATACAAGAAATCGGCAGTGAAGTAATCTATTGTTTTACTACTTTTTGTAGGTGGTGAGAAGACAGGTAACGTCAACCGAAGTCAACATAACCTACAAAAGTTGGTTAAAATGTTGTAATTTCACGATTTCTCGATTTAAAAAAAAACATAATGTACCCCTCGGCACTGAAGTTTCTTTTTATCCGTCATGTGGTTTATTTGCCTGGCCGTATGGGCCTCGGCAACTAAATCCACATTCGTGATAAGAAGTTAAACTTCAGTGCCTTAGTATACAAACTCATATTTTCGAAAATTATTATTATTATTAGGATACATGGGGCAGGCAACGTAGCTGATTATGCCCCTTCAAAGTGAGATGCTGTACAGAAACTGTATGTTATCTAAAACTAATACAAGTACTAAACACACAAGACAAAGGAATATAATAGAAATTAATCAGGCGAGTCACAAAGACGATTACAACAATAGGTTAGACAGTTCACCTTTCAATAGGTTTTTAAATACATTTACAGACGTTGCATCTACAGTGCTCTGCTCTAGACGGTTCCAAGAGTTACATACACGAATACTTAAATAGTGTTGTCTAGGTGTTTTCTTAAAGCTATTTTTGTAGAGTTTACAAGAGTGACCCCTTCTGCATATGTCAGTATTAGTACAGAACAATTGTTGGTTACCGTTACATAAGTAAAGTACGTTTTTTTCCTATAAAAATTTTCAAGGTCAAGTAAATTTATTTTCGTCAGGTTTTTCTGTAAACAACTTGTGTCATTTTGACGTTTAAAATTAAATTGTCAGCTTTTCTCTTTTGAAAATGAATACGCGTAAAAAACAGAATCTTTTAAAATTAAATGTAAAAAAAGCAATTCTGAAGTGTGCAGAGGAACTGTTGGATCTGCAGCCTAACATGCCAGAAGAAGAAGTTTACGAAAAATTACCTAAAAACAAAACTCCTTTAATGCCAGATTTTAAATTTCCCCCCAATTTTTAGTTCTAAAACGTTACTAAAACAAATTCTACCAACATATTTCTTTTAAAGGAATCCAAGTAATGCCAATATAAACCCTAAATTTTTTGACCTTCAAAATTTATATAGGAAAGAAACGTACTTTACATGTTATTCATAATTTTATAGGTTTCAATAAGGTCACGACGTAAACATCATACAGATAGAGTGGTAAGTCTAAGGTGTTGTAGCCTTTGATCATATGACAAGTTTTTAAAAGACCTTGGAATTTTGGTCAATCTACGCTGAAGATTTTCTATTAAGGGACTTTTCGGTTCGCTTTTCGGCAAAAAGTTATATCATGGACGGACAATATTTTTTAAATATTCTTGGCTTTTAGTAAAAAAAGTTACATAAGGCCCAAAAACAATTGATCCTGTAAAGAGAAGAAAATTTGCTATCCATTGACATCAACTACTAGATATTGTGTAATTTAAAAAAAATCGTAGATGGCGTTGTCAGTTATTTTGTACTATTAATAAAATGAAAATGCTCATGTTATATTCTAGAGGATGCTTTCCTGTATTTTAATATTTGTTTCTACCTGTAATAGTTTTTATTTTAAGCTGCTCGTAATAAATGTTTGGCCACCCTGTACAGGTATAACAAAGTAAATCAATGAAAAGGTAAAAGTAAGCTCTTTTCAATAAGGTATTTGAAATAGAAAAGTTAGTATCAATATCTCCAAAAGTATAAAAACAAATAAGAGTTTAAGATCAATTTTATTTTTCTTAAGCGCGTTCTAATAATGTTGAAATAGTTGTTGTCTTAAGTATTATTATAATCGTCTTAAACAAAAGAGGCAAAAAACGCATATAACTCTCTATGCTCGCCTATGATATTCCTTATTTTTGTATCGTCGCATTCTTTTTAATATGCTGTCAGAATGACGTGTAATTATTTCTCACTGTGGAGTCTTTAGATATTTATGTGGTTTATGAGGTAATATATTATGCTATTGATTAACGACCGCAATAAAATGACATTTATGCCAGAAGACCTTTAACGCGTATGATAATTATTCTAAAAATTTCTTACCAGCTTATATCGATCAAAGTTTCTTGGCGTTACTTTTCAACTTGGTTGAACCGTGAACGTGAATGACTTTGCAGATATTGAATATCAATGAAATATTGTTCTACGGCTTAGAAATCAATTTTAAATCATAGCAGTGTGTGCAGAAGTTCACAGCGTGCGCTTAAAATATATTATTTATTATTGTAAACATAAAATATGTTATGCTAATAAAAACGATTAAGATAAAGATTCAGGGTCATTTCAATTCCCTCAATTGGGGGCGGGCTGCTATCAGAACCTTGCGTTCCTCTTCAGCCAAGAACGGGAATTATAGGATGGGTGAGAGAAAGGAGGGGTGGAGAATGGAAGGGAGGCCAGGAAAGGTGGAGAAATACTGCCCCGGCATTCGCCTCAGAGAAGGTACTTTGGTGATGCTAATAAAGTGTTTAGCTACGTTTTTATATTTAAATGTCGCCAGATTTTATGTGGAAACATGTACACGTATAACATGTGTTGCATAATGCTTAATTTAAAAAAAATAAAAAATCGATACCCCAACTCTATTACGCAATAAACATTGCTTCTTTTCAAAAACTCTTTGATACGTATTTAGACAAAAAATATCACCAATTTTGAGTCACGTTGTTATGCCCTTGAAAGCTTTAACAATTAATAGCACCAAACTAAACCAATGGTAACACGTTTCAAAGCATGCGCCTTAAATAATCAAGAATTCCCAAATCTAAATTGGAAAATTCTCTGATATTATTAGTATCGCTAATTTGCAATGAGGATCAAATTTCAACAGTTGTTGCCTTTATGAAATGTAAACGAACTGATCAGCAATATCTTTTAAGGTAAAAACAACACATAAATGCGGCCTAATTAAAATGAGATACATTATTTTAACATGTATAGTTTTTGAATGCAAAAGAGGCAGTTGTAACTAAAAAATGAAAAATTTAACTACCTAACCTAAATATCAAATGTCATTCATGTCACCACAGATTCTAATCGAGGTATTGTGTTATAAGGTAATTTTGGTGCAATTCAACAGCCAGTGGAGCTCTCCGAAGCATACGTGGTATAACTTGGTAACCTGTTTTTAATTTTAGTTTTGTTTATGTACTAATTTATGTTTAAATGGTTCGAGTCATTAATTATTATCTTTTAGCTCGCCTCGACAAACTTTCTAGGACGAGGCTGCATGCGAAATCTTAAAATTTCAAATAAGACAACAAAGTAATTATGAACGACTGAAAATTACAGCGGCCGTTATAGCTGCTTGCACACAAATTGACGAACTATTGGGCGTAAAAATACGACAGGAAAAACTATATACAAGCGAAGTCGTAATCTTTGAACAGAAAATACTCCAAAAGGTGGCATATTCGTAGGATTTAAAAATGTCCTGACAACTGTTACACTTTAGCCACCTAGCGAAATATTGGTGAACTAGAACGAAATTTAACCTGCCTAGAAATTCGAGTCGATCCATCTTAATCTCTTACACCGCACCGTGACAAGACCTAACAAATAATGTACTTTAATGAATGTAGGGAGTCCGGGGGTAAGAGACCCGGGGGCTTAGATTTCTTTCAGAATGTATGCCACCAAACATCGAGTTGTGCCAAACCTCCCTACCATAGGTACGCCACTGATTCTTAACTACAACTTGCTAGCATTTGTGTTCTTTTTAATATTTTTACTTCCCTTTTCTGAAGGGCGAAGGAAGTATTGTCATCGTTAAAAAATTACATAAAATTATATTAAATAAATATCGACGTGTCATGAATTTGACACGCGACAGCTGGGTGTGAGAGCGGGGATACCGAAGCTCTGACCTTCCGCCTTGCAGGCCAAGCTCCTTCATGGGGTGTTAGTGCCTCACCATTATTATTATTATAAATATAAAAATAATATTGCATAATAATATTAAAATATTTAAATAACATAACTGCAACCAAATCATAACATTCAAATAATAACATAAGTAAAACAACGCAAACAACAACTCGACAATATATATATATAAAAGTGTAAAAATAACTTTAGATGATATAGTTTATATTGGTGATTTTCTGCTATGGCGTTTGGTTAAAAGTTTTGGAACGCGCTCCGTTTGTACAAAAAGGTATCGAAACGTCGTTGCGCTGCGTTCCGGCCAAAATACACCGCTGGCGGTATAGCTCAAAAACCGTTGAATGAAGACGATATTTTGCATTCAGATTAGATATCTACCTGCCTTGAAACCGAATATCGTCAGTGAAGTAACAATACCTCCTATCTCCCTTTACCTAAATTTTACAGGAGAGGGTAAAAACGGATTGCCGCTACAGGCATTTGCGTCGTTTGACACATACTACAGGGTGAGCACCTTAAAATAATAAAATGTATATTTTTCTTTAACTTAGGAATATATAAAAGTAATAATGTGCACACAGTTTGGTTTTTTACCATTGACGAAAATGGGACCCAACAGATACAGGGCGAACATTGTATAAGAGGCAGAAATGTGCAATGATCGCCACGCGCCGCACTTACGAGGGAAAGCCCTTTACAGATTTTTTAAAGTTTATGTATTGAAATAAAATACAAGTGTCATATCATTTTACTAGCTTGTGACAGAAACTAAACCCAATCTAAAAAAACTGAAGCTTCTAAATAAGTATAACGCTAACTATATGTATGAGTATCGTGAAAATCACAAGATATACTGCTATGAACACATTTTAGTAGCCTTTATATTACGCATAATAATTAATAGTAATTAATAACATAACCAGCAAACTAAATATTTTACAGTGACTCCTCTCACATTTTTTTTAAAATTTAGTTTGAAATTCAATATTGTTTTCTTATTAATAACGATAGCGCCTTGAGACTCTTTTCAGGGTTGGTTCGATTATCTAGTTGCTTATTAATTGAAATTTTAATTCTAATGATGACTTTATATTGTTTAATGACGTGAACTGTCACCTTGTACGTCAAACAGTGCTCTACTAATATTTTCAATCAAATATGACAAATATAACTTCTATTCACCTCTTAGGACAAACTAAAAATCCACCTTGAACTGATTTTACTCTCCCTGCTTCAATGTCACCTCCAAGACAGTACTCCTTCTGATATCCATAGCCCGGATCCCCAGTTAGTCCTGCTGTGATGCACTGCTTACTGACAAACAGCTGTCAACCTGTCAAACCCTTGGCTGCTAGCAGGAATGGCCCCGTTCTACTTCACCAACGCTACTGTCACCTTCCAGAGCTTCCCTCGTTTTGACGGCTTACGGCAAGTTTGCTACTATCACAGATGATCCCTAATTAATATTCTTCTTCCTTAGCTCCTACTTTAGCAATCTCGGTCGTCAGTAACCAACAGAATCGCCTGAGTCTAGTCGTTTCTCTGCTATCCTCCGTTGATAGAACCACACGTCCTCAGCACTCCCCCAACATAGTCAGCAATTAACAAATTTTTAACCAATGTAACTTCTTATCAATTGTATTATTTAAAATAAACCAATTCCATCCAAATCTTATTTTCTTCTTGCTTCTTCTGCTTGCTTGTATCTAGTTATAGAACCTTCCAAATTCTCAGTAAGTGTTATAATAATCATAACTCTATAATAAAGCAGAACAGGTCCCAAGGTCAAACATATCAACTCGTGGTCTATGCGTAGTTAGGTATTGTGGGCGTGGTCTTGATATTTTCTAAGAGCCAGTAATATGGAAGGAGAGAACAACTAATGCTCTTGTTAGGGCCTACACACATTTTTTTAAACAACACAGGAATGTTTGTACTATGTACACATAAATATTAAATCTGCAAATAACCTAAATTCGGAGCTTTGTACAAAAATATGGTTATAAACTTTTTGCAAGTGGACTTTACTACCTCTAGGAAGAAAATGCGTCGTGCATCACGTGACCACAATTCGAGGTTGGAGGTAAAATAACCTAAAATTGTAATGTAAACATTACGGTAACCGTAGTTTCGGAGTGCTGTACTTGCAAAAATATTTAGTTTTTTAATTAGAATTGGCTGCCAAAGGATTATTTAAATATTTTTATTGCCATAACTGTTTATTTGTTCAGTTTTTAAAATGCCTTCATTCTGTATGGTGGTAAAGTGTGGTAGTAATGCAGCCAGGGATGCACCATTGATTCGTTTCTTTAGGTAAATAAGTATATAAATTAAATAGTTTATTTCACGATCTGTATTGTTTTCTTTATTATGATTTGATATTTTTTACAGAATTCCTTCAATTTTCACCAGTGGCAGAAAAGTTTCCAAACTCTTGCAGTTACGGAGAAAAAAATGGATTGCTGCAATCAAGAGAGACGATTTGACAGAATCAAAACTTAAATAAGGTCGTGTATGTTCACTCCATTTTCATTCTGGTAAGAAATAGTGAGTAGTAGCGAAAAATTTCGAATTTGTAATTTAAATGACTTCCTCTTCAGAAAAACCGGCTTCTTTGTTTGACCAAGACAACCCCGATTGGGTACCCACAAAATGTATGGGCCACACAACATCCCTCCAGGTGAAATCAACAGTTAGATTTAAAAGACTGAAAGATCGTGATGCTAAGGTATGTATCGATTGATTTTATTGCTCGATTTTGTGCATGTTAGTACTGAATCTGAATGCTATACTTTTTATATTTGAAAGTAGGTATTACAGTTTTAATTGATTACAGACTAAACAAATACCTATTAATCCACCAGAAGACGTAGAAGAAAGTATGGATGTTGATGTTCCAGCGGAGATCACCCACGAGCAGCTTCAATTTGGGCTTCGTAAAGCAAATGAAGAAATTGATTCGTTAAGGGAGGAATTAAAAAAATATAAGTTGGACCAGGACTATTTCAAAAATAGTGATAGTAATACATTATATTATACAGGATTTTCTGAATATGTATGTTTAGAAAATGTCTATAAAGTAGTAGAGCCTTACCTTTCAGGACAAGGCAGTTTGACAAAATTTCAACAATTAGTGTTAGGTTTAATGAAATTAAGGCTAAATTTAGCGTTTACTGATCTGGGCAATAGATTTCAGTGCCACCGTACAACAGCGGCACAAACATTTGAAAGGGTTGTCGAAATTCTTTATTGCAGACTAAAGTGTTTTATACAATGGCCAAGCAGAGAGGATATACAAATGAACATGCCCAGTTCATTTAAAAATGTTTTTAAGTTACGCACTACAGTGATAATTGATTGTTTCGAGGTTTTTATTGAGAAACCCTCAAATCTAGAGGCAGCTGCAAAAACTTGGTCTCATAAGCACCATCACACGATGAAATTTTTAATAGGCATTACTCCGCAAGGAGTTATAATGTTTATTTCAAATGCGTATGGGGGTCGCGCAAGTGATAAGTTTATCACTGAAACCTGTGGCTTTCTCGACAAATTAATGCCGGGCGACTTAGTCGTAGCTGATCGAGGTTTTGCCATAGAAGATTCAGTTAAAATCTATTGTGCAGAAGTACAGTGCCCTGCTTTTTAAAAAAAAATAAAACAGTTGAATGCTCTAGAGGTAGAATTGACAGGGAAATTAGCAAGCGTACGAATTCACATCGAGAGAGTGATAGGGCTTTTGAAATTAAAATTTAAAATATTGCACGAAATTTTCCCTTTAGTAGCCCTGAAAAAGGGGGACGATGATTTTGCATTTATTGATAAAATAGTAGTGGTTTGTTCAGTATTATTAAATTTGTGTCCTGGAATTGTTCCACTTGACTAAATATTTCAAATAAAAAACTGTTAAAAGCAAATTATTACTTCCTTTTACTATAAAGGAAGTATTGGATTCACCCCAAAAATTCGAAATTGAGTTTTCAACGGATCTTCACGTTTTAGAGTCCCCTGATCCCAAAAAACATATTTTTTTCATTGGTCTGTCTGTGTGTCTGTGTGTGTGTCTGTCTGTCTGTGTGTCTGTCTGTGAACAGAATATCTCAAAAACGAAAAGAGGTATGGCGTTGAAACTTCATATATAAGTTTTGTGTACTATGTAGATGTGACAGCAAGCTTTTGAAGAAAATCGCATAACCGGAAGTAGGTGTTTACTCTTGTGATTTTTCAGTTTTTTTCGATTTTTTCAAAAACGGCTCTAACGATTTTTTTTGAAACTTTACATTTTTCTTACATTTTTAATGTGTATTGATGTGAGATAGGTGATTTTCCAGTTGAATACTTCTAAAGTGGGTTTCTTTTGTTTTTTTTTCTATTTTTTTATTAACTCCTATTTTAAATAAAACACCCGGTATATTATTACATTTTTGAATTCACCTTAAAATTCTAGAGAAAATTTGTCTCTTCAACTAACACTCAATTTTGTACCGTTTTTGTAGAATTTGTAATTTTTGAAAATTTTTAACAAATGGTTAAAAATTAAAAATGAAATTTTTGACTAATTATAAGATCACTGTAAAAGGAAGTTGTGTGAGTGTATCACACCAGATTTTTTTTATTTAATTTCAACAAATAAATACTAATATAATAGCTATTATAATACCTTACATATTACTTAGCTCACAAAAAAGCATTACATTTCATAAAATCTGTATGTTAAACCTACAGAAAGAGTTATAAATGTTTATTTGCAAAACTTGCAAATCCACGGATTATTATCAGGTGTTGTTTTTAAACCTAGGCAACTCAAATGGTACCATTCGATTTTGCAGAACCCGGAGTCGCACCCTATCATTGGCGTTTTCTCATCGTCTTCTTGCCGACACACACAATACAAAACTTTATTTGGATCGGCTTGTAGCAATTCTGCAGCACCATTTGTTTCGTCCTCTGATGTTGTTAGAACAACTTCATCATATAACTCTACAGGACATCTTGCATCTTCCCAGTCATTATCCTGCTTTTCTACTTCTGCTTCGTCTGCTTTTGTTTCCGCTTTTGTAAAATACTTTCCCAGTACCTCAGGAAAAAGTACTTTAAAAAACAGATTTTTTGCTTTTTCGCTTTCACGTTCCCAAAATACGCTGTTGAATTGGATTTTGGTGAAAGTACAGTTTTCCTTACTCCACGCAAGTAAATAGCAATAGTCTACTTTCGTAAGAGCAAGTTGCATTTGCACCTGATAATAATAGGCATGGTCTTCTGAAACTGTCACTTCACCATCCTTAAACTTCAAAAAAAAATTCTTTTTCTCTTCCATCAATTCAATTACACCACTATGTCTTGCACAATATAGGCATTTCACCTCGAGAAGACCCATACCACAACAATCGCATTGTACAACTGCATCTGGAGATGCACCAAAATATGGGTAATTGGAATTTATGAACAAACCCATCTTGTCCGCTCCAAAATTTTCATGCGTCTCCTGCATTTTTTTAGTAAAATCAGCAACGGCTTGCACCTCATGTTCGCATCCATACTCTAGGGCCTTCACCTTTAATTTATATTGAGAGGGATAGCAGATGGACTTGATTACTGACATGGATGGCTTATCCACGGAGGTCCTGCAACAGCTTTTAAATTTAGAAGCTGTCACTCTTCCAGCTCGATACAAAAACCAAGCTCTTGATTTGGACTGCAGTCGTGTTTCCTTTTCAATATTTCTGCAGTCTAGGTTGGGTACCGACAGATCTGCGGACAAACCTGAAAATTGTTACATTAGGTAAATGTTATTCTCATTAAATTTAATTAAATTACAGACAAAAAATGTATTTAACTATAATTACCTATTTCTTGCAGTTCACGTAATGTTTTGTTCTCGTGCTCCTCCTTATAATGTACCATAATCGTAAATTTTTTCTTGTATTCAATTTCAGCATAAATCCGCTCAGAAAAGGGCTTCGTGACGGTATGCAGTACCGAACCTTGAGAAGTGTTTGCCAAATTTCGAAGTAAATCGAATTTCTCATCTTCAGTCATTGAGGGTACAACTGTTCTCTCCTTGTCTCTACATCGCAGAGGTTGATCGTGTCCAAGTCCACCCCACGACTTGGATCGGCAGGCTTATTTGTTGGGGGCATCCAATATGCCGTTTTACCCGTGCAACTAACTTGCTCCAACTTCCTCACAGCTTCCTCTAGACAAAATAGCACTGCTGCCACATGTGTACAGCTTTCACCAAGCCCAGCAACTCAGTCGCAATGCGCAGACACAATTTCACCGTCCTTCTTCGCAATTATCCACGGCAATAGCAACTTCTCTCTTAGACGTTGAGAGTGCAACACCTACAACAAACAATATAGTTAAGTACATAATTATCATTATAATATATTAAATTCTTACGTTTCCTAATACAAGCACGCAACACCCAAAGGTTTTCACGCAAATCTTTACCCAGCCACAAGCTGCCTGATTATATGCCTCGAGACTTTTGTAGGCTTTCATTTGTTCACATGTATATGCACTTTTGGCGTACACTAAATAATTAAATAAATCCGGATAAAAAACTTTCGGGAAACTTTCAATCTCGGTCGAGCAATCTTCTAATGCGATTAAGTAAGGATAAACTTCAATTGTTGATATTTTCGACATGTATCTATCTCGGTGTGCTTCCTCGAGGGTTAAATAATAATTGCTCAGCTCCATTTTCTTCCCCTTTCAAAAAATTGCGTTTATTTAAAATAGAAGTTGGCCATGTATGCTGGAGAATACCTACCCACTAATAATCTCTTTCTTCAATAACAACACCTTAGTTCTTAAACAATAATGTCACTATATAATATTTCTAACACTACTAACCACTATTAACTACACTTAAAACTGTTAAAATAACTTTAAAAACGCTAAATCAACAAACAAAACAATACCACGCGACGCAACTCCAAGCATAAAAATCTGGTGTGATACACTCACACAACTTCCTTTTACAGTGTTCTTATAATTAGTCAAAAATTTCATTTTTAATTTTTAGCCATTTGTCAAAAATTACAAATACTACAAAAACGGTACAAAATAGAGCGTTAGTTGAAGAGACAAATTTTCTCTAGAATTTTAAGGTGAATTCAAAAATGTAATAATATACCGGGTGTTTTATTTAAAATGGGAGTTAATAAAAAAAATAGCAAAAAAAAACAAAAGAAACCCACTTTAGAAGTATTCAACTGGAAAATCACCTATTTCACATCAATACACATTAAAAATGTAGTAAAAATGTAAAGTTTAAAAAAAATCGTTGGAGGTATTCAACTGGAAAATCACCTATCTTTCATCAATATAAATTAAAAATGTAATAAACATGTAAAGTTTGAAAAAAAATCGTTTTAAGAGTTGTTTTTGAAAAATTTTCTTCAAAAGCTTGCTGTCGCATCTAGATAGTACACAAAAAGTTTTTTAATTTTTCTCGAAAATTTTTTTATGTAAGGGCATAAAATATTTATATTGTTGAAAAGAGAAAAAAAACCTCTACCAGAAAATGTCAAAAAATATATACAGTGTCATTTAAAAAAATTGCACGTGACGTCACCACTCTGAAACAATTGAAGATAAAAAAAATTTGATAGTGTTAAAATGTAGGTTTTTATGTGCCATTTGATTTGATATAAGGTTATTGGGTCTAAAATAATTAATAAAGTAGCTAGAAGGCGGGGCCTTTTTTATAGAACAGACGGTATATATATTGTGACGTAATGTAATAATAGTAATTTATTATACAAGACGATAAAGTTAAATTTTATCCACGAGTGAATCGTTTAACGTCGAGACGAAGTCGAGACGTTAATGATTCAAGAGTGGATAGAAATAACTTTATCGTCGTGTATAATACCATATTTTTTTCTATAGCAAGAATCTTAACAATTTCAATAGAAAATAAGGACAGTCAATCACATTTCAAAATGTCAGTAGCTAGATTGGGTTGCTACGATAATACAAAGCTGTCATATTTAATTTAAACAAAAGTTAGAAAATTAAATTACTTTATCTATCCTTGCTGTTAAAGTAAAACTTGACCTTTTGTTTTGAGTTGATAAAAGCACACTTTAACATGAGCTATAGAAAAAATACATTTTTATGGGTGGTCCAGTACATTTGTGGAGCAGTATATAAATAGAATTATTTTGTTATTCTATGTTGATAGAATTTGTAAATATGTTGATCCTTTATACTTTATCCATTGCAATTCTTTTTCATACTTAATTTAGACATTAGTTATTCTGTTATTTTGTACTGTTATGTAAATATTTTGATTGTTTATGTACCTTAAATTCATTAAAATCTTGTTATAAATTATGGAATAATAAGATTAATGATAGCAAGCTGCTTTTGCTATTAACTTTAAGAGTACCCGCTAGGCTTGTTCGTTTCTCACGGTTATTCTTTGTACCTTCTTTTTATACCAGAATTCCGATTACTGATATATTAAAGCTTGTGAATCAAATTTACATACTGCTCAACATTGATTTGTCAGCTCCATACCGTATGTTTGCATCTGTTGTAAAAAAGTATTATTATAACTAAAATGAAACAAAATGAACTATTGATGTAACAAATTTTTAAGACTTAAATTTACCAATCAGTACGGGAAGTCATAGTAGCAAGTTACGGCATCGATCCATCTCCTGCAACCATGATTAAAGTTTATTTTAGTTAGGATGATTATTTTAATTTTAATTTACATGCTATAACGCTCATACCTGCATATAGCAGAATATATCTACACTGCATCTCTTGTAATAAGGGTAACACTTGTTAGAGATGCCACAATAAATAAATATTAAATAGCTTCAAAATATCCGTTATTCTTTATGCATTAATAGTTATTTGTTAGAGATGCCACAATAAATAAATATTAAATAGCTTCAAAATATCCGTTATTCTTTATGCATTAATAGTTATTTAACCAACAAGTGTGTTAATGAAGGCGATTAATAATCGAGTGAGTGCCTTTAATAGTTGAGATTATTAATAACCCATTAACAAACAAGTTGATTACAAAAATTTTTCGTTGACCTCAAAATCTTTTTTTGTGACGAAAAATTTGATTAATACAACTAACCTCCATGCAAAATATCATCAAAACATCAAAATCACAAAAACAGTTAATTAATGAAAAAGAGTGGATTAATCAAAAACAGTGTATTAATGACTTCTATTAATCCATCCTTTTTTAGGAAAAATAATTCATTAATATTGAAATTAAGAAGCGGTCAACGAAAAAATGATTTTTCTTATTCTTTTATGTTGTGTAGACAGCATGTGTAATTTTATTGATTGTTAATGTAGCTTACATAGTTTTAAAATATCCTTATGTTTCTTATCGTATAGGTACCTACTATTTAATAATTTTTGCTATGTGATGTTGTAATTTGGCTTTTTATTAATTGGCCACATGCAGAAAAAGATAATAAAATAATTTTACATTATATAATAAATGGTGGTGGATAGTATTAACGTTAGATCCTTAATTAACAAATTTTAATAATTTTGTAGATATTATTATTATTATTAAAGTAAAAATAATTAGATTAACTTTGTTAATACAATTTATTTCATATTTATACAATTATAGGAGAGCATAAATTTACGAGTGCAGAAGAAACTGTTAATATCTGATCTACCACAGCAACATCGCCAGTTTTCTTTTTCGCCAGGAACATAGGCATTGTTTCGTGAAGAACTGTATTTTTTTGACGAAGGACACCAATAACGCGTTGGACGTGTATTCTGAAAAAAAGATATAATTAAGATAATTATTGTAACAATATACTTGCACTACCTCACGCTTGCTATATTCCTGGTTGATGCTATATCCCTTGGATCGAGCTGCCGTTTCCCTTTTAGAAAAGCAGAGGCGTAATCACTGTGGCCATATGTAGTCCTACGGAGTCTTTTATTAAAAAGCCTCTGCCAATACAAAATCTTCTGGCAAGAGATTGTTTAAAATCCCACAATCCTCTGTTAGACCTTTATCGCTTATTCTGCCACCATATCCATGTGATACAAATGATATTGATCCAGGAGGAGTGATGCCTATTAGTACCTTTACCGTATTATGTTGTTTGTACGTAGATCATGTAGTACATTGTACTTCAAGGCTACTTGATTTTTCCACTCTCATCTCAAAACAATTGATTATTACTGAAATCTTGTTGCCAAATGCTACCTTGAAGCATTCTGGCATTGATTTAATCAGCTGATCTCGTTCAGGCCAAATAATAAAATTTTTCATCCGATGATACATAATATTCAATGTGGTATAAAATATTCTAGAAATTGTTTGTACACTGACGTTAAACATGTATGCCAATAAACTAAAATCTAAATGTAATCTAAGTTTTATCACCGTTATCATAAACATGGCTCTAAGCATGTTTTACGTACTGAATTAGGAATAAATATATATAATTAAATGTGAACTGTATATATTGTATGTATTTGGTGTAGCATTTGCCATAGTAGACGTGTGTAAAAGAATTTTTTTTGTAATGTCACAAACAAAGTATATCTATCTAACGCCCAAAACTTTAAATGCGGCATGTGCCGTGGGCTACGTCATTCTTCCATGCTCACGTAAAACTTTTACATTCACTGGAAAACTCTCACTTTTCTTAACTTGTAGAACAATTCTTTTCATAATTTTTTTTACTGCGTTCCAACAACGTCGTATTAATTAGGATGCCTTCCAGGGGCGAGCGTTTCCTTTCCAGAGACTTTCCATTTGAAAATATATTTTTTGGAACTTTTCCTTACTGCCAATCTCTAGCGTGCTTTTAAAACTTTCTTTAGTGCAACAAAAGTTATTAAATTCGTCGTACATTTTAAATGCGGCATATGCCGCGGGTTTCAGCTAGTTTCCAAGATAATTCGAGACCAAACGGTAACTGTAAATACCTACTGCGTTTTGTGAAGCCAATTAGATCTAACAATTTGTCGTAATTTGCCTAAGTGGCACCGTAAAGCTTCAACCAACTGTTACCTTTAGCAACAATTCACAAACCACGCGCAAACATGGCTTAATAGCTAGGATCAGCATTAAAACTAACTAGCCGACGGGCGTAAGACAGGTTTAAAAACCCTCACTTTCCAAACAATTTCCTTGCGTGAGGACTAGTTTAAAACTGAAAAAAGTGACTGCGCGTTAAAGAAATGGTGACGGCTGGACGGAAGGAAAAGCTAAAATCCCTTCTACTTTCTTGGGGGCCAAATTTCAAATATTCAACGAATTTAATAAAGGCTCAGAATAGACCTTTGCTCGCAGCACCAGAATTTTTAAAATCAAGTGATAGCCGTAACATAAAGCTATTTATTTTAAACCGGTTTGAGATGGAAACCCCTGTCAGCAAAGTGTCACACTTTTACAAAAATTACTTATGTGTTCTCTTCAAACTTTGAATCTATAGGCTATATTTTGTGAAAACAGTAAAACTCTTCAGAAATCAACTTTTATAGATTGCTTTGTTTGTAGAAAATGTATATAAAAAGAAAACTAGCAGATTCTGCAAAAAAAACGCAAATCAAAAATGTTAAATTTGTTCGGACAATAATTAGGCGTCCTCTTCAGACCTTGAAGCCCAAGCGAAAACTTTGGCGGTAGCAATAGGATTTTTCAAGAGAAGCTGAAGAAGGAGCTTTGGTGTCAACTGTGGGATTTGTTAAGCTAAGCAAGGTCATGACGTTTAGCAGGCCTTGTCTGTATCAAATAGGTGTAAAGTTACAGAGTTTGCTAAGGATGCAAATCGCAAATGTTACTTTACAGTGATAGTTGTTAGAATTTTTCGGAAATTAAATTCCGGATGTATTCAGCCCCTACATGAAGAAAGAAGAAGGGGTTAGCGTTTAGAGCTTGTGACGCTAATATCAGCATGACGTAAAACAATTTAGTTTGAAGAGTTGACTACCACTCACCACCCTTGTCCTGTGCCCAAGCCGAAGTTGACCGGGGATAATCAAGGTAAGGGTGTTTGTGATTGTAGCGTGAGCCCACTGTTTAGTGTATCTAACTATCTGGCAAGTCTTACCGAGGAGCTTTTTCAGATCTATTGAGCCTTCCCAAGTCGCAGGCTTCAAATTCTAGTCTTGCAGTGCCTTGGAAATTTAATATAGAGTACTGATGGAATTGAATCGAACCGGTAACGTTCATCAATGTCTCGTATCGCAACCATCTCCGCATATCGAATCATTCCGACAAAGTCTTCGAAAAGCTTTCCGTTCATCACTTGTGGATTCATGCTGACCGTTTGTAGATATTCTAGAACTGTTCATTCCCTAAAGAGAGCTCTGGAGAAACTCACCATTCCGCTTCCATTGTTAAGGCAGGAGCCGATACATTTGCAAGCCCGTCTTTATTTCTTTACTTTGGCGGCAACCGATTCATCTCTCGGCCTCGTTGATAGACCGCCTGCAGTTCGACAACATTTAATACGCTGTACTCGGCTAAGAACCAATTGTTATTGTCCAATATTGCATGTGTTATTTACCGTCAACTTTAAGTATGTAATAAAGCGATAGAAAATGTTGATCCTGTTCAATTATACGTGTAAATTAATTTCAAATTTTCTATGTCTCTATACGGAGTTGACGTTGTAAAATAAGTTTTGGGACATACTCCCTTTGCAGGGAAGTAACTCCATCAACGCTTTGTACCACGGTATCTGTATCGTGGTGAATTCTTTCAAAGGCTAACCCATCTGGTAGATTTAGAAACTCTTTATGGCGGTTACAGCTGCAAGGCCGCCCTGCTTAAATGCAGTATTCACAATGTATCTTAATAAACTCTCTAAAATTTCCTCTTAAGTTTTTATTTGTATATCACAGTGCAGTTCCACGTGTTTGAAGTCATTTTTCGAGACATAAAAACAAGGCAATGCCCAAATTTAAGAACTAATTACTGCACACATTCCCGAATCCGTGATAAGAATTTTCGGTGGTTGAACCGCCTCAGTACATCACCGGCGTACGACTCGTTATGGTGACGTCCTCAATTGATACAAATTTATCCTCGTACTTCGATCCCATATCTTCCAAGGTGCAGTTATACCTATTGAATATCGTAAGCGAGTAGCTTCTTATTTCAGATTGAGACCCGCCCCCACTCAATAAGGTGTTCGTAATCGGAGATGTACCGACAAGATGGTGGTAGAATTTTTCAAAATTAGGAAACTGGCAGCCGCTATAGAAGGCCTTGTTTGCATCAAATAGGTCGAAAACTCTTGAAAGTGTTACAGACAATGCAAATCTTACCTTTGTACGAAAAGCGATAATCGGATCCTCCATTTAGACTATGAAGGAGAGACCTTGGCAGCTGCTTGAACCTCGAATCCATGATAGTGGCTGTGAGCTGAGAGCCGCTCTGTTGATGTTAACAAGGTTCAAGATACAAATTCTTAATGCTACTACAGAAAATGACGGAATCAAGTGTTACCTTCGCACACAAAGCAATTAAGGTAAATTAATTTGGCTCCAGAATAATTTGTCGTCTATTGAGTTTCGTAGGCGCTAACTAAAATTTAATAAAGCTGAAATTAACCCAGCCGACAGCTACGAAGAAAATTAGTTGCTCGTTTTACAAATTTGCAGTAATTATCCTTGTTTTAGCAATGTCGAAAGCTTGGGTTAAGCACCAGTCTAAAGATTTATCGGTCTTTGTAAAATTTATGTAGTTACTTCCCTAGTTACAACCTTTATTTCTTACTCATTATCTTGGGGTAAATATAGTCCAGGTCCAGGTCGTCTCTATAGATGGAACTCGGTAAATAACTATTCAATGAGTTGAAACGTATAATACAGAAGAAATTACACTAGCTGTTTGAAAAATCGATTACATTAGGAGCTATTCAATTCTGCTAGACAATTTATTGCAGCTTACACAATGGCTGAAAATGAACTGTCTTTGCATCATAAATCCACGAAATTTCTTTAGAACTTTTGCTATTGTTTAAAACAGTTGGCGTGCAGGTACGCATCCGTGGAAATGGATTCTTCCGAGGTCTCCTTCTGGCTATTTTGATTAAATCGTTAATTTGTTGAGTTTACCAAACACCCTGCTTAGAGGGGAGTTCATTAGTCAATGATTTTCTTTGTTTTAATGTTCATTTCTACATTCTGAACTAATTTATTTCTCAATAACAAGATTTCCAAGGTGACTCCGAGTATTGCGCATAAGGGAGATAAGTTTAGTTCTAGTATAACTTAGGAGTAAAATATTCTTAAAATACATAATTCTGCGTCATACTTGTTCAACTTCTATCTGGAATAAAGAACTTAGTAAGTAACTGGTGTTCCATTTAGAGTATTTTACACAGTGCTATGAGATGTTTTATTGCTTAAATATCTGTGAATCAAATAAATTTTAGTCGGAAAGCAGGCATCATGTCAGCTACAACCAGAAACCCTTAAATTGAGTGCTTGCTTCGGCAGCTTGTATTTCGATAAGAGAGCTTCGAATTACAAATGCTCATAGCAACTCGACACACATTTTAGGTGTCTGAAGACCAAATTCTTCATATATTGGACTTTTTAAAACTACTAAGTACAGACATTTTAACTGTATTCACTGCTCGGTGATTTCTATTCAACCAACAGTAAATTGCGAACGATGATATAAATTGTTAAATTATAACTTAAAAGCGGGTTATATGCGAAACGAATATCAGTTAATATTGAACTCATATGAAAACAATTTCCTATCTGAACAAAATATATGAGTTACAGATTAAAAATACCAAATAAATGTTGCATATTTGGCATATATTTAATTTTCATTATTCCAGTGCGAAGTAGGTACATACCTGGTTCAAATCTCTATTACAAAACAATAAACCTTTAAATGTGAAATAGAAGCAGCTCAATAAACAAAATAAATATGGAAATTCTTCAAACCACATAGTTGAATCAGATACTCGTTTATTCTGTGCAAGAAAACAAATAATGGGTTTAAAGGAACTCATAAGGAACCCATAACGCTGAAAATCGGTGTTAGTATTTTACACTTTGTAGGTTTCTGGTAAGAGCGTGCTCTCAATACACGAATATAAAAACATCAAGGAAGAGAGAAAAAAGTCCCTTCAAGCTTGAGCAAGAAGAGATCTCTGTAATATCCTGACTTTTACCGTATTTAGAACTTCCCAAATAAATGCTCACTTATAATTTCGAGAAGAAGTAAAAGCCCGATTACTCGCTATTTCTAAATGGATAGCAGCACTTGATGAGATTTCATTTAAACATTCAAGTAAATATAAATAACCACAAGGGAAAACATAAAATAATTCTATTGCTCTGCTACAAACATAAATTAAAATTTTGTTAACTTTGTACAATTGATTTACAAATTTTTTTAAATAAATCGCTCCTTTGGTCCTGGCAGGCAGGCAACCTATTTGACGGCACTGTAAAATCGGTCGTCAGCCGCTGGTTTGGCGAATTCTGGACGGTAATCTTGAAATGGATAGGACTTCGCGATGTGCCTTATCGGCCTGGTAGGAAAAAAGCAGATATCTGTAATGGAACAAAAATACATTTGACAGATTTAGTTTGTAGACAGTTTAAAGCTTCTGTGCAGTTTTTAAGCGTTTCAAACAACCCCAGGGTGAAATATAAAAGGGGTACAGTTGACACAGAATACAGCATCGACAACGCACCCAGGGGTAAAAACTTCGTGACAGAATTCTGTCTAACAAAGCTTTCCGTCAAGGTTTAAATTTGACAGGTGAGAATTGGTTGCGATCCGGAACTTGGAAAAATAAGTTTGTAACTGCGAGGACTGTGGCGGTCTGATAAAGCGTGAGTTCGTCTTTCAATGAGCTTAAGGTACTCAGACCAGGATGCCCGCTAGAGTTCTGTCCATCAGTTTCTTATAGTGGTGGAAATGCTTGTATTTATACTAGCGTTATCATGTAAGTTGACGTGGAGTGGTAGAATTAATGTGTGAGATAAGCAGCGCTGGACTACGGACGTTATCAACATTTTTTGTACAGCAATGTAGCTTCGACCCTAAGTGAATCAAGTGTTCTGCATTGCTGTGAAATCTTATCAACAAAGTGAGCTTCGAAAACACCAAATGTGATAGAAAATTAGCTATTCGCTACTAATAAATGCATTCATTGCGTTTCTTAATTAGATTTGCGATAGGATAATGTCACATAACAATACACGTCTTGCCGGTCACAGCTGCAAATGCTGTGGCAACAATAAGTTGTCCCTAAACTACCTTCGCATGTGACGTTACATACGCTGCATAAGAAAAAAAAAACGGTTTTGAGAGCCCAGTGACAAGCCAGCAAGCGGGTGCATAAAACGCATGTAGCATGTCAATTTTTACATCTATCTAACAAAATACAAAAACTAGAGTAATTCATCAAAGAAATTTATGGAAGAATGAGAGCGATAAAATACTATTTAAAACTTAACGATCAAGAGATGAAGTCATTATCAGAAGATGGTGAAAGACAAGTAATGAAGTGATGGTGTGTCGATTATTAAAGAGATAGTAAACTCTATGGAAAAAAAGCTGAAAAAGTTGAAAAACACTACGTAAAGCATGATATTATAACTCGCATCAATGCAAATAGAAAAAAGATGGAGGTAATACAAGAACATATAGGACGTTTTAGAAAGGACCAACTGCAGCAACATAGAAAATAAGAACTATGTTGTGGAGATGAAAAATTTAAAGGACAGCGCTACTTGAAGATAAATTAAGCGAAAAGTTAATCTACTTTGGCACTTACCCTGCTGATATAAAAACACTCACAAGCAAAGCTAAGAAAGAATAAAAGCATATAGGAAAAGAGATACCAGGGCATTAATACAATATACTAAGCATTAACGGTAAACGAAGATATCTTGTTATCAAACCCTAAAGCATTATTGAAGAAGCGACAAACGCTCCGTCAAATCAACTACTCAAAATATCCGAAGGACGAGAGCATGCGATCATACAATAGTAGAAAGATGGTACAGATGAGCAAAAAAGATATAACAGGGAGCTAAATCATTAAGGAATTTAGTTACTAGTGAAGAAATATAATTTGAGCACCAAACCAGTGCAGAAAACTACTCAAAAAGGCAATAGGATAGTGAAGCTATCAGATGATGTGTTTTTTTCGCTTTGAATTAACCATTATTAACATCTATGCACCGTCTGAGATAAAGCTACTGTATCTGACAGATCCATATTATTAGTAGTTAGAAAGGTGGTGAAAAAACGATTGCCAACTACCCTTTTCAAAAATCCAGGGCTTCATTAATCTTCATATCCAGCGCCTCAGCCCCCGATTTGTGGCTCTGCATCCGCAGGCTGCAATATTAGGGCAGTTCGCAGTTAAAATTTTCCCTGATGATGATGTATCCCCGAGATTACACCTCCGCGCTCTAAATTGAATGAAATTTGCGACGTCTTTATTTTCCAGCCCGCCGGCTACGCACCCCCGCAGCCTCACTTGCGCGATAAACATTCAATATAGAAAAACAGGGCGAATGTCACGCGCCGCCAAGGAGCCGCCCAAACCGCAGAGGTCGATCTCATTTTTCAACACCTGCCGTAATATAAACACGCCTCTTGTTTTACCTCATCCAAAAACACGACTTCTCAATTTGGAGCCGCTCGCTAAGCTGCAGCCCGGGGAAACCCCCGGGAGGGGCGAACACTGAAATTTAAAGAGCCCAGGCGTCCGTCGATGGAAAATCTAATTCTGCTGGCGATTTTCACCGTCGTAGCTTATACAGCCAGATTTGAAGTTTAATGTGACTACTCCTTGATATTTATATATTTCGCTAGGTACATCCAAAAACTATTTTCACAAAACTTTATAGGTAATTATCACTTCGCGGAGTTCAAAGAATAGCACAAAACAAATAACATCAACTGAATTATACTGTAACTCTATACTGCACATACTATTTAACTAATAGATTAGAATAACGAGTAGTGTGACTAAATTTAATATGAAAACATATACTGTAACCGAGTTAAGTCAAAAGAATTCAATAAAATTAACCCATATACCAAGGTATATGCAGAAAACACCTACCAGAAAAGTCAACATAGTATTTAATGTCATCAGTTGTATAAACCTCAAACTATTAAAATAAATATAAGTGCCTCTAACTTTCAGTAATTAATTTACAGATGTACTGCACCAACTATCCTTCACTTTATATAGCAGCAGTAAGTTAAATTCATAGCACGTTGTGCCCAAAGGTGCCTGAACAAATTAGGGTAATTGTTAGGTGCCACCAGTTCTGTAAGCCTTAAGAGAACGTGAGACTCTGCTCAGCAGGACAGATGGGGTTTCTTCAGCTACAGCATGTTACAGACGATCGCTTATCTTTGTTAGTTGAAATACTACCTTTATTTCAAAATACACCTTTATAAAGAATTCGTAACGTGTGAAAACAAATACAAAGTATTAATAAATAGGAACAGTTTGCATCAGGTGTTTCAGCACTGCCACGTGTCTCAAACTGTTGTCAGGCAAGGGCGGTTAATTTCTTAATTATAACACAATATTCACGTGATGATGGTAATTTATAACAAGCATTTTCTAATTAACAGCGTATAACTGTAAACTGTAAGCTAAAAGTATCCTGTAATACCAACCTTGGTTATAACAATACCTTAATTTTCATGACGTGTGCATGTTTAATTCTCGGAACAATATAGAACTTAATAATTTAACATTTTCCATTCTCAAATTTAGAATACGAATGCCAGAAATGGCAAATGCAGGAAGAAGCGTAATTAACATTAAAATCTATTTTGTTTTAAAATCCTTTATCTGAACGCGGTCGTCATACGTACGCAGCTTTCGCGATTAGGTGGTAATCTGCTGTACCGGCAGACTGAACAGCTGTTTCAAACAGTTCGTTTTGGTTTGCTTTGTTTTTCTCTTGCAAAAAAGTGGCGTCGGCAGAATCACTGTGAATGTGCTCCAAGTTTTACCTCCTAGCTACAGGTAGTTTCAAACAGCAGCTGTGGAAGCTTCTCTTTAATGCAGTTTATGGGCCTTGGGGAATTATATGAGGCGAATACGTCAGCGTCCTTGAAACGGTTTATTTATCACAGCTTTGCTAGTCATCTTGACCAATTGCCTCTATTACAGGGGGAGTGAATTACTTCAATTTCCATTCTGGTAGCGTAATGCAATTTGCTGAATTTCTTTATGTATCTTCCGTGGCTTGTAGAGTACACCGAATAGTTGATCAACAAGTCAACAGAAGACAAAGAATACTACACAGTGAACATAATGTACCTATATAAGCTAAACTTTCGAGTAAGTGTGGCATCAAAGCTTACTATTCTAAAAAAGCAATAATTGCCTTATTTCATTTATAATATAAAAAAAATCTCCAAAAATTTACTCAAATTAACGCTAATTTGTTTCAATACAAAATAATAATGGGCACATAGTTTCTGTAACAGCCAGCTAATTGCTAAGAGACTGCACCATGATATGAATAACTTTTCCGACGAGCAACAATTTCAGTTTACGCGCAAAAGCTGTTTTTGCTATGAATTTGATAAAATCACGTAGCCGACGCGACAGTTGCTTATAAGATGTCTGCTGCGTCTTATAAAATAATATTAACTCACTACGACAGCTGTTCCTAATGACAGATTTGTAGTAACAGCCCACTGTGCATATGCCCAGGCTTATGCACTTTGGCGCGCGCTGATCACTTGGCTTTCTCGATAACCGCCCTTAAAACACAAAACATTAAATATGGTATTAGATCGCTCACCAGCAGTAATGATTTTGGATTTCCGATTAAGTAATTCCTACTATCGCTACATGCGCCAATAACTTTTTGTTGACTTCTGACTCCAAATCGCCTAACTGTAATATTTGCAGGACTTTCCACTTTAACCCAACCGACTAGTTGCTATTATAACGCTCCTCATCTCTCTGGCGCTGTATCCAGTTTTAAAACTAGATCACTCAGCATTCCCTTGTTCTCAAAAATAAAGAAACAAATTGCCTGCCATCGCAGGCCGGTTTTTGAGGTCTTTTTCCAAACCCGACTCCCTCCGATGCTGCTACATGGCGTGCGGCGACATACATTGACGCATTTAGAAATAACTATATTCAATTATGAATCATATACCAAAAAATCAGCTTTACCTATATTGAAAAGCCATTCTATATACACTCAGGCGAGCTAGGTCAAACCCGCACACACATGGCAAAACGGTTCTACAGTTAAAGAAGAGGCAAGTCAAATAGGTAGTAAGTATCAGAGAAGTTATACACATATGAAAATTACCTGTGAGTCAGTTAACTTGACAGATCCTTTCCAATTATGCAGTTCTGCGTATGTTTGGCACATATTTGGTGTTATTTGTTTATATTGCTTTATATATAGTACACATTGTAAATTTTGCGTTAAAGTTAAAAGCAAATCTAAAAATAATTCGGTTTGTATGTTCACCATTACCTTCATGTACAGCTGCAGTTATTATAATGTTGCATTAATGTGTATGTGTATGTACGTAGTATACCTTCATTGAAAATCTCTGACATTTTTTGATATTAGCTATTCTAGTTCTAGAAGACGCCACAGGAAAATGTTTCGCATTCGATCAATAGATCTTGCAGATATATTAGTCTGTGTGGGAACAATTAGATGAATATTGATTGTTTTCTTCAATTTCCAATTTTTATCCAAAACTCAGAAAACGTGTTATCGTATGAACGTAAAGTTCAGATTCGACGTTAAAGCTTTACTGTTTTGTTTTCAAGAAGATATGCTCACACCACTGTAAATCGAGGCACCATACAATAACTTCCTGGTTATTCCTGTACTTCGTAAGTGTGCTGTGTAGTTTCTGTATTCTGTCAGCAGCAAACATTCTGTTTATTATCGTAACTTATCGGGTGGAAATAAGTTTCATCAGGTGTGAGTAAAATATTGCAAAAGAAGCAAGATCTATGAATATACAAAGCTTGACCAAAATGGACACACACTGATTCGAGTAGCCAGAACATGTCGTAAG
Source organism: Agriotes lineatus (assembly GCA_940337035.1). NCBI lineage: Eukaryota > Metazoa > Arthropoda > Insecta > Coleoptera > Elateridae > Agriotes > Agriotes lineatus. The sequence goes on along the minus strand of CALNHX010002247.1, from coordinate 35,291 downwards.
ACTTTATTTATGACGATAGCAGTTTAAGAAGGAGAACCTAAGCACAACTGACAAAAAACAACCTGTTCCAATACATTCGTACCTATTGTCGAGCCTAGGGTTTTATATAAAGCATTCTTGTAGGTAATGCAAGTAATAACACTAAATATATTCGAAATAATACGCCAATAAGCTAAAATGGGCCCGACAGCACAATGGAGGAGGCGGAAAATATAGATTTGTATGTTCTCTCCCAACGGCAAAATAGAGTTGTAGGTACTACAGGGGTTACATATGTACATAACAATCCGAGATATTGTTGTAAGCCACCACCTGATATAGAGCCTGAGGGGGGAGTAAAAGCTTTTCAACAGTAGAACAACCTTTTCTTAACGGAACTTAACTTAGTACTGAAAAAGTACTTTATACCTGCCTAAGTAGAGAGCTGACTGTTTCCAGCTTTATACATATCAACTATCACGTTAAATAGAGAACTATAATATTGAAACAGCTACTAATTTTAACTGTGCGTCATTTGGGTTATGTTGCAGGGATATTTGAAAAAAAACAAGTGCAGATGCACCTTTGCGCATTACAAGTCACGTTAGCGTTTAAGACAAAAAAGTTTAATTTGCGTAGGGTCATGCAAATCACACCCAGTACTTTTGAATGTCAGTTTACAGCCCTGCAACTGCGAGTAATGCGCATTGAGGAAATCAAAGCAAAGGAAGCCTAAACTATTCGCTGAAGGCGATTGTGATAAATTAACTTTGGAGTTATATGCTAGTAAGTAATTAAGTGCGCAGTTAAAGATGGCACAAATTACAAAAACCTTGACATTTAGCTAGAAACATCAGGGCGGCATTCCTGCAGGGACCGTTCACGGTCGATCTGTGGCAGCAAGCGCTGCAGACAGGAAAATTTGAAGTAGCTTAAAGGTGAAGTGCCTCACGTATATGCCTCAGGAGATACTGTACATTTTAGACACTTGAAAAGGTCCATTAAGTCCAGATTTGTTAATGTCGAAATGCCAAATTGGTAATAAATCTGAACCGATCACTCGGGATCTGCCAGCCAGCAATCGTAATGGAAACTATGGGCATAGAACTGGGAATATTTTTGTGTGCAGATACTTGAATCTAAATTCCTTAGTAACTTTTTTGCAATACAGCTCAATGAAGTGACTCATGATTTGTCAGTTACTTAGTGATAAAAAGACTATATAAAATCTTCACGCATTGACCTAATTTTATTATTATTATTACTAAATAAAGAAACTGGGCAGAGAACTTAGTTCTATAAATCCCATACATTACAACGTTACGTAAGTGCGTAATTTGAAATGTGGGCTTTGTTCGAAGGAAATGTTTCCAGTTCCTTGAGTTCAGGAGTAAACACGCCTAGATGGAGCCCCGCAGAAAACTCGATGCATTTATAATCCGCGAAATATAATTGTACATTGTGTAAAACCAAAACCAATTAGGCTGCAAAGCGAGGCAGATCTTGCTGCCTGAATTTGTTAACGGTTTCCGCGCCGGTTCTTTGTGCAATTCTGAATGTATACCTTTCTCAACGATTAAAATGGTTTCAAATTTAGTTTCGAAGACGTAGTACATACTCTTTAATAAGAAATTATAGCTGGGAGTTGGGGAAAGCCTTGCTTTTTCGAGCAAAGCCAAATCCCCGATTTTGCAACTAAGGCCTCACTTCGACACGAAAATATATTGAAATAGACTTGAACTTTCTGAATACGCATTTTGTATTTAGACACTCACAAAACATGTACTCTAGTTCTTGAAAAATTGTAACTGTAATTGGTTTGTGTCTTTTGCCCTGACATTCACATATGAAAATCACGAGGGCAAGCAATTTTCCAGCAGAAAGCGGCTTTTCCCTTTTTAGGTGTCAGCTGTCTTTTTGCGCATATTTTGAATGGGATTTTATCAGTGAAATTCACAGACAAAGAAACGAAAATATAACACATATCACTGTACACAATGGGATGTTTTTATTATTATCCGCGGGCTTTGTTCGAAACTCTGGCTAAAATACGTGAAAAACAGAATATCAAGCCCCGTTGCTCCTGTCGAACAATTACAAGCTCTCACAAATAAAGTTGATGGGTTATGATGCCGATCAAAGCTACTGAATTCAAATGTAATTTAGTATCGCTTGCCACATTCACGTAACCTTATCGGTTTTATTATGAATCTGGACACAGTAGTTTTCTACATTTCATCATTTTAAGGACGCTACTTGGTGTTTGTCATGTAATGGAGAATTTCAACCCGTGCGCTCTCGTCGATGGAAGATGTGCGTGGTTAACTCTAGAATTTGAATTTGCATTACTTCGTGGTTTGTAAAAGCTTATTTTACTGCAAGAGTATGCGGAACTGCATTTTACTACAAAAATAAAAAACGTACAGTTCATGTAGTAACTCTATATAAAAATTAAATGGACACCAGCGGAAAGCCAAAAGTGCAACAAACAAGCCTTTAGAATTATACCTGCTCGTGATGTCATGTCACGGGATAAGCAGAATTCCTAGTAGATATTCGCCTGTGACACTGCCGCAGTACTGCACTGCACTTTCAATGGAGATACACCCCAAAACTAATTGCATAACTGCAAACTTATTTCCAAAAGATATACAAGATTGGTGTAAATGTACGCATGCGAACTCAGGTTAGTATATAAAATATTCAAAAACATAAAAGAATACGTCAAATTTATGCATATGCAGTTAATCACCGGCACTGATGCGGGAAAGCACTCGAGAAACGGTGCTGACCGAATATCCTTGGTCAAAAATGATTGTCCGATAGTGGCCAGTAGTTTGTCGAAAATTGTGGGCTCGCAAATGGACCACGGCTTTTGCGCTCCGACGTCAAAAACCAAAATGGGCAGCTTTGGAATGACGACAGGAAATACTGACGCCATTCTACATTAAATGACGATAGATCTATCAAGCCTGCGACAGCTTGTCGAATAAAGAATAGACAACGGCGGTTCAATAACTGCCTACAGGTAATCTATGTTGATCTACACGAGAGCTACGAGACAGGTTTTCAAAAACTACGTTGGAAGAAGGCATCGATATACAGAATACATGTAAAAGCGTCGGCGGATCGTATCAAGTACAACCAATTGGAGATCGATATGAAATTGCCTGTCGTTGTAATTTGCCAAAATTGGAAAAGTAAGGCTTTCCCAGATAGTTACATTTACGAAACGGTAACGCTCACAGATGTACCAGCACTGCTCGATGATCGCTGGTTCACTATTGCTCTATTCTGCCCCTAAAGCCTCGGTGTGAGACGAAACAAAACGATTTCGTGACCCCTTCTTTGTGCACAAAAAGCAGTGGCCTCGTCAAATCCCAAATTGACCTAACAAACTCATCATAAATAGCATCATATCTGCCATCTGATCACGAATATCCTACTTTCCCAAAAACTCTTCCATTTTTGTATTTGTAGTAATATACGTTTTAGCGTTATGTAAGTGAATCTAGTTGTTAATCTTTAAATGATTTTGTCATTTATGATTCTTGCGTCAGATCACATAGTTCAATGAGCCGTTGAAAGGCAAAGTGGCGTAAATCAGTATTTTGAAGATTTTCAGATTTCTATGTTAAATTAATTGGAAGAATGGCACCTACCTTGTGGAACACCAATTTTTATTCTATGTAAAAAATTGACTGAAAAAAGGCAGCACTCTTTTATGCCATTTAACCGGTTTCTATTTTTAATTTAAGGTAAAGTTACGTAAGTGAATTTTCACCTCTTTGCCTTTAAGCAGAAGTTCTAAGCTGAAGGTTTCGTGTACTACGATTTATTATTTGACTAATAATAGAACTGATTGCTGACGACTCAGCATCGAATACTGACCCATATTCAAAATCTGGTAGTGAATACTATACTACAGAAACACCAGATTTAGCTGGTAAGTTGTGTTTCAATAAAATGATAAAACATAACCTCAATAAATTGATATACGTACGATTGTACGTAATATTACATAGATCTATATCGAAATGCATTATTTCGTTTTACTTTAAACATATAAAATTTATTATAAACGAACACCAGATAAAGAACTTCCATTTGACAACATCGACAGACCCTCAAGGCTACACGCTTGGAAGCTAAATCTGTTACCCACAAAAACGACTTTAACGAATAAAAACGACACAATCGGGAACTAACCCCGTTACGATGGACGGTAATAAAGGGTTGCTTCGACTTGGGAACGCCCAGCGAGAGCAGGTTTTTTACGACCTTTGAATCAGGGCTGCAATTCTATTAAACGAGATAAAAAACGTTAAATATTAATGCGCCACCACATTCGTACTAAATCGGGAAAACAAAATCAGCAACACAAGTGAACGCACTCTGAATGTGGAAGCGAGTGATTCACCTTTCTACTTCTACTTTGGTACAGCTTGAGGTGGCGGCTGCAACAGCTGAATCAAACCTGCCTTTCGTTACATTCACTTACACTCAACTGGTTTCCTATACATTAAAACAAAACTCAAATATGCATGCACTCAACAATAAAAAAACGTAAATAATTAATAATAAACTCTATTAAAATAATAAAAATATATATAACAACTAGCGGACCCGACAGACGTTGTCCTGTCCGCTGCTTGCTATTAGCGGACCCAACAGACGTCCTTCCCGGTGCCTGCTATTAGCGGACCCGACAGACGTTGTCCTGCCCGCTGCCTGCTATTAGCGAACCCGACAGACGTCCTGCCCGGTGCCTGCTATTAGCGGACCCGACAGACGTCCTGCCCGCTGCCTGCTATTAGCGGGTTCAGTAAACTTTTTTTCGATTTTCGAATTTTCGATTTTCGAAATTTCGATATTTTTCATTTTAAAACATATTGGGTGGTGGTGGGGGGGGGGTAAAATTTTGGGATTATATGTTCTGATATGCGAGAAATCTTTTAAAAATTAAAACAAAGAAATTCGTCAAAAATTAAAAAAAAATCCTGGAACCCGATTGCAACGCCACTTACCAAGTCCAATTGTGAATCTAAACCATCCAGGGACCCACTCAAACACACACACAAAATTTCATCAAAATCGGTCCAGCCGTTTAGGAGGAGTTCAGTGACATACACACGTACAGAAGAATTATATATATAAAGATGAAGATGGAAATGTTTACTGGTTACAGTTAGAAATAATAGACAAAAGGGGTTAGCTAGGTTAAATTGCGACGTTTAAACTAAACTCAGCGGTACAATGACTATCAAACGACATAGCTAAATATCAAACAGTAATAACGTTAAATTTGGCGCAAAAGAACTACGTTACATGAACGAAATTTAGCGACATTTACTTCAATAATGGTACAACAACAGTTACTTAAGCTTAAAACGCAAAACCACATGTAGACAATAAAACTTGACGGTACTGTTCAACATCTTACGATTTAAATCATAATGGCCCGACGGCCAAGACAACACTTCACTATAAATTTCTAGACGTTACAAACACTATTAAATCAACAAATACCTTGATTTTAAGAAATCCAGACACTGATTACGTTGTTCTCATCAAACTGCAAGTCGCTCCTCAGCCAATGACACGGAAAGAACGACAGGAAAACTGCATAAGGGTGGTATTCAAGCAAGTGTGACGAAGTTAAAACCCCGGGACGGAAAGAGTAAAGTACCTTACGACAAGTAGATGCGGTACAGAAATTTGTGACTCCATTGCTATGATGATTTAGCGCATAAACGAGGTTTTTCACTTAATAATCTGCTATCAGCGTACTTGGCGGTACCCAGCTCCACGATACATAAGAAATCCATGGCTAAACATTTTATGACACTGCCACAGGGGCTTGACGACGGCTAACATACAGTTTCACTAATTTCCAACTTTCGACTAAGCCAAAAATGCGGGCGCGTTATGAGACCACGCAGGCGGGACTTAACGTGTTCCTTGTTATACTCAAGAGTCTCGCGAAAAATGTTCCAGCATGATTAAACTGAATGTCGCTTATAAAGAGAAATTCCAAGTAAATCACAGCCGTCTGACTGGAGTCAAGAATTCATTAAAACGCGATAAGAGCAGATTGGTATGCGAGGGCAGAACAAAGATTGATTTATAAAACAAGCATACGAAGAATTGAATTTCGACGAACATAAATGAACTGCAAAGCCACATAAGCGGAAATAAGGTTTGTATGGACTGAAGGTTTGATGTTTCTACACTAAACTATGACTATGGGCTTTACCTATGAGGAAAAATACAGGAACGTACTAATTTCGAAGAATTGTCCTTACAACGTCCAAGGCAAAGGACATCCACAAAGCATAGAAAATACAGCTCTAGAGAAGTTATACGAAGGTCCCTTAGCAGTAAATAATAAGGAAAAAAAGAACATGCAGGACCTATTACAGTTAATACCACCAATAAATCAAGATTTTTAAAGCAGCTAATAGTTGATGATAGTGTGTAAAACATTGGGCCCTTCGAACTCAGAGAACCTGAAAAAGGCAAACAGTCTGTTTTCAACTTATTGTTTTCATTTACAAGTCTATTTATGTTTGTTTAAAAGAAAATGATTTCGTTTTTATATTAAAAAATAATAAAACCGTCTTTATTTTAAGCTTGTTTTATTCTTTTTTGAAAGGCAGTGGCGTATGCCATCACTGTGCAAAAAAATGTTATTTAAATTTGAAAATTGCAAAAATTTTGTGCTCATAACTTAAGTTTGTTTATAATTAATCTGAAACAGCTTTGGGATTTTTCTATTAGCCATTAACTTTGAAGCCTTATAACTCAGAACACTATTAGATTGGCTTACACCACTTTGCCCTTCAACGGCTCAAATTCTCCTTACTCTGTTTTACCGTGAATCTATCAAAAAAAAAAAATATAATCGTTAGTTACTGGTCCCTATTTACGACATGTAACAACCTGAAAAAAAATCCAGTAGCTTAGAGGCGAGGGGGCGGTTGAAAGCTTAAATTAAAGGAGATCATCGCTCTCCGGTGTGCGGGAATAAATTGCAGTGGTGCACTTGTAGGTTGTACAAGTTCCAGCTATGACTTACCTTGCTAATCTCTGAAACTGATTACTTGACTATAAACGAAGCGGAACTGCACTGGGCTTTAAAATTAAAATCATAACAGTCTGAAGCCTCTGTTAGACAACATTCAAAACATTACATTTTAGCAGGCCAGCCATACGACTGTGGCCGCAACAAAAAGGGTCACAAAATTGCCTATAGGATTTCTATTTGCTTGTGCTAAGCAAATTTGTCAAGTTGTCAGGTGCCCCGAGCAATATCGATAAACTGGCTAAGAGCGGCGAGAGCGTTACTGCATTATAACGAAGATATGTTCCAAAACTTATTATGCAACATTCTACTTATTCGCTAAAATACAAATAAAACGATAATTTACACATAGAATGTTCAGTAACAGTTTTAAATTCGACCTAGCTGAAATGCATTCCAATCGCTGACAACGAAAAAAGCAAAGAAAATTACAGATTTCTGGCGTTGCACAAAATCATGGCATTTGACGTAAATATTGGACGAGACTTGCGGGCTCGAAGGCGGAGCCAAAATTAGCTTCGGCGAAAAAATAAAGAAAGGACAGGACAGTTCCAAGATTCTCTACGAGAAATTGGCGTGAATCCATACTCGATGAACTGAAGCTGCGTTCAGGACGTCATTGGAATGCAGGAGGATTGCTAAACGAATGATACAGGTCATCGATAGCAAGGCTGCTATACGAGACGTTCCTGTGAATGTATTCAGCCGGTGGTCTGTTTCACACTTGACAATAATTTGTCATTCACGATTGCATTATGTCAATCTGCATGTTTTACTATAATCCTATCAAATTAAGAATGATACACCGTAGAGGTGACAAAAACTAAGCTAACCATACGAATGCTAGCTAAAATTAGGTGAAGAGAAAAGTCAAACAAAATTGGAAATTGTATATTTATTTATTTCTACGCTATCTGAAATTACCCCAAAAATTCTGTTGTGGCTAAACAATTTCTTTGATGTGATGTAGAAGCATGTATCGCCACATCTGTTCCATTACTTGCATGTGTTGGAACCTTTCAGTAATTAGTGCTTTCATTTCAACCTATACCTTCAAACGTATATAATTTAATATTATCGTTATATCGTTAACGTTTATTTTCTGACGGTTTTTGCCAACTTTTATTCGTTACTTGGTAGGCACCATTTCTAAATCTTTCAATTATATTAAATGTCAAATGTGCCCCAGGAATTGACAAAAATTACATCTAAACTCAGTGTTAAGAGCAACCTGGACGTGCATTTTCAAATATAAATATACGGTACCCCCCACCCAAGAAAAGCGCCCTTCCGTGCTTTCCAAGAATACTTCGATACTCAGCATCACTCCGTTTCGCTAACACAATGAAATTCTATGAACCAGTTATTTATCAAAAAAAAAAACAAAAACAAATTTTTTTGCCGACAACCATAGCTCAAAAGTTGATGTTGCCTTCATTTTTGGAGGACCTATCGTATCAAAACGATCCAAGACTTCAGGAAGGTTCCTGGCGACCGGAATCGTGTACACATACGAACATACATCCCCCGCACAGCACGTTTAGGCACCCCCCAATACGGGGGATTGATCTAGTGGGCTGGGATCTTCACCAAAAGATCCGCACCGCCGAGATGGAGATTTGATATAGTGGGTTCATTAGTCGGTTGGCTCGAATTTTAGAGATATTTGACTCAGAGTGGTTTTCGATATGAGGGAATTTCAATACTTCGTACACTTCGTGTCGAAGTAATTAGGGGTAATACAATAAGCGGTGCGCTTATTATCAATGACTTTTTAATTAATTATAATGAAATGATATTCATTAAAATTATGGATTATTAAGAATACTACGAATTATATGTTGGAAAAGAATATAATGTTTTAATATACCAGAATGAGCGTAATTATATTTTATTATATCATTATCAATGCTAATCATCAATGTTTGTCTCCAATGCACATGTTGCTATTCTTTATGCTAAAAACTCATGACATAACCTAAAAAAATCAACTGATATTTACATAGTTAGCTCGTAGAAAACCGATAATAGCTAGTCGGTACATTGTCAGCATAGTAGAAGATGCTATTGGCCAATGTACGAATTTTAAAAGTTTCAACTAATTATGTTCTCAATAAAGGGTTTTACCATTGAATTTACGTTATCGGACAATTAATATCTACAACCACCTAAGTTGCGCAAATTTCATTATACAATGACATTACATTTTGAAGCATTATTATATTGTGTTTATCCTAATGCCGGCATGACATTTACTCTAACATAACTGTGTTTTCATGAATTAGTATCCATTACACCAATTCTGATCCTACAGAATTACAGCATTAGTAAGATGGATATAATCCAAGAAGCTTAACTACGAGGCCCTTTCTGATTGCGAAGCAACGGGGAATTACCTGATTTTCTCATTAAACTTGTCAAGCTACAACGTCTATTGGGATATCAATGAACTGAGACAATTTAGAAAATTCGAAACTAAAGCTCGCTCGCTTAACCTCCAGTAAAATTTCTCAGTTTCTTTAACATGTCTCAGATACCAGAATTTTCTATAAATCCCGAGCTAATAAAGAAGAAAAATTTTAGATTGTCGTTTAGGATTATTGCGTTCGCGCCCAAGGCGCCCCGCTGTTAATTATAACATTCCAGGGTGCAGGAGCAGGAGGCTGCCACAAGGGCCTCTCATCTTGCAGCCGGGAGAATCTTGAAGATCCACTCGTCAATTCCCAGTGCAAACCAAAACCACCCGCTAATTCATTTGCCCACGTCTTCGCGTGTCTCCCGCGCTTTGTTTGCAGGCGGATTTTCCAGCAAAGGAAACAATAGCTGCGAAAGCACGTAGGGGCTCAATCTCTTTCCTGGGTTTCCATTGTCAGCTCTTCTAAGCCAATATTCTGTTGCTTTCACACGTCTGTGCGGTGACGAGCTGACGTTATTGGTTTTTCGAAACGCTATCGGCAGCATTGTTTATTTTGACCTCCAGTACACTACTTCGCCTGCTGCCAAGTGTTTGCTCGCGTGGAAAAACAAACAGGCGAGGGGTTGCTTGTCAACACGTTTCCGCCGTTGACTTATCGAATTTCGCATCAACACTTTCGCAGCTGAAAGTAGTGGATTTGTATCAAATAGTCACCCTTTCCTTTGTAATTATTGTGGATGGAACAGAAGACAAAAAGGGTGAGGATTATGTTATCGGAAACCATTATGTAAAAGATAGCGAACCTTATGAGTCGTCGTTATCCATGTAAACTACTAATAAAGTGCACTGTATTTAACAGCAATTCCGTCTCAAAAGCTGGACTGACCCCTATGATAAACCGACAAACAGTATGAAAAGGTGAAACAAATATACTAAAATTGCAGTAATTTGTCAAACTAAAATAAAATTAGATAAAACGACATTAATAGGGGACTACACAATGATGTACCTGCAGACAAAGAAACAAGTCAAGAGGTAGCTTGATTGGCGAATCTTGAAAAAACTATTATCAAATGTTAGGAATTCATAATCGCTCTTCAATACCGTTAAGGAACGTTGACCATTATTATTGCCAAATATGCCTCAAAAAGAGGAAATGAAGAAGAATTCTATAGCATATTTCAAAAAGTACAACTTCAATGAACGATTGTTGCATGCGAAAAGCTAATTACTACTTGCAGCAAATTTGAAAAGTACACATGACTAGCAGCCGCGAGAAATATGCTGGGTCGTAAGTTGAAAATGCAGGAGTTCAACTATAAAAGTCGAATTGGTGTAGACATTTAAATGCTTATTAATTGTTATGCAACGTTTTAGTGACTTTGGGGAAGGTTGGAAAAGTCCTAGAGGTTTTACGATGGAAAACTACACTCGGCTCCAGACTTAGAACCTAACTTATTCCGAATTGCTGAAATGACTTATTTGTAAAATATGCGAATCTGCACTGCGCTACACAATGAAAATCAACCAGTACTTTAAAATCTCTATTTAGATGACATGAACATGAAATTACATATACGCTCGCCTATCTGAATGCCAGGTCGTAACAAATACTCAGTTTACTTTCCCGAAAGGGTTTTATCATTTAAAAACATTCATAAAAGTACATAAAATCGACAACGGCTGAACACCAAAAAACCCTGATAATATGGAAAACATAAATCACAGTACAGAAATAACGAAAAAAACAATGCGACATAATATCAACAACCGACACTTAGCTGGGTGAAGTTCGATACCTGAGCCACGGCTAAGGTTGAAAGTTACAGGTAGCCACGGAGTCAAACAGAATATTACCCAGACCGTGTCCAAGGTTTTCCGACAACCTAAAGGCAGAAATTACAGCCCCACAACATGAACATTAGTCGTCTGTCGACGCTTGATAACAAGTGCCAGGGCTGCATCGATATGCAATGTGAGTGCTAGTGGTTAATAGTTCCTTAAATCCGACTGGAAGTTCGACGTAAACTCTCCACGACAATTCAAAACGTAACAGTAATCGGAAATCCGCAAAAGTAGTAGCTTGGGTTTTGTGAAGCCGATTAATGTGTCATAATGCGGGAGAGCATCAAGAAGCTGTTATCTTCAAGAAGAATTTATAAACCACTATCAAGAATTCCTGCTCATCTTCAGACCCAACCGAGAAACAACCGTCAAAACGCTCTCTTTGATGCAACCTGTCTGCTTGAAGGTGAGTGCAAAACGAAAAAACTTCAGGCAGAGAAAGAAGCAAAATGTTACCCCTGATTTGATTTCTTCCCTAACGCGCAAAGTATTATTTTTGAATTTCAAATTTTAGACATGCAATTCTAGTAGGAGACGTCAATGTTGATATAGAAACTATATTAAATGATTCCTTAGATTAGATTAGTTAGATGCTATGACAACCCTACAATAAATGACAATATATGGACGTTAACAACAACCTCAAAATAACAAACCAGAGGATATTCAAACAAGTAGCAAACATTCACGTGTACTGAGGATGTAATATATAGTACAAGAACTACTACTGCATTTTTAAAAATCAACATATATGGTAGATGAAAAAATCAACTGCCTCGCCAAGTATATATAAAGTTCGGTTCTTACCAGAATGGTCTATAAAATTTTATTTCACAACAAATTTAAATGATCTATGCATAAATAGCACACTGTGACAACAAAAACAAACAAGCATTTATAAGTATAATAAGAAAAACGTTTATCAGACGTTACAAGCTAAATGCAGAAACTATAGAATGAAAAATCCAAAAAGGTGTAAAGAATGAAAAAAAATCAAAGCGTTGCTATTGAACTGCCTATGCAACAGGAACTTGACCTGACGCCCCTAGGCGTGTTAGGATTGGCGTTTCTATATATGCATTTTATTGTTTGTTCGTACACCTTGAACTACCTTTAGCAACGCAAGTAAAATTGAAAGGCGCGCCAATTAGTTGTGCGGATTTTGCGCCAAAATACAAGTTCCTGCCGCGATAGGATGCCGGGTGGCGCCTTTGCTTTTAATCAGACCCCTAGAAAGCTCTTGTGTGGTCAACGGAAAAAGTTGGTTCATTTGTAGGTACAAGGAAGAGCTGAATGACCTAACATTGAAGCTGGATACTGTGAGAGCCACAAGCAAAGTCCGTACGAGTCTTGAGAAACTACAAGGAAAGAGAAGCGAATGGTACAATTTGGTAAGATGGTGCCAGAAAGTTGAGAGATCAAGCTGCAGCGTCATTGAATGGCGCGACTGTGTTCTGGTTCATTTCAAGAAGGATTTTTCTTGATCACGACTGGGGATAACTAAAGTACGCAAGATTTAGTTTGCCTTCAATCAATGGAGCTTCAACCTCAGCATTATACATAGACGGCAAAACATAAACAGGGGAAAAAACTATAAAGGCTATTATGTAGACGAGCAACTCGAGGAACACGTACATGCCAGACACCAGTTTGCATATAAAGCAAAAATTAAAAAGATACGGCTCGATAATAGTGTATTTCCAGAGAAACGTGCATGCGATACTATAAAAACGTATGGTACCGTCGAAACTCATTACATAGATGTTCTTATTTTAACTAAGATAGCTTTTGCATTTTTAAATATAAATTGTAAGTAAAAAAGCGACAGAAATGTTAATATCTTTAATAAAGAAAACGTACCGCAAGAAACACAACATTACTATACCGAAGAATTGTTAAAATTGTATAACAATAGGTAAAAATAACTTAGTGTTTCTAATAACACTGAAACAATAACCGTAAAAGTAAATAATGCAAACTATATTGAAAACAATACCGCAGCCAGTAGAATTCGAACTTGCCTTTTTAGGGGAAATCCATTTGCTAGTCATACGCTTTACACGATCGGCTAAGAGTGTAACCTGACGTACTTGCTTATTATTGCATTATGGAGAGCACGGTAACGCCAGGACCGATCCCGAACGAACTGTGTGAAAATGAAAGCGTTGCACACTAAAGCAGGCGGCACACCGGCAAGCACGTATGTAGGAATAACACACCATATATACAGTGTGTTTCACTTTCCACTTTTACAAATGTATCTTCCTTATTTATTTTCTGATGTATTTAAAATTTTGGTCAGTTCTATTACCCTTTAAAAGGGTTATTTTTGCTTTGATAACAAACAAATGCAAACCATTAAAAAATATATATTAGGCCTAGTTCCATAGTAAACAGTTATGGCAAAAAGTTGCTCAGAATGAGGAAGCTAGTCGAAATCCAAATTTTTATCGAAAAATTTACATTATTATTTATACAATAAATGTTTCGCTTTCTATCTTTACACCCCTGCGAAAGCAGTGCCTGGCACCATCACCCTATTGTGAATGGTTTTTGGCCAGTGTTATATGCTGAATATGTTACTTGATCCTGAACTTTACTAATATAATGTAGTAAACTTTGATAGCGATCCTTTGCAACATTTACGAAGTTACAGGTATTGCGAAATGGGCAAAAAAGTCATCGAGATTTGGCTACTGCGTTACACAGAGAATGGTAAAGTGGATTCGTCGAAATATCTTGCACTATGCACTAGTAGGATAGACTAATATTGATCACTCCCCAATACGAATAAGCGTCAGAGAGACGAAATGGTCTTCGGGTAATAATGCTACAACAATGAAACTGATCTGCGCTACTGTTGGAAGAGTCATCTTCATTTGGTTATAACAAAACTTCTTCTAAATAATTTTTGAGAAGTGCATGCCGTAGATGTTTTTCACATCTGCATATAGGCAGTTCAAAGTAAACAATGGCTTACTTTAGCATTGTTTAAAGAAGGCCAGAAAGGTATTAGTATTAGAAATGTTGTTAGTGAATTGTAATAATAAACAAGTGTGCTTTGTATTAACGTCGAAACTGTTATTATTGAAATCAACTAGCTCGTAGCATACTGTCGGAGAAGGGTCGTGAGCATAAAGAATAATAATTTTTTTAAATTAACTTAATTACATCAGCAATCAGAATTACAAAAGAGTCTATGGACTAATATTATGATTAATTAATTGTCTTGAAGAGACTAGCACCCAACAGCGCTGCCTCGCAGGTGTAGCGGTCCAGTTCGTGGCACCTTCGCAGTTAATAGTCACCTTAGTATTTAACCCATATTTTGCGAAGAATAGAACTAAACTGTATTTCTTACAATGTATCAATTAGCTTAAAACGCATGGTGTATTTAAAACATACGAGTCTCACGCTAAAGATTGCTTACTAGCAAACTAGCTGATTTAGCTGAATAGTGCAGTTATTAGTAGAACAAAGCAACTGGTGCGCGAACAGCAGCGCTGGAGTAGTCGCGTGTCAACAAGCGAACGGTGCGTTACCTCCAAAGGCAAAAGGCGTCACGCAAAATAATAAAAGAGAAATTGAAAGTTCTGTGTGGGCTTGCGTTAACAGCAGACTACGTCTAGTGGATCTCCATCCGAAATACAGCCTCGAGAGCAGATAACTACCTTGGGATCAATACGGAGGAATCAATAATTCTACAGCGCCAAAAGCCGGTCTGCCAGCTTTAAAGTAGCAGTAGGTCTTCTAGATGTACGAGATTATTTGGAGCAACGATCACGCAAGGTTAGTCTTCTAAGTTATGAAAAGATTGCAACAAATGACGTAATAACTCACCGGGCATATTACGCACCAGAAAGCATCAGCAACCTGCTGAGTCAGCGCTTCAGAACAACACGTTACATTATCCTGTGAGCGTATCGCGTCAGCTGAATTCAAGCCATTGAAGCCAAGATCGGATTCATGAAATTCGAGTTGCAGTTAGACTAAGGCATCAAGCTCGTGGACTGGTTCAGGCTCATATTAATAGCGCACATAGACTTTATCGATTAATATTGTGTATTCTTTTTGTGTACTTTCATGCATGGTTAGTTCTTTTACAGATTATATATATTTTCATGTAAACTGGTTGTTTTTTATTTCTGCTAGTGTTTGCATGCATAATTACAGCATTGTAGGTAATCACGGGCAGGCCTACAAGAGCAATATTGACATTTCCCTTAGCCACAGTGAAGTAAAAGTGGGTTTTGTACCTCTACGACTGAGTAAACTAGCAAAGAAAGGGCATTATAATTTCATGGTACAGTAGAGTATAGGGCACGAAAAAAAGCCACATTACAGTTTGTGGTGCCTAACGATAGGGCTAGATAAAAGTACCTCCAGCTAGCGGCCGAGGATATTAGATTCATACTAGTGGGTACTTATAATTCTGACATATTCCAAGGCCATTTCCGTTTCAGTCGCCAAAAGTTTGGCTGTTGTGTTAGTGATGCTGTTGTATCGTTTGGATGGCCTATAAGTCTACCATGATGGCCGACCGCTTGGTTTTTAATAATGCCACGTACATATGGGGTATTGGAGTCCGCAGATAATAATAGGAACTAAATTTAAATAACTTTCTTAAGCAGCAGCGAAGCAATAGTTATGAGAGCCATGTTCAGAAACGTATCGAACCCACTCCGCTGAGCCATACAGAGTAGTACAGATGTGGAGTAAGAGAGACTGCAAGAAGATAATAAATGCCCACGAGAAATAACAACGCCGAAGCGCTCAAAAAGTTTTTTGTTAACATAATCCAAGCAGATGTTCCAGATTTTCGCAGCGTCAAATTTATAATCGAACATGCAGGTAAAACAGCAACTTGAAGCTACTTTACACATCACAAATTTTCGACAGATAGAACGGTCTCGAGACCTCCGTGGAAATATCGGAGCAGAAGCAGTACCACGTAACAGCACAGTTGTCTAAATTCTACGTTAAACTATCAGATCTTGAGATAACCAGATGGTACTGCAATTTTTCGAACGGATAGGACAAAATCTGCTTCATATTTTCGACGATTTCGTTCGGAAGAAAACTCCGACCAAATACGTCCTATAACTTCAATAGTAAAACTAAGAATCCTAAAATTTTCTCCAAAGACGCAATGAAGTAAAGAAAAAATCTTCACCTTATAACTGCTTACGAAGAGTTTTAAAAGAAGGTAATAGTAACTGCCATTAAAACTGACTACAAACTATTTAGACAGTCCGAAGTACACGACGGTATTTGATGTATCCGGATCCACAGCAACAGCGGGCGGAAATTCTAAGTTACACCTTCGGACCGTAACAATTTTTACAGTGATATTCTTAAGTAAAACGTCGCCAAGCTTATGAGTTTACTTTAGATATCTACTAAAATTTACTTTAAATATCCACCTACGTAACTGACAAAGCAACCGGTAACGATCGCTTCGAGACTAATGCAATAATTGCCTTCATTAGAATAGATTACAAGATAAATAAAAATTCATGCTATAAACCGCTTATTTGATTAGTTTTGTGTGTTGCACAGGATTTCTAGATGAAAACTTCGAAAAACTGAAATTCGCTGCTGATGAGAGATCACAACGAACTCGTTAAGTGTAAATTGGAAAAAGGTCAAAACTAAACCGTCCTAAGCCCCTAATTGAACACCATCCTTAAAGATTTCCATTGATTAATTACCCAATCAACTCTAGGGGATTTTTCATTACTTTTTTCTGTTAGGGGCTATAATTACATCGTTAAGGAAACAAATGGGGGATTGAGCTGCGTCTAAAACTAAAGTGGTTTGTGCTTCTCATTCTTACTCGATTTTCAGTTTAATTCGTCTTATTTAACTGCTTATTATCGTTCAAAATTTTATTATCATTTTAATACCTCGACTACCGTGTCAGGCCGTTCATAAGCGAAATCAAGTTTCCTTTGTTCGAAGACGACAGCCCGCGGCACCTGTTGCTAATTAAGCATAACTAGATTTATTTGCAGACTGTCCGCATAGCTGATTTCCCTTCGGGTTAATTAACACTTCTAATTGCATATCTGCTAAGCAATTGATCGTGTGAATTTAGCCACCGGCGTGTAGCGATTGAATCCGCTCCGATCTTGGGATACTGCAAAAGGAACTGCAGATTGTCTTGCTGCTACACCTAAGTAAGAATGTTACTACCATTGGAAGGGATTGAGTTTGAAAACGTTTGATATTAAAATTCAACTGTAAGATATTTTTGTTGGGTGCATATAAATTGAAGCTCCTTATTTTCTGCTATAATATTTCTTGATTTTCTTACTTTTCTATGATTCTGATTTGCCACAACACAAAGAAATTGGTTTTCAATTATTTATTAGCGGAGTGATCATACAAGTTTTAACGTTGTTACTGTACATTGGCCAAGATGATCTAAGGTGATTTTTAAATTTAGTAATTTGGAACCATAAAAAAGTCAAATTTAATTCCAGGATAACACAATTTCAATAAAAAAAATGAATGGCTAAATTGCGACTATAATTTTAGTATAAGAAAATTGTGAAATCGACGTATTTTAAAGAGTGGAGTGTATATAAGAACCAATTAGACATCTTGTAATAGGCAAATCCTGGTTTATGATATGCAAAAATCTTTAAGAATGTTCAGTAGTTTAACGTGATAGGGCGTTACTGCACTACGAACGGGAATTTACCCCAATATTTCTTTCTCAACGGTAACTACATTAATTACATACAAAAATTTTCTATAATTTATACGTACACAATATTATTGCGCGTCGTATAGTGAAGCGACGGTTTGTGTGGCTTCGACATTTTATTGACATCAGTCTTGACAGCGGTGATAGTCACGGTAGAGTTTTTGGCGTTGTTTAAGAAAATGAGATTGTTATTACACTAAATACGCAAATTTGTTTTCGTTTTCCATACAAAGGTTTTTTATTGAAAGTGATGCAAAGTTATTAGCTTGCTGAATTGAGTGCAAACGAGCGGTAAAGTACAAATCCAACGTAAACTAATAAAGGTAAAAGCTTTACCCTCGAACTATCGACCCATATTTAATTACGTCAACTTTAGTATATTTTTTTTAAGAGAGATTAGGAATTGCGCTTCTGCTATTACGCTTTCGTTTTTCTCCTATAAACTACTAATTTTATGAATGAAAACGCAACCTCCAAGACATTTTTATAATTTATTTAAAATTATGCATAGTTACAATTTTTACACGTGATCTTGTCGAATGAATTAGGTATGCAAAAAATGTTGCATATTGTGCATATTTGGCTGGTTATCTAACCTTTATCTCTAGGGAAAACATGGCACCTTCTAGGAGATCATTTTTGTTGCGTTGCAAGGTCGTTGTTCCTCCGGGAATTGTTCAAATTCTCAGAGCGTATTGGTTATAAGTTGCATTACAAAGCGCTTTTGTCGCTTCTCTGTGTACCTACTACAAGCATTTTCTTCGGTATAGCATTGAATAAATTCCACAAGAATCTCCTCCGTTTGTTGCATTCATTTGTATTTGTTAAAATATTCTTAGTTGGTCATATTCTGACGTATGCTAAATGACCAAAAATACTCATTAGCCAACTGAGAGCCATTCGACGACAAGAATACAGTGTGTAATCCTGTCAAAACGGAACAATTTTCATAAATTAAGTATTTGTTAAAATCAAGTTCAGAATCAACTGAGGAAATTTGTTTAGTAAGTTAAGCAGCACGCGAGATTGATAATTTCGCAATTCACAATGGTGTAAGCATTTCGACTGTGCAAAACGTATTGCAACAAATGACACGACAAAGCCTCGGCGCCTCCTAGGAAATAAAAGAAACTGCAGCCGTGTGGTGGAACAGCCAATAATAGACATTTAAAACATCATCACAGTCTCTAGGTTACAAAGAAGTTCATCTTTCAATATTTTTAGCATACGCATAGTAGAACGAATTTGTATATAGCAACAGGTTTTGTAAAATAAATCAGTATTATACTTATTTTAAGATCGACGAGAGGGTATGCAATGCAAGCCATAATTTTGGTCGGTGAGGCTAACGACTGGCATTACCCTCCATTGTTTTACGACTTTTTGTAGGCGGCAGGGTGACAGAAAAATGTCAACCGACGTGAACATAACCGACAAAAGTTTTTAGAGTATTGTAAATTGGGGATTTCTCGATTGCAAAAATAACATAATGTATCCCTCGGCACTGAAGTTCATTTTCATTGCTCATGTGCTTTATTCACCTTGTGATAAGAAGTTACACTTCAGTGTCTTGGTATACAAATTACTATTATTTACATTTAATAGTTATATAATGTGTGTATAACTTGCATTTCAATTTGCTAAGGCTGAAGTGAACAAAGACGTTGAGTAAAACCCGATTGTGTGGTACAAAGCTACCCCACACGGTAGTAAACTAAAATTCAGTACGATCGCCAGCATAATATAAAATCAAGGAAGGTCACAGACCCCGAGCGCCGCACAAAGTCGTGGGCGTGCTCGCCACTAAAGTTGAGCGATGAAGGCAGACTCGCAAAAGGCAACGGATTTGTAGTATGAAAACAGGAAATCATCGGTAACTTCATGCTTTCCAGAGCTTCGTTTGAGGACAGGACAGCGGTAGAAGAGTAACCTTACACGAGCCGTCAGCACGAATCTACACGCGATGTACGAGAAGTTTCTTTGAAAAATGTGTCGATATTCCCGGATGGCTGCGATATAAGGCGTTGATAAACGATAGTGGTCTCTTTAATTTCGTACAGAGGTCGATACAAGATTCTCTCGGCATTTCTAAACTATAGGAAACTTGAAATTTTAGACTTAGTAACCTGCGATGTGTGGAAGCTAAATAGATACGAGATTGGAGGATCTTCATAGTCTTGTTAAGGAAGAAATATAAGATTTCACCAAGTAGCTAAATGTACGAAACTGTTCGCTCGCATCACAAACAAAAATCGTTAGCTTACCCGTTCCTGGTTAACTCTAAAAGTTAACGGCTTCGCTCAGCGTCGGTTTAACACTAGACAAGTGTAATTTTTGCTGGTAAACTGCTCAAACTGAACTGTCCTGCCGCGCGCTGACTTTTGCGTAACGGCCTCAATCAATCGAAAATTCTAACCCCTTTCCTTTATTTATACGCGCAATACAATCTTAAATTACAAACGATTCTAACAGTCCTATCTATATAAGAAAAGCGCTCAACGTAGAATAATAACAAAGTTGAATATCCAAAACAGCGGAAAAGTTGAGGAGGTTAGTCGCACTCTGCTAGATTTCCAGTAAAATAAGCTAATTTCTCCTAGTTAATTTTTAATAAATTAGTTAATTGTTGAAAGCGGAAGTAGATTTCTTTTCCGAACCGTCCATGTTCTAATATTTTTCATTTTGTAATGTGGCGAAATACAACCTAAGAAATAGAATTATGCGTTATATGACGTTTACCCTACTGATATAGTGATTATGAGTGGATATAGATAGTAAGATAATACAAGATCTGTAAAGGATGTCATACAATAATAATTTGTAGGCATTATCTCAACCTACAACCGTCTTCTAACGCTTTACTAAAGACTCTACTACCTGCAAAAAAACTCTAAAAGATGTCGTGACATTGATGGATATTTACCTTTTCACGCCATTAAAGAAATTGCCCACAATATTTTTTATATCGCTTTTTATACAATTGTTTCGTTTAACGGTGCTTAAGCAAAAAGTCAAAATTATAACGTTCGTGGCATGCAAAATAATATATCAGTAGACCTTCCTTTTTGACTGTTTTATAGTTATGTGTAATAAATACAAAATATCGACAAAAATTAGCATCACATAGTTAAAACTATTTTGGTCTTCCTGGAAATTCCTATTTATATAGAAGTTTAGGCATAAGGTTTTTTTTTAGATTTTTGTCAGCCTAAGATCGTTGTATCATCGAAACATGCTGTTGTCATCGTTAAATTGGTTTTTGGGTAGGCTGTCTATAATGAGTATAAATTGGGTCTGACAATACTATCATGTGGTAGCTCCGATCGTACACGGCATAGTTTAGTAAAAGCTTCTTGGTATTTTACTTGAAATGTCTTACCGGTGAACTAGGAATTCAAGAGAAAGTAAAATGAATGTTAAATGGAACGAATGAATATAGACAGTAATCCTAAATGGCGCATTTTGTCGAATGCTTGACTTATGCCAAGGAAGGCAGCTGAAACAAGAAAGTTACTGTCTACAATACAATATTTTACAAACACAGTCACAATAATAGTACAATTGTATACCCACATAACGCTAATATAAGTTCTTGCTCCAATGAAGATGGAAATTGACTCTGAACTCGAGCTAAGCTGTAAATGATATAGCTCCAAAAATGTAAAAATATCTAATTTGCTTACATACCAAAGAGCAGCACTATTTAGTACTATAATGAGACAATAAACAGCATTTCAGACAACTGTTTCGACCACGCCTTTATGCTAACAGTAATTAAACCACTACAGAAATAGGTCTTTCCACCACACATACTGACGCGGGGTTACATAGTGAAAACTGAGGAAACCCTGCGTGCACTTGTGCCTTGTTTGAAGCAGACTTACCCTAGTCATATCGCTCGTGGTATAATAAGGTATGCGCAGACACGGTAGAGCTTAGTTAAACTACTAGTAGCGTAGGCTTCATAACAAACTTTACTATATTCAATCATTTTAATTCACCAACACACAATCACGAACATACATGTATAAATCGGCTGTATATGAAAATGTTACTTCCACTACATTCAGACGAACGGGGTCAAGTTTCTGTTACAAAGTAATGAAAGTGAGAAATAAGGAAGAAAACTGAAGAAAACTGTAAAATACAGACGAATAAAGATAAACACTCTGAACCGGTTCTGTTAAATTGTTGTCGTAGTTTCTCTACAGTACAGAACCTATTGTTAAATTTCGAAAATGTGGTATATCCAAATAGTTTCCGTAGACTATCACAAATTCTTTTTTACGAAATAAACTTTCAAGAAGACTCTCAACGGATGAGGACACTATAGGCATTAAAACGTACTGTGATTTCTTGCTACCAACCTTATTCGTTTTCAAGACATTGCCAATATACCCTTAATCCTACAAAACCAATCCCTTAAAGTTCTAGCGAACTCCATTAACAAAATCCCCTAATTTCTTTTCGGTGCACGCAGCCGATGTCCAATCGAAGTAACGAAATATGCTAATGGCATTAATTTAGAGCTTTATCGGCAGCCCAAGCCCAAACTTGGGAACTTGTTTGTGTTTATGCAAAGCAAAATGCCGGCTGAATAAAAATCAAACTTTCCAGCGCGACCGCCACTGAAGTGCGTTGGAACCCGAAGTTTCGGCTGCCACAAGCATAACAAAGCGCCGGAATTTATAAATTTTCGAAGGGCCGCCGGATAATTAGGAGCTTTCAGTAATTACTGGGAAATGTTCGTGCGGTTGCGTATGAAAGGCTAATTTTGGCTTAGGAACAATTGCTAATGTGCTTTCAATTTTGGGGTACGTTCGTGATCATTGCTTAATGACGTGGATGTATTAGCAAATTTCTTAAAAGTCATTCTAAATAAAAGCTGGGTTATTAATAGATCCTGGTTTTGTTTATCTCACGTTTGGTTAACTGTATGCACGCCGAATTCTATTTTTTAGTTTCTATAAAGGACTAACACGCTCATTATGATGTAGGTCTTGAGGCTTCAACTCCTGATTGAAACCATGTGGAAACCCACGGAGTAACGTTACGTACCGATACACAAAAAATATTCGTAATTACTCGTCACGGTACAATCCACGGGGGAAATTCTGGCAATTTCAAGCGGGCTTGGAAATGCGTAGAAGGCGCTTTAAATATACACAACAGAAAAGAAAGCAATTTCGTATTGTGATGCAGGTCATATCAACAAACTGTGAGGCATCAAGTTGACCTATGTAAATACAACAACAGAAGAAATACGGCCTAAAATTATAGTCGGCGGTTACGGTTAAGACACGCCTTACGACAAACCTTCATTGTGGTATCCTTCTCTAACGCAACTAAATACATAGAAGAAATTGCTCTTGTAGGTGCGAAAGAGAAGAAAAGTCGTCCGAATCACAGCGTTGTGAGCAGGCTAGAAGATAGTCGGTAGAGGAGACCTTTATCGCGGTGACAGTCCAATTATCCGACGATAAATCGAAGAAGAAACTCCGACCCCATTATGTGGCGGGCGACCCAAATGCTCGCACATACACACCTTGCTCACGTTTGGCTAGTGACCGCTAATCCCGCATGAATACTTCCTCGTGCTCTTACTTAAAAACATTAACAATACACCTGTGGCGGTAGTATACGAACAATCAAATTTGAAATGACCTAGAAAAATAGAGTCAATTGGGCAAAGAGGGTGCAGTGGTCCAGCACATCAAAGCTATATTAAGCGGCAGAATGTATAGGAACTATTACTAGTTAACAACTGGGACTACAGTTTCTCAGACAGGCAAATACACTTAGTTACTGAGGTTAGAGAATAAGTTTGAAACTTGCAATCCGTTATTCTTGCAAAATATGCTAAATAGTAATGTATCCTGTATCCTAGTCATAACATGCCTGCATGAAACGTTCTAGAATAATGGAATAGGTATCGACATCGATATGTGCTTATGCAACCAAATCGAGTTTCAGCGAAATGTAAAAAGCATAATGGCATCCAAGCGGTTTAGCTCAGAGCGTAAAATGCCATTTCTCAGAGCAGCGATACTTGTCAGAAACACTTTGGGATTTTCGCTTAAATCTGGATTTGGAACAACGTGATATTCATATAAGGGCAAAATTTGACATATCGTTTTATAAAGGTGGCTGTGAAAGGGACGCGACTGCAGCGATAAGACTAGAAAATTAATATTTTCGGAATGTTTGGATTGAAACTATTTTAAACTGTTCAATTTGTATGGAAACAATTACCCTTTGTCGATTGCTATTATAAATTTCATAAAATAGACGTTACCATATCAAGGAGATCCCTGCATTTGTGAATAACCTCTTGTGGCTAGTTAACATTGGGTCTACGGCTTTGGACTATAACACTATATAAACTAAAGCGTTCGTCGACCAAATCAGTAGTGTGACGTTCTAGTGAAGATCTTTTGAAAAGTTTCTATTGAATAAAATATGCGCTAAAGCTACGCGACTGTGTTGCAGCAGCATTTTCAAGAAGACTCCCTCTGTCTCGAAAGTTGAAATGTGTTCTGAATTGTAATGATTTTGCAGAAAACTCAAAGATCATGGAGAAATTAAATATTTATAATCCTTTGGCTTAAAGCTGAAATAGAGGGGAAAGATATTTCAATAACAAATAAACATGAAATAAAATGCACAGTAATCGAGGAAGAAAAAAAACTACTTATAAAACAAATGTCTATTATGTACTTCATACAGGTAAAAGAAATTGACAAAAACTAGCAAAAGGGATAATATTATTGAAATAGTCCGAAGACGAGGACTAAATACACATAGATGAAAGTAATTTTGTCAACAATTGTTCCTGTAGATATCCTGAAATGCCTTAATTTGCATATTGTCTCCATACTCAGTAGTCGAAAGGTTTAAATATAAAGGGTGATTACGATTACTAAGAAACCGTTTGGGGTCGGGTATGATTTACTATACGTAGGTCTAGGTTTAGTTGCACTTACCCTCGGTGGTCATGTTATCTGTTATGTCATTTTCGAATTATGGATTAAGAAAATACAAACGGTTTTCAAGTTATGATCAACCCCAAATTTATTATTTACTTTAGTCGTTCTTCGTCATTAACGACTGTAGGGTTCAATAAGTACATGCAGTATTACTTACTTGGTCGCTGTTCTTAAGCTAACCTTGAGACACTAAAATCTTGCCGGGTAATTTTAATCTGATTCATTAAACGATTGCTGCGCCCACCTTTGGCCCACTGCTGGCGCTGTCCAGCTGCCTTCTGCAGATGATGCTAATATCAGCGATAAACTCCGGGAAACGGGACTGTCTCAGACCCGAGCTACTGGAAATATTTTAATTAAATACATTGATTTCCAAGCTCTTCCATCACGTGAGTCTACAAGCTCTAGGAATGACAAGGCTATAAGCTAGAAGCATCAAATTAAGGTTAGGGGTAGGTAGAAGTAAATTTTAAATGCGAATACTATGCGCCTTGCGGTTGGCTAAATTGAAATTGGCCGAGGGTAGAATCCTATCGGACTTGGTTGCACGTTCAGATACTTAATATCTACGTTTTGGGAGCACTTCGGACTATAAATTTAGCAAAGATTTGGCCGAACTCTTGGTCAAGCTATTTTGACGTGATCTCTAGCGGATTTCTTCCGATGCTAGTTTTCGACGAACTTTATACTGGCGCTTCTGGGCATCGTATTCGGACTGATTGCACCTACCACCTGGACTAACGGACTGGTTTTACTATTGACTTAAAACAACGTTCATTTAAAAACAGTCTGTGAATAGTTAATTAATAAGGGCTTTAGGTTCCCTCAGTCAACTCGGCCAAATCGTATGACACACTTTGAAAGTGTGGGTATTTACAGGGATGATCTATAAAACGAGGCACTCGGCCCAGCCGTGGACACCATTTCTAGATCCAGGAGTAACCTTTGTACAAATTACATCCTGTCAGTTAGCTAGGCTAAGCCATGTGGCACACGCATGGAAGAAGGAAACTTTTTGGACAGAAAGAGTTGAGGAGCAGTTCAACTAACCGTTGCAGGACAAAGTGGTGTAGGGTCAGATTAAGAGCTTTCCTAGGCTGTTCAACTTCTCTTGCATGAACGCTTTTCGTGGAAATAAAGCCATAACGCGATCGCCTCCAGATGTTACTGGTCTTCTCAGGTACTGGACTAGCAGTTGCTTGCTTAGCTGTAACTGGTGGAACCCTTAGGACCGGTGCTGGGCGACGTACATATGGATATTTATGTAACCCTTGATGCGGCTCAGATATTTTCATTTTGCGACTGGACAGCTCTTGTGACTGTGATAGCGCCGAGCAAATTGGTATTGATTATTAACACTCTTTTAAACAATTTGCAGGAACGCAAAAAGTTACATTTTTCTTGTAAATATAGTAGGAATTCCATATGCACATAAACGTATATTAGTGATAAAAGTATTTGGCTATACCAACATACAGTTTGTTACAGGACGAAACGGTAATTAAATCACACATTTTGTTAGCAGATAGAACGATAATTAGGACAATGTTAATAGTCAATAGGTTACAGGGGTAACTTTATTGTGACTATTATATGAAGCCAAATAATCTCGCTGCACGATTGCTGTAGCAGGGGCTACTTGAAATTTTGATAACGTTTGTACTGTTGTGATCCAGAAAACGAATCAACCACGCATGAATAACTTGCTCCAGCTAAATGCAGTTGGGACCGTTCCTTAGACGATAGATGGGTCTATCATGCCACAAAATGTGGATCGTAGAGCGCCTCGATAATTTGTTTCCGCGGATTAAATAAATCGATGCACTCAAATCTCAATACGTGAGTCAACCAGCTTTATTCGGGCTGTGCGTTTGGCAGTTCGGTTAGATCACGAACTTACCTTCAACACGCGTCTTCTGAAGTACCTATCAAATCGGGGTTTGCTTGCATTAGAATCTTCCTAAAACTTAATGCAACAAAAGGAAAAAGACAGTATGCGAAAATACAACACCAAATACTTTTTATTTATTTTTTATTTTTTATTTTATCCTGCACTCCGCCAACAGCCGTTAGGCCAATTATAGGCGTCACTGTACATTTTACATTTTATGGGGACTTCCAACCCCACTAACGACTGTCACGATGTTATTATGACAACCGGGACCAACTTTTTCCGTGATAGCCGTACCACGGGGTGCCGGGAGAAGCAGCCGTGGAACTCCCATCCAAGTTCTGACCAGAGAGAGCGTTGCTTAACTCTGCTGATCGAACGTGGACGATTGTTCAAGCTACACCACCAATATCAATTAATAGGTTCGATTTATCTTTCATAGCACTTTATATTGAAACCAGCGATTGTACATATGAAGAAAATTCAACTTTAACAATACCCTATGTGACGTCACTGTATCTACAGACTACCTTAGACATTCTACTCAAGAAATCTCCAAGTAAATTATTCAAGAAAACATCTGACTTCGTAACTATATGTTGCGTGCATAATGACATAAATCCAATAAGGGGTTCCCTTCGTTCAGTCAGTTTGTAACGATTCGCCCAGTCGAAACGCGTTTTTGTGAATTAAAATCAATTCGCGCGTTCCAGCCTAGCGATTTCTACGTTACAAGTTTGAATTTTTCGTCTGCGCGGCCGACTACGTCATTGAGAGATTCCTGCTCCACGTATTGCGCTGCTCCCCCACTTAGAAGGCCCGAGGTGGTTGCTTGATGCACGAAGCACGAAGAGGAGCTATAAAAGCCGCTTCTCGTCCGTTCCAAGGGGCAGACTTCATTCATACATTCTTTCATTCCCTCCCTTCATTCCCTTCCTGATCCTGTCCGACCGTTTAAAGAGAGAATTTTTCCCGTCCTGTCATTAGTATTTTCCCTTAGCTATAATCCAACCCGAAGCCTCCAGTCTTGGAGACCGTGTTCCTAGCTAATGTTTAATTGAACTCGTTCCCCGAATAAACAGCTTTAAGAGACGATGCCCACGAATGGGAAACCGTTTCGCTGTTTAATCTAACACTTGTGAATATCCTGAACTAATAAATTTTGAAACATCTCCTGGAGGACGCTAGTAAATAATTATACCAAAATTTCCTGGAAGACGTATTCTAAACGAGGGTTAAACAACCAGGCCGTTTCATATGTCAATTTGGTAACACTAAATAAATCCACCGTCTAACATAACATTTGCCCGGCCTTGAAGGCCCCTGTAAGATTGCACTTAATTTCTGTTTGACTACAGGTTTGTACTCACCGTTTCAAACATCTTCCTATCGTAACACCGGAGAGCGACAGCGCCGCAACGATCTTAACCTATCTTGGGCCGAAGACACAAAGCAGTCCCCCAGGTGGAAAACGTCGACGATAACTTTTCCTCCGGCCGCAATTTGCACTACCACTTCACAGTATCCCCGAGATTTACAACGCTAGCCCGGTGTCGTAAGGCGAAAAACATAACATATTCGAAATAACCTATATTTGCAGCTACACGCGGTTTTCAACGTCGGACGTGACATTCGAGCGCGAAGGTTGGCTCCACTGCAAATTACTTTGGGCAAATCGTCTCCCCGGCCAGTGGCGTCCCGTCGATTCCTGCAGAAGGCGGCCAATCGGACCTTCCACACACAGATGCAAAACGGGTTGCCGGCGCGTAAGGAACTGGCAACTGGGTGCCCATCATAATTAATTAAATACATTGTAAAATACATTTTATTTGATTTCTTAAGAGCAATACCTATGTTTGTAAATAGTGAACCTTATAATTAAACTGTCTAAAATTATCCTGGTACTTATTTGCTTCTCTCAAAGTGTATATCTGGCCGAACCAAATTATCTCCGACTGATAAGCTACCCGATGGTGATTAATTAAATTCATTGGCCCTAATTAGCAGAGGGCTAGTACCGTTTCAAGTTATTATATTGACAGTGAATGTAACCCAATCCTAATTAACTATATAAATTACCTAAAGAGTGTCTCTAAGACACACAGTTTTGCATTTGGCAACAAGTACACTTTTCTACTTAAGTACTGCATTGAAATCAATTCAAACGTAATTTAAACACAATGTTTGAGAGTCATCTTAAGTTTCACCAATATTTTGTGATAGAAATATAAAAACCTTTCGTCGCAAGTGAAAGTTTTGAAGCTACAAATTTTGAAATTATCAAAAAATGTTTACCCTCTACCTATACAAAATGTACCAACTTTCGTCAAGAATAGAAATGAAGCTGTATGCAAAATACGTTTTTTTTTTCTAACAAATTTGAGATAAATTTAGCAACTAACGATTAACATAACTAAATGATTTACGAGTGGTTAGCGTTAGCAGATTGCCTGGGAAAATTTGGAATTCTCAAACCAAAAGCTATTAAGAAAATAATTGTTTATTACCGCATTATCAATCAGGATTTCGCCGTAATTGCTGTTCGGTTTTATTATCAAAGCAACTGATGATAGCTATCTGT
Source organism: Agriotes lineatus (assembly GCA_940337035.1). Taxonomy (NCBI): domain Eukaryota; kingdom Metazoa; phylum Arthropoda; class Insecta; order Coleoptera; family Elateridae; genus Agriotes; species Agriotes lineatus. Next base: position 5,797 of record CALNHX010002247.1, on the reverse strand, counting down.
CGGTGTAGTGCTGCTCGACTTTTGCAAGGACTTTGATACTTTTCATCAGCATACATTTTTTGCTGTTTTACATCTTGGTGGTTCTATTGATCGTGCTTGAGGTCTGATGAAATTTTATTTATTTACAAGACAGCTGTGCCTGATACTGGATGGAAACGTTGTGAATTTCTAAGGCGAAATATGGGATCCCTTAAGTTCCATAGCTTGACCCCTACTTTTTACATTTTATGCTACTGATCTATGCAGTACTTCACTGCAAACGCTAATGGCACGCAGATTTACGTGTCATTTAAATAACACGTTAACAGCTTCTTACAGTATTACAAAATTCTGATTAGGATTTTCAGAATCTGGTGATGTTTGGTAGTTAAATAAGGAATCCTATCTTGAATTTTTATTTGGTGAACATATTAATTGCAGAGCTTATTACATTTTTATATACTTCTGTGTATTGATAAAGCAACTTCTAGAAAAATATACCTTAGTTGGTTCAAAACTAGTGTTTTAATATTAGTCAACGCACCATATCAGTCACAAAATCACAGCAATTAACTGGTTGAATAGGAAGAGTGCGCGAGTTTAAGAGCACGACGTAAAGCGTACAAAAAGTTGTAATTTTGACACGATCGTAGAAAAAATTTAGTTTCAAAACTGATGCACAAGTCAGAATATTCATAGATATCGGAGAATGGGAGATTTTATAAGAATAAACGGTGTAATTAACAGCAAGTGTTTTAAAATTTATTAAACACATTGGAAAAAGACAACTTCAACGAAGTGTCATTTTCTATCAGCTAAGATGGCATTTGTTCACTAGCAATACTGTCTCTGGATGACATCTTTGAATTTCAATTTCAAGTTGAATGCAAATCCAACCATGGTAGATTTTAGATTTTCTTGCGAACAGCCTAGTTGCATAATTTACGCTTTGTAGTGAGTCTTCAATCACATCAAAATAGTTGACTTTAATAATGACAATTTCCTTCACATCGGGCTTCAAATTTGTCTTTATTCAGCTTTTTGTTCAGAACATTGGAACACTTGGAGTATTACATATCTGGCCATTTCAACCGGGATACGGTTTTTCTTTCCAGACACTTTATTTTGTTCAAACGTATATGGCGCAGAAAGCCTTGTTCAAATTCCTTATGTCCTGAGGAATTTATCAAACCTGCTGAAACATGATCTCTCCTAATGTAGGTCTGTAGAGGATTTATTCTCCTCTCGGTTTGCTTCTTTACGGTGTCTTTATAGATACGACAAGTTTTGAAGATATCACCTTGCCTCTTCGGGATATGTACTCCCCACCAACCTAAATAATTGTTTATAAGTGTAGCGAAATACTTTCCTCGTCAAATCGATTCAGTCCTAAATACCTGATTCAATAATCATCAATGGCTTCGTGTTAAAAAATGTACAGCTCGCCTTGATCATGCCTTAACTGTTCTGTAACAGACAATTGACCGACTATTCACTCAGTGAGATGGGAGTGGTTTGATCTTTACACGACGTTAACTAGGGCAAAGTGTGGTCACAGTGTGGGTGGTGGTTATAATTGTAGTGAAACAAGGAAACGTGCGCCACAAGCTTCGATAATCAGAATGAAACAAGACGTTTTAACAATCTCCTGTAGAAACTCGAATTGCAGGGGAGCTGGGGGTATGTCGATGTTCTTGAGAGGCGGCTCCAGGTGTTTTGGGACCTACCTTGGTTGGTTTACCTTACCCTCCCGCAAATTGGCCACAACACATAAGATCGTCATAGAACACATGCAAAAATCATGAAGGCAACAGTAATTAATTAAACGGGTTAATATATTTAAGATTAGCATAAATAAATAACCAAATGTGACAAACTGAGAGACGTGTGAAAATGACCTTCGCAGACTGATGATTTCCGTAGATAGTAAAAGTTACCCAGTTTGTTTACAATCGTGTTTAGAGATTAGTTCGATTATTTTAGAAGATTAAAGCACTTGGCAGAGAACAGTAAAGTAGTTTCATGGCCAACTAATCGGGATTCGGCTTCAATTGAAGCGTCTAACCGAATAGTTCTATTTGGGTTTACTGCAGTTGACGAACCACTCACCAAGTTTAATCGTTTACCAGCAGCAGGAGTGTGAAAACGTCCTTCCTAATGACACAAGTGAGATGTGCACTGATTGTAGAGACACCAACTGGACCTTGGGTTATAGGCTCGAGTTTTTTCAGACCAACATACGAGGTACGTACCAGAATTGCGTGTCGTTGTGCTGACAATCAAAACTACTTATGTGATAAGGAAAATGTATTTATTATTTTTCAACATGGTCCCCTCCCTTATTCATACATGATTCCCAACTCTTTATCTAATTTTCTTAGCACTCTTTGTACCTTTCTGCAGGAGTCCATTTGAAGTACTGATAAATAGCACTTCCTAGTGCAGAACGTGAGGGAAAGCTGACTCCTTAGAGAGAATCCTTAAGGTTTGCAAACAGCCAAAAATCACTAGGCACTAGATCTGGCGAATACGGAGGGTGAATGAGGGTTTCGATTCTATTTTCAAAAAGAAAATTGGTAACAATTTGAACTTTGTGCTGTGGAGCATTATCCCAGTGCAAAATTAAATTTCTACCAGTCAGCTGAGGGCGGAGTTTATTGATTTCCGGCAGCAAACCATCGCGCAAAAGATCACGTGTATATTCGTTAGTTATTGTATGACCCTTACGTACAGGATGTGCTTAAAATTAGACCTGCTTTGTCCCAGAAGATGGCATAAAGAACTTTGTTGTTTGATGGCACTTGCTTGAATTTTCTTGGTGGGGGAGAATCTGAGTGTTTCCACTGTTTTGATTGGCGTTTCGTTTCAGGATTGTAATACGGTATCCAGGTTTCATCCATGGTTATCACATTATTTAAAAAAGTATCCCGACTTTCTCGATTTCTTGTCAATAAGGTTTGACAAACGTCCATTCGAGCCTGCTTTTTCTCGTCAGAAAGCATGCGAGGAACCCAGCGTGCACTAACCTTGCTAACCTTCAAATTATCTGTTAAAATTCACTGAATAGTACCGTGAGAGAAGCCTGTACGTTCAGTCAATTCATCAATAGTCAGCCGTCGATCTTCCATTATCAAATTTTCGATTCTGTTAATGATTCCAGGCGACACTGCTGAAATTGGCCTTCCAGAACGCGGCTCGCCTTTGGTGGACCTTCTGCCTGTTTTAATTTTCTTACGAACGGTGTTGTCCGCGAGAGCAGTGTCCCCACAAACATCTTTGAGCTGCTGATGAATCTCGCTCGCTTTTTCGCCACGTGCTGATAAAAATTTTATCACCGCTCTTTGCTCGTCTACACTAAAGTTAATTTTTTAAGGCACACTCAAAAGCTCTTCAAGTTGAACAGGCTGTAACTTTCGTAATATTACAGTAATAGTGGCGCGCTTTGGTATATCCAAAGACAACATATATAGGTTTCATTTGTTATGCTATTTGCGCATTAACCTAGCCTACTTTCTGAAATACAAGCAAACGGCACGTAATTCTGGTACGTACCTCGTACATTACGAGAAAATATTGATCTACGACACTTGCTTCTCCTCTTTGAGAGTTTGTTTTAAAAAGGCAGATAGTAGCTTTATTGCCATTCCCATTACATTTATTGCACTTAAAATAAAACCTTTGCTTCGCCTTTATTTTTTTGTGCTTTATTTAAATTTTTAGATGAATTTTTTTCCAAGGTCCATATCTAGCTGCTATTATGACTTCAGATTACTTTACTTTAAACGTTTGTCTGTGTGCCCCTGTTCCTATACGGGTCAGAGTGACTATAAGAAAGTGTAAGGGTCAATAGGTCTTTGTGCATCTTTATGCTCATTCTCTGGAGTATATACAGGAATTATTGATGTGTTTCGATACGACTTTCTTTTCGTAATTGTTTTCTGTTTTAACGTCTTGAGAAGTGTTGCTTTACTGGCATATTCATAAGATGCGCAGATCGACTCTAGTTACGACTCGGTTGCGCCGAGGTCGTGCTTTTAGTTGGTAGGACGGTTGCTCCGGTTCTTAAATATAGTGGCGGTTTTCTGTAACTAAAAATGCACCTGCAAATATGGTGGATTATTTATTCGATACCATTAAGACAAGAATTCAAACTCAGAAAATCTTTTTGTGGTTGGTATCCCAAAGTTACGTGAGTCGTATCCGCCTGACAGCTTTTCAGCCACGTAAATGGAGTTACAAGTTACATTCCGCTTTCTCTCGTACTGGTAAGCAGGGACAGCTTAAGATGAGTTGTTGCCACCAAAAACCGGTTCGAAAAAAGAGCAAAAGCTGCTTTCCACAAAATAAGCTCGACAAAGAATTAGTGGTTGTTTGTCACCGTAAATCGGCTTTACAAAAAATGTAATATAAGCTCTCAGATCTCAGATTGGTTTCTAAACTTTGGGAATCTGCTCGGGGTGAGCGCTACACCCCAGTTTTCAGGTTTCAGGACCTCGAAATAATAAGCCCTGGATTTACATTGTCCTGGACGGGCCGGGTATTTTTATTATATAGCAGCTTGAGCCTTTTTCCACTTTTATTTTCTGGGAGAAAAGGAACTACGCTGCAGGTACGTGCTACTTAAAAATTCGCTTAACTGCGCTTCACAGAAAGTCACATAGTGCACGCGCGGCGATTAACACACACTGTGCCAAGATGGCGATGTACAAATTTTACGTACTATTGTTTATGTTCAAGATAATTTGCAGGAAGCAAACTCCACATTCTCACCTTTGTAATAATTTGCATTTGCGCCTCAATAAAGAAACGCGCCTTGGTATTACGTGCCTATAATGTTTATTTTCATTCTTAAAAAATATAGCCAACTTGTATTTTGTATAATTTATTGTTGTAAACTAGATTTCACACGTGTATTTAATACAATCAAATGTTTCTAGAGCCGGTCCTGTGGTGTACAATAAACACATTGTAAAATTGATTTCGTGTTTGCAGCGATAAACGCACATCCTAATCTGTCCGGGGGCAAATCGGATTTTTAACCTCGAAGCATTTCTCGCTGGTATTTTTTAGGTTTAGTCTTAGTCGCAAGCCAACTTTAGCGAGAAGCGCCCTGCTGACGGCTCCAAAAGTGCGTTATGCAAGCTCGCCTTTAGGCGAAATATACAAAAGCCTCAAGAAACCTTCTGTAAATTATTACTGCATACCAGTACAAGTGCAGTGATCCATCTTTTACATTTTAAGTGGACACATTTTTATAAAGCAATTCAGTGCGTATTCGAGGTAATTCGCTAGATGAAAGGTTTGCACTTCAACACGACAAAATTTGCGTAAAGCTGTGAGAAGTTTTTACAAGCTTCATAAACGAATCTTGTGAGCTTACAAGAACTTTAAAAAGTTCTAGTTTAATTATTTGCGTTTTCCAAATGTAAGGTTTGTTGTATAATTTAGTTTAAATAATTAAACGATATTGGTAACTCGACATCTTTGTACAGCAGAACCATTCTAGCTTTGCGGTCGAGGTAGGCCATGTAAAGCGCTGTATTGACTTGACTTTAACAGGTTTGGATTTAGAGCATAGCCGTCTTTTGGCATTTGCGTATATGCGAGTATTCCCAGCTATCTAGCACGTAGGTTTTCCTAGAAGCTTGTGCTTTCCTTTAAGGTCTTGTCTTGTTTGTGTTTTAAGGTCAATATATTTGTATAAGCAAATTATCTTTTCTTTTGTACATCGTTACATAGCTTGAGGTCAGTTTCAGCCCGAGAACACTACAGGGGTAGAGCAGATTTTCTTTTTGGAAAATAGTGATTTTCCATAGCC